>SSNS01000645.1:164402-210185 GCA_006937985.1 Aphyosemion australe
AAAAACAAAAATCTAATCATGAAATTAAAAGGCTGCACTAAAAACTAAAATTAAAGATTAAACAAAGCTGGGTTACACAGGAGGCAGGGATTTTTAAATACTGAAAAAGCAAAAAAAACAAACAAAAAAAAAAAAAAAACAAGGAAAGAAAAACTTAACACCGTCTTTTTATTCTTCAATGTAGCTATATGATATAGTCATAGCTTTATATCAAGGTACTAGCTCTCAAACCTCTTTTTTTAACTTCAAAAATTATCAAATTCTTAGATCTGGTCCAGTTTCAAACAGCACTGATGATGTTCAAAGTAACTAAAAATCTCCTCCCTGATAATATTCAGAAATTATTTCTTAGTAGAGATGGAGGATATCAGTTTAGAGGAGAGTTCCACTACAAACAGCCGGCGGTTAAAACTACACTGAAAAGTTTGTTTATTTCAGTGTCTGGAGTAAAGTTATGGAATGGGTTGAGTCCAGAAATAAAGAGAAGTTCAAATATAATACAGTTCAAAAATCAGTATAAAAATCTTATTTTCACTAACTATATGCAGGAAGTGAATGTATAAACATGTCATTTATGTCTGTGGTTAAGGGATGTGCAATTATGTATATGTGTATGTATATATATATATATATATATATATGTATGTGTATATATATATATATATATAAGTGTAATTTCGTGTATGTGTGTTATTATGGATATGTGTGTATATATGTATGTGTGTATGTATGTATGTATGTATGTATGTATGTATGTATGTGTGTGTGTGTGTGTGTGTGTGTGTGTGTGCGTGTGTGTGTATGTGTATATGTATATATATGGGAATTGACAGGTCACAGGAATTAAGAGGGGGGTGTGTGTTTTAGAAAATGACAGGCGTGGGTATGTGTGTTGGGCGTATATATTTATGTAAGTGTGCAAACAAAGTATATATATGAGTACATTAGGGTTGTACATTGTTTTTTGGTTTTTTTTGTGTTTTTTTTTTGTACATAATAATATGCATGTATTTTGTGTTAATACTTGGACCCTATGTGGCTATACGAGTCTGTGCTATGATAATTGCATAGGACAGAAGTTATGTGGACTCGCTGAATTGGGCAGAAAGGAGTAGGACCATATAAGCTTTTGCTTCAACCTATTTCCTTTTCGAACACTTTAATTTACATAATCCACTCATTGTGTGATTGGTTGTTGTTGTTGAAATTGTTTTCTTTTTTGTGTTGTTCGAAATAAACTTTATAATAATAATAATAATATTTTCATTTACAGTTTTTGCAATAATCAGAGGATTACCTGCTTTACTTAGTATTTCTTTTTCTTATCAATACCATATTACTGTTTTCCTGTGACTGATGATCCTTGAGGTCCGGCGGAGTGAGTGAGGGTCAGTATCTACGGTAGAACAAGAGAAAAACTCAATCTCTGACGTTTGGCTGTTTTTCTAACTGGAGGAAAAAGTCAACATGTCACTTTAACAGTTTTATAGTAATAATGTGACATGAAACCCAGTTTGGGAGCTGTAATTGTAGCTGGGAACAAAACTGAGACCATTTAAAGGCTGATGTCAGAATCATTAACTCCTGGCCAATTATAAAAAATGATGGCTGTTCCTTAATGTGTTCTTTGACCAATGTGCGAATAAAAGAAGTCTCTAAAAGATGAAATATAACAGAAAAATGACCTCCTCTGAGGGAATATGCATTTTAGGATTACCAGGATGGAAAAGCGTGTCCAGATGAGTCCCTGGTCGTTTGCTAATTTGCTACAAAACTGACAGCACCTCAGCACCAAGCCAACAGTATTCTGCATTGATTTCTGGGTTTCAAAGTAATTTTCTCAGCTCCTAAATAAATCCCCTCTTTGCATTACCAGTTGAAGAAATGAGCCGAGTACAGACAAACAGAAATGTGCAAACGTTTTAGGGTGTTTTTATTCTTCATCAAAGACAGCCCTGACCCAAACACTCAACCAGAATTCCTAACTTTTGCATCAATAGTTCAGTCTGAGATTTTACAGAGAAAATTATAATAAAGTTTTATCATCCTGTGGCTCAGATTTCAGTTTGAACTGTGTTTCTGTGTAAAAACTGATAAATAATATCTTGTCCAGTGCTGATATTTTCCAGAATTGTCTCTGTTTAGAGAGAAATAGTGTTTACGTCCTGCAGGACTGATTATCTGATGGCTAGTCTGAGCACATCCAGGACCAAAATGTATCACTGCTGTCATAAAACAACTTCAATTTCCCAAAATTTCATAACTGTCCCTGCCCTGTGACTTTATAAACCTTGACACCATCGTCATCCTGACAACACAAGGTTATTCTGTTGTTTACAAGTGTAAATATCACCAACAGCAGCAAAGCGTAGCTCTTGGTTTGTCCAGGGTTTAATTCTAGTAGGAATTTCTTACTTATTCTGCTGAATTAACCATGAAATACAAATAAAACATCATGTAAAGGTTTAAAAAATCATTGTTGCTTGGATCGCTTTTAAATGTGGAAGACTGGATCAGTTTTAATACATCAGCTATGCACTTCCGTCTTGGCTCATCAGTCCTGAAGGACGTAAACCCTTTTTCTCCACATTGAGGTCATTCATGAAGCTATCTATCAATTATTTATCGCTTTTACACAGAAACATTTTTCCAGAGGGCTAAAATATTCCTTTAATGGTGTTTGAAGGAATTCTTGAAGGAAAATCTTTCATTTTCTAGAGGCTCAATGGTTTACTTTGTACTGAGTGTTTTTAAAAATGCATGTTATGAAACATGATCATGTCTGTGAGCTCTAACAGAAAACGTTCAGAGAACATCATTGGAGACTTTTAGTATAGCTTTCTCTGTGCTTTACATTTTGATCACATCTAATATCTAAATGCTACGAGAAGTGAAAACATCTCTAACCCGTCTATTACATCATGTAAAAAAGACAGATGACTGAGCTAAAGATAGTTATTTATATCTAAGGCTGATTCTGTGTTATGAGGGGCCATCAGAGACATAATGCACACGCATAAAAACCTCTCATACACACATGAAAACCTCTTATTCACATGTGAAATCCTTTCATACACACACATAGAAACCTCTCATGCACGCATGTGTAAACCTCTCATACACACACGTGAAAACCTCTCATACACATGTGAAAACCTTTTAGTACACATACATAGAAACCTCTCATGCACACATGTAGAAACCTTTCATACACACGCGTAAAAACCTCTCATACATACACGTGAAAACCTCTCATACGCATGTGAAAACCTTTTAGTACACACACATAGAAACCTCTCATGCACACACATAAACCCTCTCATGCACACGCATAAAAACCTCTCATATATACACATAGAAACCTCTCATGCACAAATGTGAAAACCTCTCATACACACACATAAAACCCTCATACACACGTGAAAACCTCTCATACACATGCGAGAAAACCTCTCATACACATGTGAAAACCTTTTCGTACACACACATAGAAACCTCTCATGCACACGTGTAAAAACCTTTCATACACACGCGTAAAAACCTTTCATACACATGTGAAAACCTTTCATACACACATAAAACCCACTCATACACATGCATAAAAACTTTTCATACACACACATAAAAACCTTTCACACACATGTGAAAACCTTTTCATACACGCACATAGAAACCTGTCATACACACGTGTGAAAACCTTTCACACACACATAAAACCTCTCACACACATGCATAAAAACTTTTCATACACACACATAAAAACCTTTCACACACATGTGAAAACTTTTTCATACACGCACATAGAAACCTGTCATACACACGTGTGAAAACCTTTCACACACACATAAAACCCACTCATACACACGTAAAAACTTTTCATACACACATATAAAAACCTCTCATACACACACGTGAAAACCTCTCACACACGTGAAAACCTCTCATACACATGTGAAAACCTTTTCGTACACACACATAGAAACCTGTCATGCACACGCGTAAAAACCTCTCATACACACATGTGAAAACCTTTCATACACACATGTAAAAACCTCTCATACATACATGTGAAAACCTTTCATACACACGTGAAAACCTTTCATACACACGCATAAAAACCTTCATACACACACATAAAAACCTCTCACACACATATAAAACCCACCCATACACACATGTAAAAACCTCTCATACACACGTGAATACCTCTCTCTCTCTCTCTCTCACACACACACACACACACACACACACACACACACACACACACACACACACACACACACACACACACACACACACACACACACACACACACACACATATAAAGCTTTCATACACATGTAAAAACCTGTTATACAGACACATGAAAACATGTCATACAAACGACAACTCAGGTTTTCAAATGTGTGTAAGAGAGGCTATAAAGTCCCAGGTTGCCCCTAATACTTTGTAATTATGCTCTCTGCCCTCCTCACGAGTCTTTATGTTTTTAGCTTTAACTCTGTTTCACAGCTTTGATTTTTTTTTCCAGAACATTTTAAATTAACAACAGAAAATCAGAAGAGACTTTCAAAGGGAGGCAGCGTGCAAATGTAACAATTGTCCTTTTGTCAGCTGAACACTGCAGCTCAATGCTGATTAATGAGCCGAGGTCAGTCTCTGCAGGACGAAGGCGCCATTATCTCTGACGCTGTGAGTATCTGAATACAACTAGAATCAGGAAGAGGCAATCAGTGCTAATCACAACGAAAGGGTACACACTTTGATCTGCGCTCCCGTTCCTTTAACTCTTCTTTTGTCTCGTTTGGGGAAACCGGCCGTGTTTTGCTTCTTTTGATATTTATTATTCTCATGAATAAAGAAAACTAAGGTTTTTTCAGCTTTAATGGAGTGAGAAGAGCACCTGAATTTTTAATTTTACTTTTATTGATCTTACAAGCTGAATAAGAGAGAGAGTGAAGCATGTTTTAGTGGCTAAAATGGCTACAGGCGGTTGTAAGAGTGGACTGATTTCATTGTGCAGCCTTTAGTTTTCTGAAGCTCGCTGCAACAGTTCATTATGTATTTGTGGAAACTCTGGGTGAAGTTTTAATATCACAGACAGTTTGTTACGTCATGTAATGTGTTTGTAATCTTTCCAGTCTGCTGTTAAATCTTTTAAGACAAACTACGCAACATGTTTCCCAAAACAAACAGACTCTTACAAGAATAAATCCTCTCAATGATCCACCAGAAATGCAGGACTGCACTAATTTGCCGAGGTGCCTCCATCTGCTTGTGTTTTTCCTACTTCCTCTAATTTGCAGATGCTTGGGCGCTGTTACAGTGTGGGTGAAGGATCTGCTATTAGCAGCAGCAATCTCTTTGACCGTTCTTTAAAGTCGTGGAAAAAAATCTTTAGATCACATTTGACTTTATTAAAAGCCTGACAAGATCCCGTGTTGCATAATTGACCGTGGCCGTGAACAAGCAGCTGTGAAAGTAGATAATAAAGGTGAATAATGAACAGTGTGTTTGGGTGTACGTTTGTCACACCTCTCCTCAGAAGAGACAAACGGCGTACGGTAAACCTGCGAGAGCCTCATTAAACCGCAGCGTTGAGTTTCCCTGTCTGCCTTTTGCTAACGTTTCCCTTGTTCATCTGTTCCAGAACTCAGATTCACTTCACAGTGGCCATTGATTTCACAGCATCAAACGGTGAGTGTTTCAGCCGCGGATCCCCCGCTGTGCTTTCATTCATCATCAGATGTAGGACTGTGTCATGAGTTTCTCCCTGCTTCTGATCTGCTCCCTTATTATCGTTCTGTCACTTATTTTTATTGAGGGGTTTGAATGTTAAACTTGATCTGATGCGTTTGATTCTGGGCAGAGAGCAAAAGTCATTCTAAACAGAATTTGTTTAACAGAAATAGATTTTTTTTTACTGCAGCATAAAAGAAACAAATAATTTATATTTAATTGAGACTTAAACATAAAATATACTAAATGTATATTAACATCTATACCTCCACCAGTTTGCACATCTTAAAGTGGATTTCTATAGAAATGTTAAAAACAATTAAAGGTGTGGTTCACTGAAATTTTTTTTTTTAAAGAACATGAAAATAGTCTCCTACACCTATCTCCTGCATTAGTTTCTGATAAAAATAGATGGTGAAAATCTAGGATTTGAAAATCCTGACAGATCTACGTCACACTGTCACTTAACATTCATGGACTCACCCATCTTGACTCACGACGGGGAAGGCTGTTGTCAGTTTAGCGTCCAGGAAACAGCAGAGAACGTCCCAACTAGTAGAAGCTAACTGTTAGCATTAGCAACTCCACCACACAGAAAAACTCCTCCAGGCTTGTGTTATTTGTGGAGATAAAACATCAACCTTGCAAGTCAGTGGTAGAGTCACGTAGCTGTTATCCAAGCCGAGGCAAGATGTCCAAATATCAGAAAATAAAAAAACAAATCCTGCCGTCTGCTGCCACTGGGCTTTTTTTGCCCTGAGTACAGCTGACTCGTCATTCATTCCTACCAGAGACCACTGCAAATGTATTGATTAAACAAGTTTCCCACACCTTTAACATCTTACCTGCATACAACTCTGAACAAACTCAGTTTAGAGAAACAGAGTTGTAATTCTCAACACAAGCTAACACCTAGTCTGAGTGGATGGCTGCTACCTTTAAGCAACCCTAATGTCTAAGGGCCGGAATATACTTGCTGTTTAACCTCGCGTTGGCGCAGGCAGCAGGCTGCGTCTTTGTTCATATACTTGCTGCTACACAGCGCTGCACTGGTTGTAGTACCGGAGTGTTCCACTAGGGGGCAAACGAGAGTACTCAGACCAGATAAAGAGCCGGTACAACCAAAACAAACATGGCGTCAATAAAAGAGCTCAAAACTGGTTAATTTTGAGATTACGGCAGAAAAAAGAACAGCAGCGGTATCGTAGATGGTGTGAAAGACCTCTAAACCAGAGATGGAGTCACCATGGTGAGCGTGCCTCGCTCGTTTTGTCAACTCCACCTACCGGTTGCTCGTATATTGCAGCATTCGGGCACGTCGTGTCGCATTAATTTTGGGGGACGCGCACAAACGACGCTTCAAATCAACGCAAGCTACGTGTGGCAGCCATTTTAAACATGCGTACGCGTCGCTAAACAGCAAGTATATCACGGCCCTAAGTGTTCATAGGAATTCATACAAATATGGTTTTTAGTGAATTCTGACGAAGACATTCTGTCGAAAGGTTAGGTTTTTTTTTCACCTAATAAAATAGTTGATTGAACCGAGAGCTCTGGCCCCTTCCCCCCTTTTTTTCATAGTTTTTAGTCCGTCGCACTGCTGTCATTTAGATTTATTGGCCTATTTCTGTTAAATTAGCAACTTTTAGCAAAGTGGTTACCTATAGCACTTTCAGTGTAGCTTTTGACACATAGTACTGGATTATTGTAATATTTATGAAAATATATTAACTTTGAAATTATGAAAATGATGCTTTAGAGGTTTAAATAATAATGTTTCACATGAAATTTGGTAGACTGGGGTTGATTTAATAGCGAACTAGCCGTCAGCTATCAAACTTTATTTCTCCAAACTGAGGTTGTTCAAATGGTTATCTACATCAAATGAAATATTATTTATTTTCTAACCTGCTCACAACATTCAACTTCAAAACATTTGATTTTCCAGGTGAATAACTCTTAAATTCTGAAATAAATGTCTAGACCCCAAGTTCTCTACTGATAAAGGTTTGGACATATCTCATTTATCTCATTTGGAACTGCATAACTTTAATTTCCTTTTTCAAATTCCAATTCAAAAACACTTTATTGATCCAAGAATTAAATGTTGTAATTCGTTTTAATCGAAACAATGATCCCACTAATTAATAATTAGAGCTGTTAGCATAAGTTTAGCTTTGTACATCAGACAAAAGTGCACTTTAAAGTGTTGTGGGTGTTTAATTTGATTTTATTTCTCTTAGAGCTCAGCTCTCATTCAAATCAGCCTGTTTAGTTTCGGTCCATCCTCTGTTTCTCCTCCTGCAGCTGTCAGTTTGCTCTCAGTCGTCTGGTTTGCATGAGTGACTCCGACTTTTCTTTTCTCAAAAGGAAATCCATCGCAGTCCACTTCACTACACTACATGAACCCTTATCAGATGAATGCCTATGCCATGGCTCTGAAGGCTGTTGGAGAGATCATCCAGGACTATGACAGCGATAAGATGTTCCCCGCTCTGGGATTTGGTGCAAAGCTTCCGCCTGACTGGAGGGTGTCCCATGAGTTCCCACTGGTGAGTAAACTGTGGGATTATTTTAGATGCTGAGGCTGTAATTCAACCTTATTTCATTTTTCTTTTCCCTAAAGTTAACATGAATTAGTGTAAGTTTACTTTCTCCCATGAATTTAGATTTTTAATCACATGTTTGGGTGAAAATGCATTACGGTTATATGCATTTTGGCATTAATGCATCCACACGTTTATCATGCATAATTCAGAGGGATTTCCATTTAGCCTTTATAGTGCAAATCAGGTTCTGTAGGCCCAAAACATTCTTAAATCAATTTAGCTTCTCTCAGCCAGCTAATGTACTCTGGTGGCTGCACAGTACAGCCTAATGAGGAGTGTGTCTACAGGGTAACGTCTGCATCGCTCCATGCTTCCATTAACATTTTGCAAATTAAGATTCATCTCACCGTATAACTGAACTTTCACTTTTTTAAACTGTAATCTGATAAGTGGGCTTACGGGTAAAGTTGCAATCTTTGGTGCAATATTTGTTGTAGTGCCTTGGTTTAAAACTTGCCCTGCAGCCGAGGAAGACAGCATTCAAAGCAAAGTTTGACAAGCACATCTCTGGAGGCCTCCACAGTGTCACTCAGCCCTCAAGCCTGCATCATATCTGGTAGATCATGGGAGTTTGGAATATTTGAGAAAATGCGGCATTCTGCTACATCAGGTTTTATAAAGGAATATGAGCTAAACTCTTATTTAAAAGTTGTAGGTTAATCATGTTTGCCAAGAAAATCTGAGGTTTATAAAGCCACATAATATGGTTATTAGTTAAAAGAAAATTGACACAACCTTTGGTCTAAATATTCATTGACAGAATGATTGAATTTGAATGATTTACCTGGACCAGTAAAACAAAAAGGTTCAGTTTGAGCTGAAATTAGAGAAAATATTCCGTGTTATAAATGTCACAGTGGTTTAATCTGTATTTACCACAATCTGCACTCTAAAAAATAAAATGTTGAATTTACTTAACCAAGTTATATACATCTACTTTTACCATAACATATAACAATGTATATGTCAGGATCTGGCTGGAACTGAGCAGGCTGAAGCAAGAGTTTGGATGTGGCATGTTGTTATGACCCAAGCGCGGAGTGGACTGACACTGGGTTTGGACAGACACGCAGTTACAATAGGAACCGTGGCACGCAGCTCAAAGGGAAATGAGAGCGTGCTGCGGTTCCAGAATAATGAAAAGGACTTACAGGAAGTCAACAGGACTGGTAGCTGACAGGCTGGACTGGAAAGCTCTGGGAAGGTTGTCTGGAATATCTGGGACGTTCCTTGGAATGAAACATTGATTGCGCCACAAGCAGGAGCTGATATAGTCCTGGGCTTATGATGTAGGCAGGAAGTCAGGTGTGGTGCATGCTGGGAAGTGAAGTCCTGAAGCTGATTTGGTCTGAGGGAAATGACGAGTGATGATGCAGGATGGTTAGTGGAGTTCTGGGGCAGGATTGGGTCTGACGTGGAGGAGTTCTGCGGTGATTAAGTCTGAAGTGGAGGTCAGGGAGCCAGAACTGTGACAGTATATTACTCTGTACATTTCAGCAACTAGCTTTAGTCACATGGAAGCAGCTGATATACTTGGTTAAGTAAATTAAACATATTTTACAGTATATTCAGCTATTTTAAGCCATCACAAACAGCAGAATTGTGAGGCAGGTTCCTGAATGGGGTCAACAGAGAAACCAAAGCAGCTAAATAAGAGAGAACCCAGGAAAAAGGACTCTGGTGATCTCAGGACCTCAGACTGAAGAGACAACTTCCAGCAGGACAGTGATTCTTGATCCATTTAAGGTGGACCAAAACTTGGACAAACATCCCCTGAGACATGAATGTGCACAGCAAATTCAGCATGCTCAAATTAACACTGTCAGAGTTGATTTCAACACCTTTAAAGTGTTTATATTTGTCCACACCCGTAAGAGTTAATTTAACTCTTTTTGGAGAGTTGGTACTTTAACTCTGATTTAGTGTCAAAAACCAACTCTTCTGGAGTTGACAATTTAACACTAGTGTTAGAGTTAATATAGTAACTCAACACTGGAGTTGACTATTTAACGCTGGTTAAATTTAACTCTGCAGGTGTTATAGCTGCTTTGGGAGTTCAGAGTTAGCTTTTCAGGAGTTATGTTGACCAAAATAACACCTACAGAATTGATTAGGAAACACTCCTTTTTAACACTCGGGTTTGACTCTCATGTCAGTGTTACATATCAACTATATAACTCTTTTTAGTGTTAAATTAACTATTCTTAGTGTTAAATTGGACCAACACCACAAAATTAGCACTTTTAAATTTGCTGTGTGGGAGCTTCCGGCAGCCACTTCATGTTTAAGCTGAAAGTTGGACTTTTAATGATCTGGACCAGTTTTTACCAGTTTTAGCAATTTCAGTAAACTGTCAGTTCTGATTCCCATCCATATATTTCATCCCAGTAATCCACCTGTCTTGTTCCTTCCAGAATGGCAACGTTGAGAACCCGTACTGTAATGGTATAGAGGGGATCCTCGAAGCTTACCACCAAAGCCTTAAGACGGTTCAGCTGTATGGACCCACCAACTTTGCTCCTGTTGTCAATCACGTGGCGAGGTGCGAACACTAATCTCTACCTTCATTTGTAACTTCCTGAAGCAGCCACACAATCCGAGGTATTACATCAATAAGCGGTGGTTTCTCTGAGCAGAACTAATGATGGAAAAACAAACATTCAGCTGCCAGGCTGAGATGAAAAGGAATGGTAATCAGGAATAAGGGAGGCCAGACGTCTTTAGAGAGCTAACTGCTGTATTTATAGACATCTGAAGTGATGAAAGTGTGAATGTAAGGTGGCACCAAATGCAGGGAGCTTATTTTATGTCATGTTGCTTTTCACACAGTGATGATGAGTCACAATGTTCACTAATGTAGATGTGGAAACGTGCTTAAAGACACCATTACAGTACAACTGCACAGAAAGGATGAGTTTAAACATGTGGTTGTTAAAGATGATCATTCTGTGAAACATCTGAATACTTTATTTTTAGCCAACATGCAGAGTTAGTACTGGCCTTTGGGCTCTTTTAAAGCAATAGCCTGAATAAACTCACAAAAATATTATTCAATGTTTCAAGTATTAATTTACTTAAGCTTGATGCCTAAACACTTATTTTTTATATATATTTTTGTTTTCCCAGTCCCAACAGACTTCACAATCAATGCTTATTGTTTAACCTTATATAACCCTTTCATTTTCTAACGTTTTTGTTCTTTGAGCACAAAAAAATGCACTAAGGGGATATAAGGGTTAAATATGTTTCTCTTTGTTACAGGCAACAATAGACAGTCTAACAACAAAAGTAACTTTCATCCATATGTATCCTCCAAACACGTCCAGTTGGGGCCCACATGGGGCCCACATGGGCCTCACTTGGGCTAGTTGGGTGTAGAGGTTTAGAGACGCCTAAACTCTAAACCTAGTTTATCGGTAACTTTGAAAAAAGACTTTTTATGTTTTGGATGTTTTTACTTAACTGCATCCATTTATTCCTTGACATAATTTATGTTAATGAGGTATTTTTGTAAAAACACACTTTTACACAAAACGGTTTGATTTAAACAAGTTATTTTTGCTCTAAACTTCTATACTCGGGTGCTGAGAAAACTAAAATCAGAATAAATCCAAACGCGTTGTCCACCAGAAATCATGCAAGAACAAACGGCCCTGAAGGCCTTATTCATTTATTTCAAGCATAAAAACTCAAGCATGAAAAAGTCTCAGAAGGATTTTATGTGTAATAAAATGTCACATTATGTTCGTTTGAAAATATTTATGGAATTCTTTGCAGCCTTCATGCCTAATGTGTTTAGTATAGCCATGGGTGGAATAAAACCATTTTATTCTTTCATTTTTATTATTTTTTTTACAAAAGTGGAACAAATCTTAAGAGATGCAAACAAACCCAAACAAGTGCAAAAGCCCCTCCTAAACCCAGTTATGAAAGGATTAAAATAAGACTCCACCATGAAGGTGAGATGAGCTGGAGGCTGATATTCTCTCAGGTTTGCTGCTGCGAGTGAATCAATAACGATGTTAAAGGTTAGATAGATGTTTATGCATGATGCATGTTGTTTGCCACATATAAAGCAGGATGATAAATGGTAAATACTCTTAATTTGCTCATTTTCTGCTGTGATTTGTGCAGAAATAGATTATACAGACATGACTTTGGTGCTGCACTTACTCCTTGTAATCTAAATGTCTCCACAGCTCATCTTATTGCGAAGCCGCTGAGGAGGACGAATGTGTCTTTAATCTCTAAACGCCGTTCATCGCTCTTTCTGCTGTCACTGACGTGCACGCTCTGTGATTAAAATGTCAGCATGTTGCAGACGAATTTATCAAACGGGGCGTGAGAGCCGAGGTCTCACCTCTGACCCGTCCTTGGCTCCGGCGATAATCCGCTGTGTTGTTTTCTTCTTTTGTTTCTCATCAAGTCTGCTCATATGAGTGCTAGGCAATCAATAATGTTCTGAAAGAATAAGACTGCTGCACTTGCATAAACAGTTTAATAAATTATTCATGGAGCAGCCGAAATGGGCAATTGAAACTAGGACACACTCTCTGTGGTGTCTCTGATGGTTTTTGTAATAGCGTCTGGAAAGACCTCTCAGATGTAAAGAGCTACAGCACATTTGAGCTTTTTTTTTGTTACATGTTTTTATTTCTCTTTTCTGTCACTCACTCAGAAAAGAACATGATTTTTTAAAAATACCCTGACTCTTTTTATCTTTTCATTGGAATCTGTCTGGTTCGTGCCAAGCTAAAACTTTTATGTGGAGCCACAAAGTTCCATCAGCGTTTTCTGAATGAAAATCAGATTATTTATTTATTTATTTTGGCTCAGGTATGCAGAAGCGGTTCAGGATGGATCTCAGTACTTTGTCCTGCTCATCATCACTGATGGAGTCATCTCAGACATGGCTCAGACCAAGGAGGCCATCGTGAACGTGAGTGCAGCTGGAGGATGTTTCTGTATGTTTGCTTATACGTAACGTGGTAATGCTGGGTCTTATTTATGCCTCAAATGTCTCACCCTCTGATGCTTTGTCTGATATTTCTCCAACATTTAGTCTGTTTATTGTCTGTTGGGCATGCATCTTTGTTGTATCTGGCTGCAGCTCTTTGGATGTGTGTGTTTAGTGAGTCGTCGTCATCCAGGTAAACCCTCACAGCGACGGCGCTCTGACCCCCAGCAGACTGGGTTTAAAGGGAATTTGCGACTGTTAATCAAACCATTCGAACAGCCACACCTTCCTTTTAAGATCTTGTCTGCTGCTCTGCTGCCACTGAGGACCGGGATTTCCTCTCTTCGCCCTTTAGAGCTAAAGCCTGGATGTCCGTTTTCCACTTTACATTCAGCCTTTGCTCTGCAGAGATGAAATAGAAATCAGGTTCCATGCAACACTCATGTCTGCAGGTTTCAGCTGTACTGCTTTAACGTTGTTGCTGAAGATTGCATTAAGCAGATGTAGGAATTGTAGTTTATTTACAGTTTTAAAGCAGAAATCCAGAGTTTTCTGTCTGAGGACACCATCTAGAGGCAGAATAATGTATTGCACCTTAAGCCCTTCTCCCTACTTGCGCGATTACAGCAGGAAGCAATGTCTCTCGTTAGTGAATGCACACCTTTAGCTAGCCAACAGAGCTAAAACATGTTTTGCAATTATTATTTTCACGTTTTGCTGTTTATTCATATAAAAAATTTATTTTAAAGACATGCTTGTCCGTTAAGGTTGCCAACTCTGCATCAGTCTAGGTACGTTTTCAAACATAACGCTATTGGTTAATGCTGAGCAACGCTCAATTGAAATTGCATGGGGCTCTATGGGACAGGGGGTGGGCTTAGCAAAAAAAAAAAAAAGGAAATTGCCTCCATTATATCACAGTGCAGGGTACGAGGATCACTTTTACAGGTTTTTAAAAAATCATACATAATTCCTGAAAGGTGGAAAACTCCAGTTCGCTGTGTTATTTACAGTAATATATTTTTTTCTCATGTTATTTTCTTAAAAACAGCAGTTTCAATCACTAATCTTGCAATTTATTGCAGCATTCTCTGGATTTTAACCTATAAATAATATTTTAGGACACTTAGAATGAAAAATAAATGTATTTATTTTCATATTTTATACTTTTGATGTAGCTAACTGAGCTGGCAAGTCTCATGAACGTTTTAATGAATAAAACAAGAATATATTTATAAATAACTCAAAACTTAACAAACATAAGTGGATCACATATTGAGCAGTTAACCCTTTAACTTCCACACCAAAAAAAAAACAACCCTAAAAAATTTTTTTTGTTTAATTTGGACTGTAAATGTGCATAATATATGGTATGAATAATGTTAAATAATATTAATATAATAATGCATGCTGATAAAAAGATTAAAATCGTTAGGATTTTTATTTTCTAGATTTTTTAAGTTGTGTTTTTTCTATAAGATACAGGGACACGTGTGTTCTACCACCAGCCGGTTAAAGGGTTGTTGTGTAAAATATTCAAAAATGAATGAATAATGAATAAATATATTTATTTTATACATCAAAAACGGCTGTGAGATCTTAATTAAATCTCCAAGTGCTATAGTGTGACCATTTTTCTTTAGATGGATTCTTTTGATTCATATCTTTGCTTTCTGCCAGGAGCAAAATTGAAACATTTGAGTCAAGGTGAAAAAAAAGAAAAGAAAAAGACTGAATTGAACAAAATATCCCAAAAGCCTTGATATTATTAGATGTTACATTTTTCCCTTCAAAAAAAAATTATGTATAACTGTTTTTCTCAATATTAAACCCTTTTTTATCCTTATTATATATTTATCAGCATCATAACATCAAAAATCAAACTTGTGCAGCATTATAAGAGTTTAATTACACATAGGTGGTCTGTGGGTCAGTCTCACTACATAATGCGTCTGTTTTGACTGAAATGTTTAATATCAGAACCAGAACAGCGTTGTGGTTTCTGCTGCAGGAGCGGCGAGTCTGAATCCAGACAAATTGAATGAGTGAGATCCCCCGAGTGACTTTACAGTACAGGCAAAGTAACAAATGGTGTAGACTGAATAATTCAGCTCTGAAAGCAGAATTTGAGCTGGCATTTATAGGTACTGTATGCACTTGCAGGGACTGGTCTGCTGGAAGAGGGGCAAATTGAATATGAATCTTTTTCTGAGCCGGAGGAAGGGATCGTGAGGAGCGAGTCGAGTGGAGGAAAAGATAAAATGGGAAAGAGGAGATGGAGGGGGGAAATTGATAAAGAGCATGAAGGGGGTGGTCCTCTAAAGTCTATTTACTCCTATCTGTGACAGACCTCTCCCTGAAGGTTTTTTTTTCTAGGAAGCTGACCTACTTTTTACCCTGTGAAAGCATTTCTACCCCAAACATGTCTTTCATTCAAGCCGGAGCGCTCTCATTTGAACTGCGATAGCTCAATTTCCAAAAACAACATTAATTCTGACCTGACTGATGAGCTACCGGCTAGTCTGAGTCGGAATCTAAAAAAAACAAAAATATCATGACAGTTGAAGCAAATGCTTTCTGAAAAACCTTCAGCCCAGCATCACTTTAGTGGTTTTTCTAGCAGAAATGTGAACGTGGAAATGTCCCAGCCTGCACAGGAAGTGCTACACTTAGCTGCTGCTATTTGCATTTGAAAATGACTTTACATTTCTATGCAAATAACCTGCGACTACGGAACACATTTAAATTTGTTCGGGGCCAACCAGACGCCCACACACTTCCCTCAAATAAAGAAACATTAACTGACACATTTTTGACACTATTCAGGATATTTTTAAAAAGTGCACACCTTAAAGGTTATGTGCAGTTTTCATCTGGAAAATGTCTAATAATCACCAAAAACGTCTGACACGCCACCACATCAGTGTTTTTTTGGGTCATTTTTGTGTTTTTTTGATAATGGAGAGATAAGAAAGACCTCTTAACACTGGAGATGGTGTACAACAGCTTTATCAGGGAATTGTTATCACAGGTGTCACATTCACTGCAGATGTGACGCTCCAAACCATTTTCAGCAGCATCACATTTTAGCCCTTAGAGGTCCCTCGTGCATTTTTTTGTGCAGGCAGTGGTTTTTTTTGTTTTTTACAATGCAGATTTATTTTTTATAAAACCTGACATTAAAGGGGTTAAATCTAAAAAACACACATATTTTATTATGTTTTGTGAGTGCTGAAGCCAAGGATGGAATCAGTGTAAAAAATCTGTCTTATAAAACATTATTTAATTTCAATTACACCTTTTTTTATCAAGGACATTTTTTTGTGCTAAGGGTCCCCAATGTCCCTTTTTTAAAAAATGTTATGTTTTTTTGTTTCTAAGGTGTAAAACAATTCTTAAAAACCTTTTTTTAAAACTTTCCATTGTTCCGGCTGATGCAGCCTCCTCTTCTTCTTGTTTGCTCTGCCAGAACAATCACGGCTCACTAATGTTGGTGCAGCAGACACAATCTGGTAACGCAGAGTTGGACTGCTCCAGATAAGAGCAGATGCTGACAGACATAATAAGCTCTGTTGGAAATTGTCTGGCATGTCTTGAATATAACAGGCGTCTGCAGCTTTAAATAGAACTAGCCACACTGGCAGCGTGGTGTAAAACGGACAATATGTGTGTTGGTTAGTTAAAATAATCAGTTATAGGCAGGATTAGTGTCAACCTGAGCTGAATAATGCCTCTCGTGTTTATCTAACACACACTGTGCAGCGTAATGAGATGTGAGACGGTCAAGAAACCGGTTTTCTGTCATGCATAATTATCTCCATCTTATTTTTTTCCCTGGGGAAAATGTGGTTGTAGGTTAAAGTTTAGAAACGTAACCATTGCTGGTTCTTTTTTTATGACAGGCAGCCAAGCTTCCCATGTCCATCATCATAGTTGGAGTCGGCCAAGCTGAGTTTGATGGTGAGAAAACTCCCAAAGATGCATCAAGCCGTCAGTTTTAAAAATGAACATTAATTCACAATATTACAGTTTATTTGGCTCGCCTAGAGTCTTAAATGAGCATGTGTATTGTTTAAATGATCCGCCAGTAAGACATTTTCTCCTCTTAGCTATGGTTGAGCTCGATGGCGACGACGTCAGAATCTCCTCCAGGGGAAAGTTGGCAGAGAGAGACATCGTACAGGTAAAAGATTTCTAACATCTTACTCCAGTGTCAAATTACATTTGACATTTCCTAAAGGCTCGAAGAAAAGAAAGTGTCATTTTCTTCCTTTCCGTGATGTATTTCTGCACCATTTCCTGCTTCTAGACAGCCTATAATCAACATGAGAGTCAAAGGAAATCGAAGAAAATTGGATTCCTTCAGCTTTAGCTCATACAGTATAAGTATATGAACTGAATGTGACCCAGAGTTTACTTAGAGAAAAGATTTTGATGTTAATTTTGTGCATAAATGATCAAATTGTGAGGGCAAAAATGTAAATTTCATTTGTTTTTTTATGTTTTTATGACACAAGATATTTTTAACCAGTTATTTTTTAACATAAAGTCTCATAACAGCTATTACTTTTTATATTTAAGTGGAGTGGGCATAACTTGGTTAAGTAAATTCAACATTTTATTTTTTAGAGTGCACATAGAGCTCATTTGTCATTTAAAGCAGACTGAAAGGGTCAATCTATGTTGTAAAACTCAATTTCTATTCAAATTAACATAAAAGGTGGAAAATGTAAGAGAACTATACATTTTTATAAGTAATGTTCTTGTTTTGGCTTGCTTTTAGCACCCCCTAGTGTCCGTTAGTGAAGCCGAAAGTGAAACTTATCTCCTCTTTTTAACACCTTCATCTAACTGCTGAAATGTCTCCTCAGCCTTCATTAGTGTCTACAGGAGCGTTTCATCACTAAATCAAACAAATCAGCTGTGTTCATGATCTAAAACATGCAGGAAGCAGACTGCAGTGCCAGGCATGTCAGCACCACTTCACTAAGTCCAACAGGGACCAGATCGGCACTCTAAAGTTGCAAGTGCGGTATTCTGGCCACAGAGGGCGGTGGGGGTCTGAGTGACTTTATTAACCCTGTAAAGGGTCATTTTAGCACATACTGGCTCAAGAAAAATGATTTTAAATATGAAAAAGTTGCACAGTATGGCTTTAAATGACAAAATCACAAGTAAAATAGGTGTTTCCTGAACTCATTTGTCTTTGATGATAGTTATATTACTCTTGTTTTTTGGAAATAATCAGATAATTTAATTCTTCAGAAGGAATCACAAAAACCCTTTAAAAACTTGTACCACCTGCAAATGTGAGAATTTTCTCATAGTGTTTGTTTAAAATAAAGTATATTTTTAACTTTAACTGTAACATTTGGTCAGATTTCTGCTGGCTGTCATGGTCCAGGTCTGTTAAAGTAGAAAACACCGTTTGTATTATAGAAAACTTAACTGTTAAAATGGTTTTCCTGCCCTGGCTGTCCCAGCATCACATATTTATATTAATTTCAGAGGCTGCAGAGCAGATCCGTGTGTAACACTTGACCGATTTCTTTCCCACGCTGCAACAGTTTGTACCGTTCAGAGACTACATGGACCGCACAGGGAACCACGTCCTCAGCATGGCCCGGCTGGCTAAAGACGTCCTGGCTGAGATCCCTGAGCAGCTGATCTCCTACATGAAGAGCAGAGCCATCAAACCCAACCCGGTTCCTCCTGCTTACTCAACATGCGCCCCCCCCGAGACTGAATCGGTCTGACTAACTCCTCCACCACCATGCGACGCAGCTCAGCTTTGAACGAGTCCAGATGAATACGAACTGGATGGAGAGAGGAAGTGCTTTTGTGGTTCTTTTTTATAACCGAGAGAAACAAACGGATGATGGTTTGGAGCGCTGAGGCCGCTGTGGGAGAACCTGTTGATCATCAGCGAGTGTTTTCATCCCTGAGTCTTTAAGGATGAGAGCGCTGAGAGGAGGCCGTTGGCTAAAAGGAGGTTTTAGATGTTTGCTGTCAAACCCGTCAAAGTGGTGATGTCATGGAAACCCGTAGAGAAGGGCCTGTGTGGAGGCAGGAGATCCATTAGGATGTGCCAGTGTGCATCTCGTTTGTGATCCTTTTTGGAGTCTGTGTGTTCATTTAGAGAATCTTACGGAGACTAATTATTTATTTACTGCAGAGATAACGTGTTGCTTTCAGGGGACTTTTAACGGCGTGGGGGGGTTGAAGTTGTAAATATATATATTGTAGTTTTCCATCATATATTTTGTGAACAGTGTAAGAAAACCGACCCCCCCATTTCTACTTTGGTAAAATAACCTGTAATATAAAAGCATGTGATAACATCTATTCAGCAGTTTAAGAATCATTTTCACTCATGTAGACTTTTTGCTCAGAAGCTGTGACATCATGCAGATTTTTTCAGCGCCATGTCTTATACACGATATTTCTAATCTTTATACTAACAGAATGCACTAATTACTGTCCAAATAAAAGCACAAAGGTCCTGATGTTGATAAGATGAAACCGTTGATTTAAAAACATCATTAATAAATAGAAAGAATCACATTTTATGTTTTTAACTCAGCATTTCTCATTAGAAACTGGAAGAATAGGAGATACATTATTTAAATATAGCTGTTTACATGCAAATAGAGTCATGATTTTAAGCACACGCTCACTTTCCATGTTGGGACGCAAGCACGTAAACTCGATTTGAATCAAACTTGTCATCTTCCTATTTTATCACCTGGAATTTTGTTTGGCACTTCAGATTTTATTTTGAAAGTTAAATGTCAATTTCCACTTTTTTCTCCCCTCCTCAGATTGTTTCTTTAGATTGAAGTCTTTTAAAGAGAGATTTTAGTGTTTTAATAACATCATCTAACAACTACTGGGAGTGCATCACTTAATTCAGTCTTTTTCTATTAACTCTAATTAACCCTGCTGTGGTTCTTTGTGCAGCCCACCTAATCTCAGCTGACTTAATTCTGTACGAGAACCAGAAATGGAACTTTTTTTGGATCAGCGGCTAAATTTGGGCAGATTCTAACTTCAAGACTGACAGCTGTTAGATTTACCAACGACCAAATGTAGATTTTACTCGTATTCATCCAGGTAGAAGACAGTAAGCTGATCCTGTTTTTAACGCGGGTGTCTGTGTGCTGCAGGACTCATGTTGAGACATGAACACAAGTCAAACAGCAGGTGCTTAGGGACCGTCTGCAAAGTGCAACTCCAGATTATATTGATCAATAACACCAATAAAACTCTCATCCCTTCAGAATAAGATGTTTACGCTCAGTAATTATTAGATAAACATGTTTGTGTTTTCCAGATGGTTCCTTCTCACTCATCTCACAGTCAGAAACACACAGACACCAACGACTGAACGTGTTGCAGTTTGGTGAGAAGAAGTTTGTGATTTTACAATTTTTTTTATTGAGCCTAAAAGTGAGATTCTCTTCAACTTCACCAAGTCTGATTATTTAAAATGGTTATAAAATCTTTAAAGAGCAAGTTCACTGAGTTTTTTACTTGTTATTTTTTGAAATATGATCATTCACTCTGAGTTTAAACTTAGGGCTAAACGTGAAGATACTCTTCTACCCCTATTTCCTGCATTAGCTTCTGATAAAAGATAGACAGAAAAGGCTGTTGTTGGTTTAGCGTCCAGGAAACAGCAGAGAACCTTTCGACTAGTAGAAGCTAACCGTTAGCATTAGCAACTCCACCACACAGCAGAACTCCTGTTTTTGGAGATAAAACATCAACGTTGCAAAGTGAACAGAGTCAGTAGTAGAGTTGTGTTGCTGTTAGCCAATCAGAGGAGAGATATCCGAATATCAGAAAGTAGGAATCCAAAACCTGTCGTGTTCTGCTCCCTTCTGCTCTGGCTCACTTCTAGTTCCTGAAACAGGAGCGCCAGAGCTTTTATTCCACAGAGATCGACTCACTAGACTGGCGACCACTGCAAATGTACGTGAACTTCAAATTAAGAGTTTTTTACTTCCTGAATAATTTACCTCAAAGTTCCCAAACACATTGTTTAATTTCATTACACCTCATCCCATTAAAACCTGCAGCACGACTCCTTTTCCTGAGATATAATCGATTCTAAAGCAATTCTTTATTTTTAGTTGTTAATATTTTTTATAGTTTCTTCTTTTAGAAACTGTATAAAATTATTCTTTTCCATTTCTCTCTCCCAGTCGCTCGATATCTTGATCCAAATGTGCCTACTGTATAAAAACATATCCACATTCGGTTAGCCAGGTGTTCTGTCTCCGCAGCAGCAGGTCTCATATTTAATATTTACTCTCTAACATGAAAACCTTCCAGATTGGGACCGTCTCCATCAGCGTCGTGTACTTTTTATACTTCCAGCTCTTCACTAATGATCTTTAAACTGATGAAAGAAAGTCGCCGTGTCTCTGAGCCTTGTTGTACAATATTTAAAGACAAGACTTGTTTACAATTAATCTGTGGCTGCTCGTGTCACTTCCAGGACAAAGTAGAGCATTTTTCATGTGTTTTTTTGTGCTGGTTTTACTTTATTTTGTTTAATTTTGTCCTTTTCACTGGGTGGCAGTGGAGAATCCGTGTTTACGCAGATTGTGCTGTCAGAATGTGATTCGTTTTTGTGTTTAATCGTTTTTTACGTAACTCCCACAGATGTAAGTGCTCTCAAAGAGCTGAGAGAGTCTGATGATTCTGCAAAAACCAGAGGCACCAAATTCCTTATGTCACAAGTCCAGATCCTTATTTGACTTCTTTTTCTTCTTTTGATGACCTTAGAAGACAGAGCAGAGTTTAATCTGCTGCCAAAATCACTGGTTTAGTTACGCAACACTCACTTATTACCTCTGCACAAAGCCATTCAGTCCTAAAGCAAATAACACATTCATTACATGCTCATACATTTGCATGGAATTAGATTTGATTGTCTTAGAATAAAACAATAGGGGAGTAAATAGCAGATTTTTGTTCTTTAAGCTGAAAGTTTGGAAGTGACTCAGAAGGTAGAGAAGTACATTTAGCAGCGTGAAGCTAAATAAATCAGCATCAATATGCAGCTCATGGTCTGTGTGGAAATGAACGTCTGAGAGAAAAAGAAGAAGCATGTGAACAGGAGATGTTGCACTTTTTCATTACATTTATTGTATTTATTGACACCAAATGACTTGAAATAGGATGAAATGGGTTTTATGAGCAGTTCTGAGTTTTTTTTTATCTCGTCCTTGAGGTAGAAAACAACCACGGATAAGTTAGTCACTCTTATGCAACTATGAAACATGAATATTCAGATCGACTTAGCGGTAAGATCATTTATTTTTCTTTGTGGAAATGATCTCTTTGTTCCTTCTCTTTAAATAATCTGTGAGGCTGATTATGTACATAATCCCTGAGTGGAGAATATCCATCACGTGTTGAACTTTAGTCTCTTTAGCCAACGTGCATGTTTGTGCCAAAAGTGGCAGGAAGTTAGTTTGGTGGTTTCCCTTCATCTCACCTGCATCGACCGCCATCTTTGTTTGTAGCGTAGGATGTTATTTGGAGACGACAGCCTCTTCTAGCATGTTGCATCTCGGCTTTGTTTTCATTCTGTTTTCTAGAAATGGGTTCTTCTCACTGCTCCTGTTTGACCCAGGTTGTTTACATACCTCTCTCGGTCTCTGACTTGCATGCTGAATAATTTCCAAACCAGGTGTTGGACACAGAAATTGTCGTCATGCTGTGGTTTGTGAAATGCTTTGTAATGGATTGCCTTAACTGAAGATTAATAAATATTGACAACTTTGGCAGAATGAAGCGTTTTTACTGTGTCTCTATTATAAATAACACGAAGGACACAACACACACACACAGATGTGTCTCTACTAACACACAGGGGTGTGTTTTTACGTGTTTAGCTGCTAAATTTCCTGCTGTTTGGTTCTGATTAGACAACACAAGTGGGCCAAATCACGGATGCTTCAGTGCCGCTGTCACAAATCGAATATAATGAAATCACTTGTAATTTTCACACATGCCCTTCAGCTTAAATAACCATGAAAACCAGAGCAGTTAGTGTGATTTTTTTATACACTAAAAAAATTAGCTGCTGCATTAAAAGTGTACCTAAATCCTACAGAGCAGCAGAATTAAAGCACATATTATGTTTGTTATGTTGATGCATTTAAAAGTGTTTTTCATCAACACAATAATACTACTGTATAATGTTGACTCATAAGAAATTACTTGAAAATATGCAATAACTTTATTCATTTAGACACGTGGAACGGAGACGTCTACATGTGTCCATTCGGATGACAAGATTGAAAAGATTTATTTGTGTTTATTTATTTAGACCAGTGGTTCCCAATCTGGGGTTCGTGACCCCCTAAGTGTGTCCCTACAATTTTGTCTATGCTGAGGTCGTGAGGTTACCAAGATTATTTTTGTAAAAAAATACATTAATAAAATCCCAATAACACACAAACATAGTACAATCAAAGCTCTCTATGTCTGTAGAAAGTATTTAATGAATCACGGTAGAAGTTGTATTTGGGGGTCCTGGCTAATCTTGGACACAGGCAAGGGGGTCCTCAAGGAGAAAAGGTTGGGAACCCCTGATTTAGACAAAATAACAGTCTGCAGATGTAAAACTGATGTTTTCTATGATCAGGGCACATCTTAAACCAAATTTAAAGAACACTGAGGAGAATTCAACAATTTTCCAGATATTTGGCACAGAGATTAGAAAAGCCCTCTTTTAAGTGGTGAAACACTAAACTTTATTATTTTATCTAAAATAGTCAAATCCTTTTACTCTTTTCACTTCTTGATTTGTGTACAGTTTACTACTGCTTAAGTATAAACAACTCAGAAATACTAGCTCAGAAAGCAAATTTCCAAGTACTTTGTTTGTTTTACAAAAAGTAATTTGTATTTAAGTGTGTTTTACTTTGTGAGTACTAGTAGCTCCAACACATAATCCCAATATTCCCAATACTCGCACTGCGCCCTTCTGTGAAGTGCACTTAAGAGGAGGTGTGCATTAAGGCTTCGAGTGCGTAGTACACAAGTGTTGGGACAGGTAGCATTGGTCATCGACCACAACGCATGCCGGGATGCCGGTCGCTGTTTGTGCTACTTTTAAAAAAATCTTTATTAACAACTTTCAAACACTAAATTTAAAGTCATTGCTGTCCACATTAAATCTTAGTCTAAAACATTCAGAGCATGAATAAATATCATTAATTGTCTTAAAATGAACTTCTTTCATTTGCAAATACATATTTTCAGAAAAG
The DNA here is from genome assembly GCA_006937985.1 of Aphyosemion australe. Classification (NCBI taxonomy): domain Eukaryota; kingdom Metazoa; phylum Chordata; class Actinopteri; order Cyprinodontiformes; family Nothobranchiidae; genus Aphyosemion; species Aphyosemion australe. The sequence continues at coordinate 188,996 of SSNS01000645.1, forward strand.
GTTCTTGAGCCATTGCTCCGCCTTCTTCTCAATATTCCCACGCAGCAATGGATTGTGCCCCGAAGTTTGCATCGATGCGGACCTGGGTGAAGTGCAGATCAAAGGTGCAAAAGGGGCGTGGTCACTTTCCTTACGAGAATTGGGACACCCTACGCACTCACACCCCTGGCTGGGAATGAGTGCAAGGGTGCAAATGCAAGTATTGGGCCAATTACCTACTCCTGTGTGCTTATTATTTTATGTGCAATCGTTTTGCATGTTTTGTTTTTTCCAAGTAAGTGGAACTAATCATATTTTACAGTGCACATGTCCTCCATCAGGTTTAGTGTTTTTATTTTGTTCCTGCTCTTGCCGGTGCCTGAGCCATCATAGCATTCCACCAATAACAGCCTGTTTTTCTGGCCATCATTCAAGTTCCATTATGGTTTGATTTATTTTTTCCAAAAAGCACCACATCCTCCTGATTATTTATGTCCACTCACAGTGTGAAATCGAGCCGTGCTGCTGCATCATTCTGGCATTTTAGAGGTTTGCTGAAAACAGCTTCCTGCTGGAGTAAAACAACAAAACAAAGAGACACAACCAGAGCGGAAAACAGGATGAAACCCTAAACACGACACATCTAGGTTTAAGAACGATTAAAATGATGAAAAAAAATGTGTTTTTAGGTTGTTTGCACATCCATCCCACTGTAGTAAATGGAAAATCTCTTGATAGTGCAAGAAAACTTTAGTCTAATTTACCAAAAATGATTTTATCTGAAACAAATTTGTCATCTTGTGCGTTTGGTTTCAAAGTCAGTGTTTTTCTCCATCTTCGGTTGCTTATGCAGAGACCAATTTGCTGCAGAAGCTGTCATTTCTTTTTCTAATATTCAAATAAGTCATGGACGTCAATGCTAGACAATCCCACCAGGACCAGATATTCCCAGTTCACCCACAGGCATGCTGCCATCTTTCTGACAAAAAAAACATGCACCAAGATATGGAAGTGCTGATCTGAATTCCAAATGAATCACACTTCCAAAAAAAGAAGACTTCCTGGTCTACATGCCATTTTCCCAACAGAAGCCTGGAAAACAAAGCTGATGATGTGCAGGAGCCTTGCTGCACACAGAAACAGCCGCGGTGCTCTCAAACATAATTCTGTTTTAGGTTTTTACCTAAGCACCTATGCAAAAGGTTTATAACATTTATTTACACCTTGCTTCCACGTCACCCAGTTTCTGTCCTGTTTAAGCATCAGATCACGCTGACGGCACGTTGTGGAGGCTGAAGACGTTTTTGCATCCTAACTTTCTCTGATCTCCTGGCGCGGGTTCACACCTTTAGAAGATTAGCACAGACTCCCTGCTCACTAAACGGGTAAAAACCCCAGCCTTTAGAGTCAACTGCATCACATGTTAGCTAGCTTTCTTTGTTCCTACTGAGTTCTAAAGCACTTCTGAAACTTTAATCCCATAATGATTGTTCCTTCATGCACTTTCTGAAGTTCTGCCTAGCTCAGCTTGTTCTTCACCACATCTGCTTTAACTTTTCAGTCCGACGCGTCACTCAGAACCAGCCACGTTTAGAAAGTCTCCCTTTTTTCACCGCGGTGCCTCCTTCACCTCTGCTCTCCACCGTCAGACATTAATCAGCTTTACTCCACAGGTCCTCTCGGACTTCACGTGTCCTACTTTCTCGGCGAAAGCTCTGGAGTAGCTGTGAGTCGAACCGATTCAGCGATTCGTTTAGTTCCATCAGAGCAGCAGCAGTTGCTCCTGACTGTCGATCTAACTTCAAATGGTGATTAGTTACTTCGGTAAGCGTTACATTTCCTTATCCACAGAGATCTGCTGACCTTCTTGATTAAACAGAACAGCCAGAGTTCCATATCACAATAGATAAAACTGCTCTCATTAGCTTTTTATTAGAGCCTTTTGTATCTTTTCCCCCAATAAGGTTGATTTTTATCTCCACATCTGTTCCGTTGGGAAAATTGGTGTCCTCTCGCTGAATGCGTCTCCCTTAGACGTGTGTTTTTCTCCCCCTAATTAGATGCACTGCTGAGGAATCAAGATGTCCACCTGGGGAGAGGGAGACGGCAGCTGGAGACATAAATTACCGGCCTAAGATAATACCAACACCTCCCTTTGCCCACCCACAAGCTGCCTGAACAATAACCACCAACTGGCATTCAGGAAGAAAATCAGCAGCTAATGACATAGAATTACTTCCTATGTTCTCTATGAGATTCCACAGGAATAATGAGCAAAACTCCAGTTCCACTTGGTGGTCCAGAAGACAAGATCTTTTTAAAAACGTGTCTGATCTGCAAATAAACAGAATATAGAATACATTTTAGAGAATTCCCTTCCTTGCAAATCCCTTTATGGCTCATAATTAACACATTACATCTGGTTTGTTTAATCCATACAGAACTAAACTGGGGAAAAGACTAATTCAGGTTCGACTGAGAGCGATGGAACGGTTCTTAGAGCTTCCACACGGCCCTTTGCACCAGTGTTTTAGTGCTTTTTAGTATATTTTTGTAAGGAAAGCAGAGTTTTAACGTGAACAACTATATAAGCGGTCACTAGCAGCTCTGAAGCTTGAATGCGCAGCAGGATGAAGAGGGAGGTGTGCAGAAACCTTACCTCCCTCTAATCACAAATCAGGCTGGACTGCAGTTTCCATATTGACCTGTTAGTTCACAACAACCACATGTCTTCATGGTGCATCTCCCAGTTAACACCACCTGCTCGTTCTCAAGCAGCAAGACTGACAAACATCAGTTTTTAAAGCTCGGGTCAAAGGACAGCATGCAGCTTTTTCTCCTCAGATCCAGATTTAGGAGGTGGCGACGGCTGCTGCTCCTAACTTACCTCTCTGTTATAAGCTCTGCCGTTTAACTGCTCTCACCTCGAGGGCTTTGCTGAGCAGCACAAACCATCTCTCCACCACAATGCACTCGGTGCCCTGTACTGGCTATAAATCATCATTAGGCCACCGATAAGAAGCGATATTATAAGGAGGAGGGAATGTGCAGCACGCTGGAATGGAGCCGGAGTGGTGCAGCGGGGGTTTCCCATTACCACCTTTATCGGATAAAGTGTTGGGAGATTTGTCAGCTTGGAATCGCCGTCCACTTCGGGAAATAATTGTGATGAATCGGCTGTTATTTGGTAGAATTCAGAGATGATAAAACATATACACACACGGCTGAGTTAAAGGACGCCGCGGACAAAAACCTGGAAACTAAATTTTCTTCCCTCATGAAAGTTGGTGCATTAGTGACTTAAAAAATCCTGACAATAGCAGAATAATACATCTAACTCAGGGGGGTTATTTACTATTTGCTGCATGCTAGAGCAGCGTGTTCCCCATAATAATGCATTCTCATTACACAGAAAAACAACATAAAACTGAAGCTGTCTGGGTTGTTCTGCTGCTTTCATTTGGCTCTTTGTGCCTGAACCAAACAGGTAAATAAACAGAAAGGCTACACACCTTTTTATTAAACCTGTCAGTAGATAAAATGTTTCCAAATGACACCAGAAGTGTAAAAACTGTGATTTACACTTTAATAACAATTTAGATTCTGAGTGCAGAGAGAAAAGGATGAAGTTATCGGGACATCTGCTGTCAGCCCTGATAACAAGAACAAACAAGTCGTTTATTTTCCAGAGCTTCCTTGTAAATTGTTCACAAATGTAAAATAAATCTCTTGAACTGATTACAAGTCCAGCCTCACACGCTTTAAAGTGTAACTCTGTTCCCATTTTTATGCATTTCATAAATCTCACAGAGCAGAATGACGTGAAGACGGAGGCCCGTGCAAATCAAAGGGCTGTTAAATCTGCCAGCAGCTATAAAACATCTCAGCAGTGAGAACTGTTCCCTGTTGGCGTTTGTGCCATTTAGCACTGAGCCGAAAAGCGCCCTGGCCGGATCGCCGAGCTGTAAAAGGCTTTGGAGAGTTCAAATGAATGAAAGCAGGTGGCAGTTTCATGTAGCGCTCAAATAACAATCCCTACGCTGGTAACGCTCCTCTCTCTCCTCCTTTTACATCACCGCCAGGGTAATCTGGAGCTGGATCCACGTCCAGGCTTCTGAAGTGGCTCAAAACGAGGAAGAAGAGCTGCAAAGTTAGACGGGGAGAGGACAAAAAGGGATGGTGGTAAATGGTTGCTAGATGGAGCTCAGAGGAGGTGAGACAGTGGGAGAGAAGAGGAGAGCAGAGATGGAGAAGAGGAAGAGCTCCTACATGACTCATTTACCAGCAGCTGGATCTGGGCCTGTGGAAGACAGAGACTCCCTGCTATGGGATTAGAGGAAGTTAGCAAAAAGATTAACGACTCTCGGCTTCGCCCTGGTGCAGGGGGGGAAAGGAAATGCTAAAAATTCTGAGTCTAAGATGAAAGAATGAGAGGAACCGAGAATAAAACCAAATAACTTTTGACTCTCATTTCCATTAATTTTGCATGAGGAAAACTGAGTTTTAGAGACTTTTTATTTTCTTCTGAAAATCAGAATCTGTGAAAAAAACCACAGCTTCCTCTCAGAGAAATAATGACTTTGGCAGCTTTTACCTCTGCGCCCTAAATCCCTCTTTTCTGCCTTCTCCCTGTTTAACAGAGACGTTTTCTCATCCCTCTTTCTCCTGCACATCACTGTGTATTTACAAGCCCTGAGCGCACAGAAACACATGCACTGCAGCGTGTGTGTGAGTGTGTGTGTACCCCTGCACAGACAAACACTAGCAGGAGCAACAGAAATAGCAGTAGGACTGAGAGCACAAAGATAAGAGCTTCTGCTGCTGTGTGGGTGTGACACGGCTCAGCTTCATTGCTCCTGCTCTCTGCAGAATATCTGGGAAAAAAGGGACTGGGAGAAATCTACAAAGTACAGAAACCACTGGTTTTCTTAGTGTCTGTCCCACCCAGATGGAGGGCTTGAGCTGCTTGTCTGATGTCACCAACGCTGAGCTGCTGCTCGTCTCCCAAACACCTCAGAGCCACAACACATCAACAGAGTCAGCATTTTCAGGCTTGAAAGTGGAAATAAAAACACAAGGTTTCTTTTTTATTTCACGCTGTGAGCTAAAATGCAGCCCTGTTGCTCATCGGTGCAGACGCCAGGAAGGTCCGAGCCGATCCGTTTGGTTTCAGTGTGATGTGATGCCTGACTACAGGTGAGGACTCCCTCTGCATTATGGATGAATCTTCTTTAGACTTCTAAACACAACCTGTGAGAAAAGAAAGCGTTCACTCCTGGGAAAGCTGTTTATCATTTGGTCTGACAGGAAACAGAAACTAAACAGCATTTTGGGTTTAATCTAGAAAAGGAGGCGAGTTCCTCTGGAGCTGTCCGTGGTGCTGAAGTAGCTTTCTATGGGATTTATCCCAAACCAGAGGTAATTATCCTTATCTGCAGTCAGAAGTAACTAGGGGTTATTATGTTCTGTTGTAAGATTTTGAAATGGTCATAAATATGTTCTTAAAATGAAGGCAGGTGACTGATACAGTAATAAAGTTATAGAAATTTAAAGTTTTTAAAATAAACATTTAGAGATGAGTCAATTTCACTCTTAAAATTGTGAATTTGTAATCAGGGCTAACAGGTGTGGAGGATTAAAAACCCACCAGAGGACTAAAAAGGTGTAACCCGCCTTTTCCCAACATTCAGCCTGCTGTTTGATTTGCTACTTTATCAGGTTATTAGCTAACGAGTCCCTCAGGCCTTCAGATTAAAAGTTGTTAATCTGTGATTATGATTATTAAAAAATATCCCCCAAATATTTAAACCAAACCACAACACTGGTTTCAAGTGAATTATTCACTAGATTAAACCAAACCAAGCTGCAACGACTGGTATAAAAATAAGCCTCAAAGCTTTAAAGGAACACTTTGCTGTTTTGGCTTGTTTTTAGCACCCCCTAGTGTTCGTTAGTGAAAGTGAAACTTATCTCCTCGCTAAATCTAACAAATCAGCTGTGTTCATGATGTAGGAACCATGCTGGAAGCAGACTGCAGCACCAGGTAAGTCAGCATGGAGTGGCCCGCCACTCTGAAGTTGCAAGTGCAGTATTCTGGCCACAGAGGGCGGTGGGGGTCTGAGTGACATTTCATTAACCCTGTAAAGGGTCATTTTAGCACATACTGGCTCAAGAACATGATTTAAAAACATGACAATTTGCATAATATGGCTTTAACTTTCTCACGGGTTCCAGATGATCATGATTAAAAGATCATTTAAAATGTTTGACTTACATAGGATAAATGAAGAGGGGAGTCCTAAAGAAAAGATCAGAGTAAAGCAACAGTTTTCCAGTGAATTCAAAGGTTAAAATCAGGCCTTTAGCGATAATCTGCTCTGGATTACACCAATCCTTTGTTCCGACTCAGTAAAGCTAAGTAACCGCTTTCTAGTTGGATTTTTAAAAAAGAGTAGACGCTGAAATAACCACAAGCGAGCATAGAGGAACCCCGCTATGTTAGCATTCTGGTAAATGACTACATTAAAGACCAGCGTCCTCCGGTGTATAATTATAAAACACAAAGGCTGAGAAGGCCCTGAAGCAGGTCTGGAGAAACACAAGGTTGCTACCAAATGGAGAGCATGCACAAGGTAAAAAAAAAACAGGCTACCACTTAAAATCACAGCCACCCTGACTGACAAATTACTGGCACTTTAAATAACAGGGACAGGTAGCTCATGCTGAGGTAAACACGAGCCCTAGCTCAAAGGAGCACCATGCTGGGAGCTGGACCACTTAGACCAGTATGAGTACAAGATAGAGGAGGAGAAAGGGACTGGGCAGGCTGAAGGACAGCAAATGCATAGTCTTACAGCTGGTTAGCAGCGTTTCCTCAAGGCAGAATTGTTCTGCTTGTGGATGTGCTGGTTTCTCTGGTTTCTCTGGTTTTCTCCCACTGACCAAAACAAACATGGAGCTCTAAAGCAGATTCATTCTGAGATAAACCATCGACCTGTCCAGGACTCTAACCCTAACTCAGTGGGTAAAGAAGATCCTTATTGCTGCTTTAGAACAGCAGGTAATTTGCTCTAAACCCACAAAGGGTTAAAAGCACATTCTGTAACTGATGGGCTCCACTAATAATAGATTAAACGGTCACAGTCACCATCAACTGCGCCAGAACAACTTGTGCTGCACCAAGAACCCGAACCTAAATGATCTGACCATAATTAGTATTTTCACCAAATCTCTTATTCTCATTCACGCTCACGTTAACCCAGCTGGCGTCGTCTCTTATCTGAGATTCAGAAACGCCCAAGAGACAAACTTAAAATGTGCCTCGGATGTTCTTTAGGCTCAATGAATCAATGGAAGGAGAGCATCGCTCTTCAAAAGCACAGAAATGGTGACAGAAACTTCACACCGAGGCTGACAGCTGAGACTTTAACAATGCGGTTGCTGTCATTGAATATAAATAAGTCACCCAGAGTGAGCTCTCTATTACCATGTCAACAACAAAACATCCACAAATCTACCTGGAAGGTTGGAAAAGTTCAGAAACTGCTGAAACCGTACAAAGTACAGGATGAGCCAGGCAGAAGGGAATAACTTTATTAGATAAAGCAGAGCGAGTCTCTAAAATAAAAATAATTAAGAACAAGTTAAAGCTTGATATTTGAAGATTTTCCATCCACTGATAGTCTGCAGGCAACAATCTGGGACTCCAGCTCATTAATGCACTCCTACTTAGATTAAAATGTGCATTAAAGCTGTTTTTGTGTTTGAGAACTGAGTTTTAGTCCCTGAAGTAGTTCTAGCTGAGAGTCGGAGAGTCCTTGTTGGATCACAGCCATGATTTACACAGCTGGATCCCACTCTCCTCCACATCACCACTCTGTCTCTGAGTGAAATTCTGTTTACTCCCACACTCGTCCGCCAATTATTTCTGCAAAATTGTAATTTATAACGCATTTGATTAAGTAGCCGGGCTCTTTGATCACCTGATTGTCTTTCCAAATGGGAATATTGATCTGAGGGGAGAGTGGAGCGAAGAGCTGAAGCCACATTACTCTGTGAGCAGCGTGATTCCTGGGGAGGGGGTGGACTTGCAGGTGGTTCTGTCCTCATGATTTCCACTTTGAAGTAATGGCGTGTGTGAGGAATCCATTGCTTTAGCCCTAATGCCCTGCTGCGCTGCTGCGGGGGGTGTGACACTCCATTTCCTCCCACTTCCTGTTTTCTTTGCGAGAGATTCAAATTATTTTTGTCGTTTTGCAGCAATACGGCGTTTTGTCCTGAAATAATATTAATAAGTGAATGTTGAGAATTTGAATGCAAAGTCTATCTGAAGTCTGGTCTCATCCTGATTTAAATTCAGTTATTTGAAGATCAAACTCAACCTCCCTGCTGCCAGGAAAGATTACGAACGGCCACAATCTGAGGCACAATAAATCCGTTTGTTCCTTTTGTCCTCAACTGTGATTTCTTTGAGTCCCACAGAGAAGATTTATACCCTAATCTTACAGGAAGGAGGGTAATCTCACTTCTTTTCCTTCATATAATGTCTGTTATGTTTCTGAGTCCCACGGGACTCTTCTGTCTGGAGACAGAAGCTGCATCCATCATCTTCTGGATGTATTTGCATGTTTTTTCAAGCGAAACAAACAAAGGTTTCAGTTATTTTATCATTTAAAGCAGACCTAAAATGATTTTTTCTTACGTTATTATAGTTCTATGGTATATAAAAACATGTTCATGAAGTTCTTTCCTCTCACATAAAGTGATTTCAGCAGTTTTATTCTTGACAGTTTCAGTACCTTCCAGAATGAGTAGTTTCAGGGCTCTGTCCCTTTAAGAAAACAAGCTGGAGTTGGCCACGCCCCTTCACCACTCTGGCTGCTATAAGCTGAGAAGCTCTGATATCAGGGAGGGGCTCAGAGTAGAGCTGCTTCTCCGCCAGCAGCAGCTCACTTTGGCATGTGAGGTGGTTCTATTGTAATTTGTGACATCACAAATGTGGACTTTTTCAAACGGTTCGTTTTAGGCACATAATTCCCAAAACTAAACATTGACCCCTTCTTTCCAATGGCTGTGAAATGCACTATGAGGCAATTAGCCGCCGTTATAGTGGATGGGTTCCTTTCAACCAGCAGCAAAGTGTAACTTTATGGACGCGTTCCAGAAGCGTTTTGAGTTTTTTTTTTTCATGTTATGCTTCCAAAACATGTCAAACTCCACAGTTTAGATCGGGTTAGGGTTTGGGTTAGGAAGTCAAACACGAAAGCAGTGTAAAACATCTGGAAACTTTCAAAATAAAAGTCACGTGCAGGTAAATGTATGTCATTTCCTGTGAAACCCCCGTAGCCGATGTAAACGGAACAGAAAATAAACCACAGACCTTTTTGGATACTAGCTGTCTTTCTGCTTTCGTGTTATTGTGTGGACTTCTGAAATCACGCGTTGTGTTGCAATTCTCTCGTGATTTTGTGACTTTGCTCCTGTTTCGCGTCTCAACCCGGTTGGAAGGTTGAAAATGCAGGGGTTACAGACAACAGATGGATGGTTTTTATTCACGGTTGGAGTGTTTATAGAGGCAGTGGAGACCCACATGGCAGCACAAAAGGATGCAAAAGGGGAGTTGTGCATAAAATGTTCCTGATTTCAACCAATTCTGCGCTATTTTACTGCCTGATATGTCAGCATTTAAAGGGCTTGTGTTCCTACTTAGCACTGGTACCAAAACAGAAGATGTGAATGTTTCTGCTACAGGTGATCGTTAACTTCTCATGTGCACTGAAACATCCTGCAGGAGATGGGTTGTTCATCCTTTACGAGCACAGGGAGGAGCCATAGAGGAGGCTCCTGTTGGGCAGCTCATAACGGCTCGACAACCCACTGACAGCAACTCCACGTGAAGCCTCAGAGACCTGCGATGGAGCTCAGTGCTCTTCTCAGAGCATAAAGGAATGTGTTAGCATGCAGAACCAAGTGAAAATGTTTATACAGCTGGACCTGTTGTGCTGTTTGTTTGGAGATTTTGCACAGCTCACTGTGCTGTTCTGAGCACACATGGAATATTTCTCTGGTTCGCTCCAGCTCTGCTCAGTTTTTGGTCTGATTTACATTCATCCGTCACACCTTCTAGTGTCAGACGGGTGGATGAGGATCTGTGTTTGTAGAGAAGCAAAGATCATGTAGGGCTTGGAGCTACCTGTGTGTAGCGGCTGACAGGACAGACAGCTGGGTCTGTTCAGCAGTCTGCTGGTGTGACAGGAAACCTTCAGGATACAGAAACACGCTTTTATTTTGACAGGAAAAAAGCATAAACAGCCTGTTTTTTATAACAGGACTGAGAGAATATGGTCACGGTTAAAACTGGTTTGTATGTTTTAACTGAATAAACGCAGCATTACTGCATCCATAACAGCTGCAAAACCTAAAATGCTAATTAAATAAAAATAGACATTAGTTAAATTTGCTGGCAAACTACTGCCATCTGGTGGAGCTAAAGAGAACTGCAGCAGGACTATTAATATTTTTATTATATTACAATTTTTAAGCAAACACTGAAAAAAGCTTAGACAAGGTTGCCTTTATTATATCATAAAAAATTATTCGTTTTATTTCAAACAATAAAAAAAACATGTTTACTAGTTAAACTAGATTAGCAAAGAAAGAATAAAATTATTTTACATTTTGCTGATAGGATAATTAAAGACATGAACAAAAACATGGCTGTTTCTGAAAATTTGAGCTTTTTATTCATGTTAATACAGAGATGTGCACGGAGGATGGGGAGAAATGTGAAGGATTTAAACCACCAACCCTACAGACACAGGTGTTTGTTTCAGACCAACAGGTGATAGTGGCTCACAAAGTGATTATACAACTGATGCATCAGTTTGAATATATCAGAGTAATTAAAAAATAAACACAAGTATCAGTGAAACGGAGTTCTGTAACAAGAACTACCCATCCATAATCCTGCTGCCATTGTTCCATAACTTTCTGATGCTACAGTCGTAGTTATTCATGCCAGAATCCAAATGGCCTCATTTATTCACAGACTGATGTAACTGCTGACTGGTAGAGCAGCAGATTTCAGTCCTCAGGGTCTCCAGTTCAGCATGTTTTAGATGTTTCTCTGCTTCAACGAGCCAATTTAAATGAATGGGTCATTAACGGGCTTCTGCAGAACTCAGTGATGCGCTGCAGTCATTTAAACCAGAAAAAATGTCTAAAATATGCAGGAAGAGGAGCCTTTAGAACCAAGGATAGGGACGTCACGTCTGAAATTCAGAAAAAAATAATTTTCCTTACTTTTTAGAAACTTTGGCACCACAAACAGAACTTTTAACAATGTAGAATGTAAACATCAACACTGGCCAAACAGTAATTTTTGTGTTTCCAAGGCCATAATAACTCTGAGGCAAAAGATTAAAATCGTTTTTTCACTACTTTAATTATAATGGTACTTTATTTTGAAAAGGCCTCCTTACTAAAATAAAGAAAGCATTCATTTCTGAAGATTTCTCATAACATCTGAGTGAGCACCCCCACACAAATACTGTCATAATTCTAGATTAGCCTAAAATAATGACTTTATTCGCACAGTAAACATATAAACATTAAGTTGGAGTGAAAAATGGAGTTAACCACATGAGACAAAACAAAAGAAAGACCTAATCCTATAGGATGTGCATTATAGTTACACGTCTGTCTGGTTAACAGAACTTCACAAGCAGCAAAAAAGGCTGAGATCTTATAGAACACAATGAATTCAAGGCCAGTCACGTAGATTCAAACACAACCCGCAGCCCTGGTCCCAGAGATCCACTATCCAGCATGTTTTAGTGGTTTCTCTGCTTCAACACACCTGGTTCAACGTTCAGCAGATCATCAAACTCTGCACAATTCTGTTAAACCAGGTGTGTTGGAGCTGAAAAACCTCTACATTTTTTTTGCTTCCACTACATCTGGGCCTAAACCTGCATGCTCAGTTGCTTTTTAATAAGCCTTTAGTGTGAATATGTGTGCATTTGTGTAAAATGCAGAGGTGTCTCCGCTTCAACACACCTGATTTGAATTAGCGAGCGATTAACAGGTTTCTGCAGAGCTTGGTGCAGCGCTGAAGAGATAACTCAAATATTGAAACAGGAGTGCAGGACAGAGGCTGCCAGGACCAGGTTTTGGGAGAGCCCTGCTTAAGAAGATCTCTGAGGAAACCATCAGCTGATCTCTGCCAAGCAGAACCCACAGCTAAAGACCACCTGTCTTGTTTTAAACAGAAAGCAGCAAAGATGCACAGGGTAAAATGGTTAATCACACATAAGTAAGGCTTTATAATCATATTTTCATCTTGAGGCAAAGACCAGGCCACAAACAAATACTGAAGCATCAAGAGGGACAAAATAAGGATCCAAAAATAAAACAGTAACTTTAAATAGCTATGGCAGCACACAGAGAAACACAAAAAGGCCTCTGAGAGGAAGCAAAACTGTCGGCTCACAGCCAAACTCACACGTCTTCTGCTGAATCATTTAACGGAACGAGGCTGAACCTTCGGATGAAGCTCTGGGACAGGAGGCCTAGGGGTTTACGGTCCTCCTCTGAGAAGGGGAGGCAGCTTAGGAGGCTGTTTTCAAGCTCCTCTAAGTTCTCACTCTGGACCAAAGTGCTGCTGGTAGATGAAGAACAGGAGGGGCTTTCAGGACCGTTCTGATGTGGCATCATCAGGTCCTCTCTAACATCTCCATCTCCTATGTGAAGACCGTTTATTATTCTGTCTTCATCCTCAAGGCTCTCCCTCGCAGCACAGACGGGTTGTAAGCTGCGCCTGGTGGGATGACCGATTTTGTTCGGGGTGAGTTTCACACTCTGATCTACAAGAATAGAGTCGGAGCCCCTTTCACTTCTGTCTGTGTCCATGTCTTCCTCAGAGTCATCGCTGTCCATGTCCCAGGCGTCTTCACGTGGCTGCTTGAATCCTCTTACAGGAGAATCAAACAGCACTCCTCTGGGAGTCAGAGGTTTGAGGTGTCTGCGACACAGAGCAGCATACGCCGAGGAGCTCGGCTGCTTTTCGGGCTGTCTCGACATGAAGAGGCGGACGGACTCGGGCACCAGGATTTTATGGTGCTTTTTGTGTGGCAGTAAGACAGACAGACTTCCAGGCAGATAGCTCCCAACAATTGGAACGATGGAGGAAGGCTTAAGGGCAGAGACAAAATCCTCCAGCTCCTGGTAGGAGGAGTGGTCTGAGTAGGGGACCACATGAACATCGGGGCAGAAGGAAACCAGGGGCCTGCTGGTGGGTAAGATAGCCAAAGTGGGGTGGTCACTGTTCCACTGCTGCATTGATTCATAGCAAACCTGCGAGTGCTCCACGGCACGGATACGACCGGCTCCTGGCTCGGTGGTGAAGACGTCGGGCATTTTCAGAGCCCTCAGGGTCTCCATTCTCTCCAGACTCACCTCGACCCAGGTTCGAAACTCCATCGCCAGCTCCAACAGGAGGGACTCCTTACCCAAAGCATACACACCTGAGTGGGAGTGGACAGTGAAAATCAAGCTTTGACCAGACTTACAAATGTGACACAGAGGAAATTTTAGCTGCAATATTGAATAATTATTCTTGTTTTAAATACTAGTATTTTAGGGGGCTTAATCTACTGAGAGGAAAACACTGGAACTATACAAACTCACCTATAACCACATTGTGGTCAGGGTGACTGCGAATGATCTCTTTGATTTGCTGAGTGGCTCTCTGTCTGGACGGCAGGGTGCGGTTGGGGTCACAGTTAGTGTTGTCCAGGTACAGAACATCTATAGTTGTGTTGGTGCGTAAACACGGCTCACGCAGCATCGAGGGAGAGTATCTAAAGTCGCCTGAAGTTAGAAGGTGATGAACAAGACTCTTCAGAATATTAGAATCAGCAGAAAAACGTCTGACATTGGAAAGTAAAAGAAAATAAATCCTCCATAAGAGGAGAAACTGACCGGTGTACAGGATTGAGCCAAAGTAGCCCTCGAAGAGAAACATGACAGCTCCTGGACAGTGGTTAGCATCGATCAGAGTGACAGACAGTCTTTCTTTGTTGATGTCGTCCAGATGGAGCAGGTGTGGCTCGCCGAGCTCCAGAGGGTGGATCCACTGTTCTTTCACCTGAGCAGAGATAAACACATCAGTAAACTGTAACAAGACAGATGCTTAAAATAGGGATGAAGAGGAAAAATGTGGTGATTTAATCAAATAGCTATACTATTGTCATCTTAATGAAATAAACAGTTTAATTGAATGGTTAACTCTCAGAATATGTCAAATCTAATCTATGAGGTGATATGTTTGTGTCAATTCTCATCCAAAACATGATGATCCTAGGAGACAAAAGGTCAACTGAACTTCTCTTGTTGCTTGAAGATGTTTTTGGAGACCAGGGCTTATGGGACACATAATAATCAGATTAATTCCCTATCTGAAATCTGCATATTTCTGTCCTCAAAAGTGTCTTTTGTCCTTGAGATGTAGAACTGCTGCGTCTTGATCTGATGAGCTGGCTCTTCTGTGTTGTGCCATCTGCTGTTTTGTTTCATCACTATGGAGGTCAGAACTTTCCTCGCTGCAGATACGAAGACGATCTGCTTCTGTTTTGGTGACTCAGACTATGTCTAGGAGTGTTGTGGGTTTAAATGCACCAGAACATTATACATTTTTACTGATTTTCTCCAGACATGTATGAAATGACAACGTTCTTCCATTCTTTCATCCTTGGGAGGAACATCTTCAAACAGCAGAGTCCAGTCATACCACTAACTACATTTCACCCATAACAATAGCCCCAGTGACTTTTCTCACCTGCAGCTTGAGTTTGAGCAGAGTGGCTGTGGTCGGTGAGCAGTAGATGGGCCGGTTGCTCCAGGTGGAGGTCAGGCCCATGGTGTGGTCGCTGTGCATGTGGGTCAGGAAAAACAGCCGGGCTCCGGGACATTTCCGAACATACCAGAAGTCCACAGCCAGCGGGGTGTGGGGAATAACTTTCCCATTAACGGTCATAGTTCATGTCTTCAGTGGAGATAACCACCATTTAAAAGCTTAACCAAAACAAAACCTTTCATAAATGCGACGCTGCAATTGTTACAAACACACGGTAATGCTAACTTAGCATTATTCGCTAACCGCATAAGATTTTGCTGCTTTGCTTTGATTTTACGCATCGAATATTCTCTTTTCCATCTTGGAGATCGCAACTACCTGTTCTGGAGACGTGTTTTCCTAGCTACAGTGCTTTGGTACCCCGCCACCTCTGTTTTCAATTTAGCTTTCAACGCCTCTTCCGTCTTCTCCTTATTCGGCTTTTCTTTGTACTTGTAATTGTGCGTGTTGCGCACCACAGCGCCTCTAAGCGGTTACACATGGGAACGCACCCAACCTGGAACAAAGCCACGGACGGACGGACGGACAGATAGATAGATAGATAGATAGATAGATAGATAGATAGATAGATAGATAGATAGATAGATAGATAGATAGATAGATAGATAGATAGATAGATAGATAGATAGATAGATAGATAGATAGATAGATAGATAGATAGATAGATAGATAGATAATTCTATTATGTCCAACAATTTGCCTAGAGCTGAAAATTGTTTATCCTACTGTGATTATATATATTTTAACCTTTGCACACTTAAATTATACAGTAAGAGATAAAACACACAAAAAACAACATGAATATTATTAATAACAATAAAAAAACCTATATCAAATTTTAAATTCTTAAAATAAGAAGGTACAATTTAGTGAAAAAGAAGACATGTGTAATAAAAAAGAAATGTAATAAAGATCCAGGGCACTTCTATTTTTCTGCTGGATTACAAGATTACATTTTTTCATGTATTATTTATTTAACTTTAAATGAACATACTGTGTTGTGCTTGTTTTATTCCAAGGCTGAATGATGTCCTTTTCCCCCACAAGATGGCAGCAACAGAATAAAAAAAGCTATACTATCATGTTTTTGGCAAAAACAATGTAAATGTAAACCCTCTCACACAAAGTTTTTTTTCTTACATGAAATAGCTGTGATAACCTTGATTTGACATCACGTGAGTCACCCATCCAGACTGTCAGCATAAAAGCTGGCAGTGATATGGCATTTCCTAGCATGAAATTAAATTATTTCACAAACCTATTTTTTACAGCTTTTATGGTACAAATGGGAATCAGAAATGAGGAATTCTCCCCATGCTCATGGGACGTTGCTATGGTGATGACAGTAACCGATTTTATTTCCCCCATCTTCTTCTCCAGTCTTTCTCGTTTCCCAATGTCCAATTTTGGGGATTATTACAGAGGATTTCAGCGCCTTCCTCTTTTTATCACTCAGCATGTATCTCACCTCAGAGCACTTTAATCACACTCTGTAGTACAGTTAATTATCCTTCACTCTCCAACACACGCACACACACACAGACGCATGCATGCACACACACACACACACACACACACACACACACACACACACACACACACACACACACACACACACACACACACACACACACACACACACACACACACACACACACACACACACACACACACACACACACACACACACACACACAGACATTTGCTGTACAGGAAATAATTAGATTATTACTGTGAATGCTCACTTCTGCACAACTGGGAGCCATTAGTATTGTTTACTGGCACAACTTCAGTAGAATTTCAAACAGCTGATTGATCAAATGTCATAGAAGTCACTCAGATATACTTTCTCTGCACACCAATATTTACTGTAATTCAGTTTCATTTAGGTTTATTTATAAAGTTCCATGCAACATGTAATACATGCACAACATGCATAATGCAACAAATAATATCATGTCCCATTTTAGACCAGTTGATTATGGTAAATGCAATGTCTGGTTTGTTAGAGATCACCTGTTTATCAATTTGGTGAACTTCCTGATCTAGACTGATTAACTGGACTTTCCAGTGGTTGTCAGACAGCAGAACGAGGCTGTGGTGACAGATGTAGCTGTGTTACTGTAAGAGAGTGTAACAAGAAGAAAGAACACAAGAAGCTCAACAAAGAAATGAAGAGTTTGTAGAAAGGCTTGGCCTCAGTAGCATCAGTGACATTGGAGCTCTTGAGGGCTTTGACCCCCAAACTGGGAGAGCGGCTCCAGCAGATTCCAGGAACAATAGGAGAGACGTGTGAAGCCAAAGTATGCAGAGGTTGAGAGAATGAGTCGGCTTTTCTGTCATGTTTCAGTGAGAAAACACGAAGGGCTGTCAAACAGCAGCAGAAAACAGATGGCTGCTGCGTCTGCCACTATTGTTATTAAAGGCAGTGCTTTAAATCCTCCACATGCACTAACTTGAATAAGCTGCTGTGACCTTACTTCCTCATAGGCTGTCAACTAAATTAGAAAAACATATTACTTAAGCTTCATAGTTGTCAGGTCGCCAGCAGTGATTTTGATGACTAAATGAAGTTTGGTGGTCCTTTTAAATCATCTGATCTCCACAGCTCCTTCTGATTTCTCTCATCTCTGCGTCGTTATTTATCGATCCCAGGGGAACGGGGAGGAGTATGAGCCCTCTTCATTGGGTCCATTCATCAGAATCAACAAATTTGTGCAGTCAGGGATGATGGTGGTTTATGCCATATACCTCCCCGGGCATGATGCACACAAACTCCTGTGGTATTTATGGACACAAGTGAGGAGCTAAAAATACTCCTGTTTGCTCAGAGCGAACAAGCAACTACAACAAGCTGGTGAGGATACTCGTCCAGTTTCAGCAAGCAGTCTCAGAGATCCCATCTGCTTCTCTCTCTTTTATATGTCGTGTTCTTTCCCTCACAAGTTTTGATTTTCTTGACGTCATTCTCTTATCCCCAACAGAATTCGCTCGTTTTGTCTACTTGCTATATGTCATCTTTTTGGACAGGGCAGCACTCTTGCACCAGATCAGAGCACGCTGGCATGATCGCTGCCTCCTCGTTTTTGCAGGACCACCCCTACTCATAGAGTCGGCGGTGGAGAGAGTGCTTTCTCTTCAATGCCAAGTCATCATGAGGCACAGCACTGCAGATCTGCGCAATTTCCTGTTTGCCTGATTTGATTTGAGGTTCATCATCCATGATCTGAAGATCCTGTGTGAAGCTGCAAAGGCTGCAGTTTTACAGTCTGCATTATGTATAGCAACATGGCCTGCAGTCACACTGAGAGAAAAAGGACACTTTCATCTTCCTGGAAGTGTTTTTGGATTTCTCTTGGTTGGATGCAGGGATGGGGATAGCCAAGGCGAAGGGAGGTGAAAGCTTTTATGAAGGTTTCAGTCTAATAAGCTTCATCAAAGCTTGAAGGGTTGGGCTGCAGATAGTCATTAATTCACTCCATCTATGCACGAAGGCCGGGCTCTGGTCAATTCATCATCCAGATTCGACTTTAATGGAAACAAATGCAACCTGGGCCCCTGAAGGAGATGGTAAACAAATTCATATTAAACCTTTAGGCTTTTGTAAACAACAATATCTGAACTAGATGAGTTTCTTCTGGAAAACACACATGCAATTTTTATTTGATTGTGGATAAATAGTATAATAGTATAATAGTATAATTGTATTTGCATTTGGTCTAAGAAATAAAACTGACAATCAATTTTAGATTTTGAGTACCAAGAGCTGTTGCAGTTTTGCTGAAGCAGACATGTTTTTTGTTATTGTTGCAGAGAGTTTCTCTGAATGCACAGCAGGTCTGACAGCTGCTCATAAATGTGCCGTCAACAAGCGCATCAAACTTTCTTTCATGCATCATATCAGTCTGTGCGTGTGACAGATTATGCTCAGCTAAGTTTAGAAAGACATTCTTTCACTCACCTCTAGTGTTGTTGACTCTCGGATACGCTTCTGTTTGTATTTATGGTCTTAATGTTTTACAGAAAATGGGTTTAGGAGCTAAAATGAAATGCCTTTTAGGTTGGATTACGAATTTAAAAAATGCATATTGTTCTTATTACAGTAAAAGCAAACAGGACTAAAATATTTGAAGAAAAAAACATTAAAAACACTGACTGAACAAAAACATACTTCTCATGAGGAGTTTTCCTCCATTTGTGTCCAAATGACGGAAGTTTAAAGACAACATTATGGAAGTTGTATAATTTTATTAAATTAGACAGCTGTAACTTAGTTTTCCTTCTGACAGATGTGTTAAATCTTAATGAGTCTTTACTTATGCTGCTGACGGCACACCCTGAACACTAAACTGTAATAGAGCATGATGAATAATGCATCATAGACCCCACAGAACTCCAAAGTGTGTTAGTGGATCAACATGCGTGAAAAATAATGCCTGAGTTCACGATCAAACACAAAGCTTCCAGAGGAGCTGCATCTGCTGCAGAAAAATAAAAAAAACAGCCCTTTATTATTTTCTGGCATTGTTCCGCCGCCCACGAGGCTGAGAGGAAGCTTAACTGTGGGTGCTGCTTCTCTTAGATTTTCACATGCGCACTGTAGGGTTGTTCAGTGGGGATTGGCAGGGGAAATGCTTTGTTTAGTTAGAGGGTGATTGTGGCAGCAGGCTGAGCTTTTGTTGGTTAGCAGCGTAAAGCAACCTGAAAGGGATTGGCTCTAAAAAGCTGCAGAAGTTGTTTATGCCCATTACAGCACAGAAGCTTTACAGTGGTGGTAATGAGGCACACACGCATGCACACAGGACACAACCTCAATTCCTAACAGTCATTACTTTACTAGACACTTTTGGATGTCAAGGCTTTGCGAGTAGAAGCTACAAGGAGGACAGCCCTCAAGTCCCCAGGACAGGGTTCACCTTTAACCTTAAGCGTATGACAGGGTGCTGAGAGAGGAGCTGTGATGCACACGGAGGTCTGGAGTGACAGAGAACTATGTTAGAGCGGTGTAAAACATGTATGAGAGGTGTGAGACAGCAGTAGTTTAATGTTGATTACCTCTTGTTCCCTCAGTTTGTTAACCAGAAAAAGATTTGTGGCATTTTTATCATCTAATTTTTTCACTAATTTACCAGAAATAAAGTGTTTATCTACCAGGATTTCTCTGCAAGCAGATTACATTTTTTTTCTGAGGTATTTCATTGCTTTCCTTCACCATGTTGACTTCTGGGTAGAATGTTTCTTCATAAATCAGGTCATAGGGATAGATTATAATTCCTACGTCTGATAATTCACCAACTTCTTCGATTATGTCACTCCAAATCAGTGTTGGATGGAAATTCCAACTTTAAAAGACAATGATGCCATCTCAAAGCTTTTTAAAGGGATACTACGCAGCTTTGGCTTGCTTTTAGCACCCCCTAGTGTCCGTTTAGTAGAACCAAAAGTGAAACTTATCTCCTCGCTGTGCGTTCGTATTTTTAACACCTTAATCTAACTGCTGAAATGTCTCCTCATTAGTGTCTACAGGAGCGGTTCATCACTAAATCAAACAAATCAGCTGTGTTCATGATCTAAAACATGCAGGAAACATGCTGGAAGCAGATTTCAGCGCCAGGCATGTCAGCTCCACTTTACTAAGTCTAACAGGGACCAGACCGGCACTCTGAAGTTGCAAGTGTGGTATTCTGGCCACAGAGGGTGGTGAGGGTCTGAGTGACTTTCATTAACCCTGTAAAGGGTCATTTAAGCACATACTGGCTCAAGAACATGATTTTAAAAAAATGAAAAAGTTGCATAGTATGCCTTTAACGGTGTAATGTTCACAAACTTTGCAAAAGTTCAGGTTAGACAGCAAATCGTGACGTCTTCTGAAACGCACAGAGAGCTCTGATTGAGCCTCGACCAAATTCTCACTATTATAGACTCTAGATCACAGATGATGTCAGGGTCAAATAAATAAATAAGTGATTGAATAAATAAAACCACACTTCTGAACATGTTTAGTTTCTGTAATGACCGAGACAATTGCATTTGGTCTCTCTCACACACACACACGCACGCACGCACGCACGCACGCACACACACACGCGCGCACACACACACACACACACACACACACACACACACGCACGCACGCACGCACGCACGCACACACACACACGCGCACACACACACACACACACACACACACACACACACACACACACACACACACACACACACACACACACACACACACACACCCCCACACACACACACACACACCCACACACACACCCACACACACACCCCCTACAC
>SSNS01000645.1:212266-223037 GCA_006937985.1 Aphyosemion australe
ACCCCGAAATTCCACTATCTCCGCTCCGCTCCGCTCCGATCCGCCCCCGCTCTCCGCCGCCGCTCGCTTCCGAACTCAATTCACACTATACCCGCTCTACAACGGCTCCGCCCCGGTGCGGAGACCTGAGGTGCGCAAACAGGCATGCGCGGGAGTTTCCAGATCTCGCGATACAGTCCGAGCAATAAATGCGGAAGTTAGATCCAAACAAATCATTCTGTGATTAAAATATTTTTAACACGGTCTTCAAATGTGTAAACACGTAAAAAATGTTTTGAGACGAATGTGTATACATGTAATAGTCATTAGATAAAAATACCTGTACATATGAAACAAAAAAACGCTTTTGTTTATAGATTTATTGTGAAAAAACGGAAGTTGTGCTTGCTCACTTTCCTGTTGGGCGGTTGTGATTTCTGTAGATTGACTGCGGAGGTTCTCCGGCGTCCGGCAAAAATAGGATCGAATCTATTTTTGCCGGATGGCGGAACGGCGGGCGGCGCACTGCGCCGCACGGCCGCAGTAGTGGAACAGCTCTGATTGACTACAAAGGAACCGTTTTTGCTGCGGAGTTCGTGCCGCAGCGGAGCGGAGCGGAGCGGAGATAGTGGAATTTGGGGGTAACAGGGACCAGACCGGCACTCTGAAGTTGCAAGTGTGGTATTCTGGCCACAGAGGGTGGTGAGGGTCTGAGTGACTTTCATTAACCCTGTAAAGGGTCATTTAAGCACATACTGGCTCAAGAACATGATTTAAAAAAAAAATGAAAAAGTTGCATAGTATGCCTTTAACGGTGTAATGTTCCCAAACTTTGCAAAAGTTCAGGTTAGACAGCAAATTGTGACGTCTTCTGAAACGCACAGAGAGCTCTGATTGACCCTCGACCAAATTCTCACTATTATAGATTCTAGATGACAGATGATGTCAGGGTCAAATAAATAAATAAGTGATTGAATAAATAAAACCACACTTCTGAACATGTTTAGTTTCTGTAATGACTGAGACAATTGCATTTGGTCACACACACACACACACACACACACACGCACGCACGCACGCACGCACGCACGCACGCACGCACGCACGCACGCACGCACGCACACTCCAACTATCAGAACTCTCCCACCACATGAGACACGTTTGCAGTAAAGACAAATATATCTTCTTTCCTTTCATCTCTCCCCTCCTTCACCAGCCAGATGACAGCATTTATTGATGCTCAGCATCGACTGAGTGTAAAAAGAGAGGAATCATGCACATGTTATGACTGTAGATGACCAAGAGTGCTGGTTCAGCAGATTTAAAGGTCATGCAGTTCACATGGTGAAGAGCAGAATGAAGCTCCTGAATCTGGAATCCTTCTGCTAAATGAGAGAATCAGATCAACTCTGGGGGTCTTTGATCTTTATCTGTTTTTATTGTCTTCAACAACATGATGTTTTAACTCTTTGTGGGGCTTCTAAATATATCCAAACCCTTCCATCCCTTTCTTTATTTTTTAACTTTTAGTTTTACCTTATAGTTCCTGCAAAGTTGTTTTTTTTTAAATCCAGTGGCAACACAGGACTTCCTCATTGATGTGAAAATCCCCAATATGCAAATGGAGTCCACAAAATATTCACAAAAACACTTAAAAGTTTTGTTTGTCGCTTTTCTAAGAAAAACCAGAGGTTTTAGGTATTAATGAGAAAAACAAAAATTCCACTAAATAAATAAAGAAGACAAGCTCAAGTTCCCCCTGTAGATCCGCCCCTAATTGCATCACTCCGTGTATCTAATTAGCTGCTGTTGTTCATCTGAGCTACAACCATGAACTAAATCACCATCTTGTTCAGGACTGAGACTAGTTCTGACACTTCCTCATTAGTTCTAAAAACCCCTGAGCTGGAAATTTAGACAAAAGAGCAACTTCCTGTTAAGTAGGTCAAGAGCTCTGCTTCATTTGTCTTTATTATCTCTGGACTCCTTCGTCAAACTTCAACTAGAGTTAAAGAAGAAGAAGAAGAAACATTCACTGATGTAGCGAGGCGTTCATTTATTTGACAGCAGACTAAAAAATTATAAAAGAAGAAAAAAAATCAGCTCATTAGGCAGTTTTGACAAGATCATGATAGTTTTAAACTTTCACGTGAAAAAGTGGTGAATGAGTGTTAATAAGTATTTAGAAAATGAAGTTCTCCTAAATGACACCAAAAGGGGTTTAGAGCCTAACAGTCAGGTAAACGCTGATGAACTGACAAGCGTTGCATTCCATTTAGAAGAATTTTGACTCATTAACACTTTTGCACGGCTGCAGAAGTGGAATGCAGCCGTCTTTTTTACACCTGTAAACATGTTAATTTACCATAATTTGATTATAATTATTATTTCAGTCATTAAAACGTTTTTTAATCGTCTTTGAGATTAAATGAGGAACTTGTGGCTTAGCTGAAGTCCACTCCCTCCTGAGGGACGTGTTTGTTTTTAGAGCTTCTGTGTTGGACACACGGGTCCCCTGCTGCAGCTGAAGATAACAGCAAATGAGAACCAAAAACAACAAATAGAGCTCTGTGTTCTACTTTTGCACACTATTTATCCACATTTAATTATTGATTATATTGCTTTTTTCACCTGAAAGAAGAAATCGAGGATAATTCTTTGCAGAAGGGACAGATAATTTGCATCAGGTTTTCCACTGAGATTAGAATAACTCAGCTGTCACGTCTGCTGACCTTTAAAATGAGCCGTGTCAGTTTAAGAGACGTTAAGGTTTTGTTTTACAAACAGGGGGTGAAATATTAATACCTTCAGAGGTTTGCAGAGCTCAGAGCGTTAACAGAAGATGTTTGCTTTAATCACCGGGGACTGCAGCAAAGAGCTGACACAGAAACAGCAGCTCAAACTGGACTGAACAGTGAAGTGCATTTTACAATTAAGCTACTTAGGTTTATTCGTTTTTAAATGGAACTTTTTCTAGACTCTTGACAGGAAAGAAAAATAACATTTAACAGTCAGACGTGCAAAATGTGGGTGATTTAGTCTTTCTTTAAGAAACGATGAGGCATCAAGACAAACTCAAGCAATCAGAAAAATGTTTTCAAAGCTGTAGAAATGAACAGCCAGCATCGCTGACCTGCCTCATTGTCAGCAGAGTTCTCATTATCTTTTTACGAGGCAGCGAGTCTTTGGCAGAGTGCTCTGTGCCGAAGACTCTGTTGGAGTGAATTAATTTAAAACAGGATTCCGGCTCTAGATATTTTTAGTATCTTCCCATTGCAGAGGCTGAGGGGACCAAATGTCCAGAGCTCAGACAGGAAAAAAAAAATCTCTTCTGGGACTTTTCCTGCTGCAGATAAGAGCTCAGGATGGAGAATTGGCTGTGAATTATTTGGCTCTCTCTAGATTTATCTGTTTCAGATTAAGAACATTTACTTTCACTGCGGTTCTCTAAAATCAATATGTGTGCAGCTAAAGAAATGCATCCGTGTTATTACAGCCTGACCTGCTGAAACACAGCTTCCCTATTGCTGAAAGTCTTTATCGTGTTGTTTACATTGATGAATTACTCACAGCGCTGAGACAACTGCTGCAGGTGATGGTCTTTATGAATCAGCAGCAGCAGCAGCTCTCGGTGCATCATATACCTGTTTATCTTGCTGCTAAAAGATAAGCTCACAGAGGGCTCTGGGAAGGAGAAACAAACAGGAAACTCAGCTCCTCAGCGTTTCAGCTCGTGGATTCACTGAAACATCATGACAGAGATAGAATGTTTTATTGAACATACACAAAAAACAGGCTTTTCACTCTGGGATTTTTATCACCTGTGGGCTTTTTATGAGAATCTGGAGCAGAAATCTGTCAAACTCAAACTGCTCCTGGTTCGGTTTTCTCTGATTTTTCTAACCGAGCAGCATCTGTGGTAAGAGCAGCCAGTGGGTGCAGGAGGGGAGCTCTATACCTCCTGCATCTATCCAAACACCACTTGATTCATTAGTGAGTAATTGTGCAATTAATGTCACATTAAAGCGAGCTCACTGGGGAGCGCTGCTGTGTCACTTAATCAAGAGTCACGTTTTTGCTTTAAAGGTTCAGTGAGAAACTATTTGTTATTTTTGAGTTACGCTGAGATTCACATGCAGGAAGAACATGAAAGTAGTCTTCTACCCCTATTTCCTGCATTAGCTGCCAAAATGAAATAGATGGGAAAAAGCCTGGATTAGAAAACCCACTCAGATCTATGTCACACTGTAAATTAGCATTCATGGACTCACCCATCTTGGCTCATGACGGGGAAGGCTAACGTCCAGGAAACAGCAGAGAACATCTTGGCTAGTAGAAGCTAACTGATAGCATTAGCAACTCTACAACACAGACGTTATGGCTTTTAGTATTTGGGGAAAAAAAACACATCAATATCTCTTCCCCCAGGTAACTTCTAGTTCCTGAAACAGGAGCGCCAGAGCTTTTCTTCCACAGAGAATGACTCACAATGCATTAATTCATACTAGAGACCACTAGAAATGTATTGAAATAATGAGTGTAGGCCCACTTTAATGCTCTTCTGAAGGTTTTATCATTTTAGCAGCTAGAGCGAAATAAGAAAAATAAAAGATGGCTTTTCATTTCTCTTTTTTATTAGAAGAAAAGATTGATGACACTTTTTTCTTTTAATCTGCTGACACTCTCATGGCCATGTGGATGAAAGATGGCTCTCCAGTCTTTGTGTAACCTTGGAAATCCTCTTCATTTTGATGTGTCAGGTTGTTGAACTAGGGAGACGCTGACCAGCCGCCATTGATCGACGGAATGAGAGATGCAATCCAGGATTCAATATCCCACTATGGTCATGCCAGTCTAGAATGTTGACAGAGGACTATTTTCAGACCAACATTAGTAGCACTTAATTATTCATGACATTTTTCTTGCTTGCAGGTTCGCTCCAGGAATGCTTTAACAATTAAAAGTCTCCGTTCTTAATTTCCTGACTGTGTGCACTTTTCTGCCAGCCGATGCAGTTCTATGGAGAGGAGAAGCTTTTCAAACCGCACCACATCTGTGCAGGAGGAAGAGGTGATGACATGCTGTCAGCCCCAAGACGTCTCTTTTCTTCGGAGGAGAGAGGTGTAACGCCTGTGTAATTTTAAGACATGGCTCCTCCAGGAGGGAGAGAGAAAAGAGCTCCCTAAAAGCCCCCCAACCAGGAGAGCTATTAGTGGGGGAGGGGAGGCTCTTATAACACGACCTGGTAAAAAAGTAAGTGTATGAGTGAGCTGCAGAGTCAGAACATGAGATGCTTGTAATAACACGTTTACTTACCAGTCCACAACTTTAAATGTTTACAGTTTATTCCTTTAATGAAATGTTTTATTTAAATGCAACTTTAGCAGGAGACAGAAATCTTTAAAGGGGGAAATTAACAAGATCTCAAGTCTTGCAGCATCTTTTGACACAACTTCATCGTTAATGGATGTCAGAAAAGAATGGTCTTATACTAAACTAAGCTAAGCATGCTTCTTAGAGCCAGCGTCATTGATAAGATCAGAGGGATAAAGAGGCTATGGAGGAGTTTTTCTGGGATACATTTATTTTCCTTTTCACATGAAGAAGCACACACTGGCAAAGGTTCAGTTATTGAGTTTATCATTAAATGATGACATGAAGTGTGATTTTAATCAATGTTAGTCGATAAAACCCTGTCTCAGAGACGCTCTTACTTTGTTACTGATGTAATGAAAACATGCCTGTTAGTGACCCGAGCCACCGTCCTGTGATAAAATGTACTTGTGATTGTGACGTGAAGACTCCCACAGTTTTTGGGGGTCATCCAGGTCTTTTCTCTCTGCCAACAGTTTTTGCTTTATCTTCAAAATAAAAGCGTGTTTGTAATAAATCTTTGTGTACACCCATGTGCACACCATTAGCTATTTACCTGAATTTTCTGACTATTTTAAACTCAGCACATCTTTTAGGAGATTAACCAACCAGTGGGAAACTAAAGCAGCACAGCAGCAGTGGCGCCCCCAAGGGGTGGCCAAGGGTGGCCATGGCCACCCCTAGAAAATTGCTGGCAGACCAGTGTTCTTAATAATTCATGTTAATATTCACTCAAACCATAAATTCATCTTGTTTAATCAAGGCATAAATATAAAACCCAATAAAATAATTATACAATTTATGAATAAATAAATAATCAGAATTTAAAAAATGTATATTTGTTTCTGTTGCTCACCATTTAAAAAAAAGGCAAATTAAAAATAAAATAAAATTCTAAAATACATTTTTAAATAACTTTTTAAAAGAACTGAAATGTAATTTTCTGAAAATTTTGTTTCTCAAATTTGAGTTAAGTGTTTTGGATGAATATTGTATTTTTTTAATAAAAAAAAAAAAAGGAGCATGCAATGCATTGCCACAGGCTAAACTCTCCCAGAGTTACCACAAGGACCAATTTGGTGTGCCACCTCAAAATTTTCTCTGGCCCCATCTGGCCACCCTTATCAAAATTTTCTGGGGGTGCAGGAGAGTTTATGAAAACATATTATAAAAGTACCCAAAGATGTATTTAAAAATAAAATGGAGCTTAATCTGGAGTATTGGGTAAATTTCCATCCATATAACCCTTCTTTACCACATATCCAGATTGGGGTGTAACCAGTACATAAAGAGCTTTACCTTTCAGCTCATTTCCTCCTTCACCATGACAAACCAGAGCAAAGTCCTCATTACTGGAGATGAGCACCAGTCTGTTGGTCCAGCTGCTCGTGAATGAGCATCAAGATACTTAAACTCCTCCGCTCGAGGCAGAAACTCACTCCCAACCCAGAGCGAGTGTTTCATCAGTTCCTGGTTGAGACTGAATATGAGTGTTTGAACCGTTTCACAGGAAACTGTTGAGATCCTAAACAAGTTCAAGCCCCGTTTTAGCTTTTCTAAAAGACACTGAGAAAGAAAAACATGATCAAGTTTTTCCTGCAGCAGAGTTTCTGACCATTTTAGGTGGATTTTATGAATGTTTGCTAAATCTGCTATGATGGAAGCTGCTGCAGGCTTCAATCATGAATTAGCAAAGGGAGATGAACCTTAATGAAGACAGAGGGGAGCTGTGCATTTTGATGAGATGATGCTTTTCTGTAATTATCCTCATCGGGTCTTTCTGCCCTGACCCGAAACACAACTTGCAGCATGTGCCAAATATCAGGTGAGCGTGTCTAGTTGAGCTCTGTAGAACATTCCTTTCTGTGTGCAATTTATAAAAAAGCGCTGAGCATCAGCATCAATTTAAAAAGGGAGGTCACAAGAAAACGTGTTGAAGAAATAACCTCCCAACACTTGACTCGTGGCATAATTGTGGAACTGGGTGACATGTGCTATTAGTAACTGACAAAACATAATGGGAAAATGTTGGCAGAGAAGAGACGAACGGGTAGATCCTCAAACGTTTTCACACCCCACAGAATACGATTCAAAATGGAAAAACCTCCAAAAGAGCGAGGGGAAATTCCATTTTCCTGTTGACATCTTGAAGATTTGCTGTCAGAATCCGAGTTTAACCAAGCGTCATCCTTGACTGCATTCTGATTGAAACGATGCTTAGCCTCCCACTGAGTAAACGCTGGGCTTTTACATCACAGCCCACGTGTAATTAGCATTGCCCGTGTGCCAGCGTGGTGGTCACACGGTGTGGCAGCGTCTGGTGAAATCTAAAACATGGGTTACAAGTGCAAAAACGTGCCTTTGAGTGGCTGCTGTGGGTGGATTGGTGCTGCAAATGTCTGCAGGATTCAACAGATTCAGAGAAAAGAAGAAAAGAAGCTGGAGCATTCAGGGAAAGATGAGAAGAATAGATGTTTGGGAAAATCTCACTGCTGGTGACAACAATGAATGTTGCAACAGGAAGAAAAAAACAAAGACTACAGCGATACGTCCACCTGCTGAATCTAAAATTCAAATAACGGGCTCTTATCACGCCATGACTTGAAGGCAGACGTGACGTGGGATTTGTTTTTGTAGGAGTGAGGAGACGAGATCAGGGACGTTGCCAAGATTATAAAACGGCAGCGCGCAAACAAACTTGTCTTCAAGCAAAAGCGTTTGTGTCAGGAATAAAGAAGCATAATGAAAGGAGACAGAAGGGAAAAACATTTCAAACTCTCTCCACAGAGATGCAGATCTTCATTTTAACAAGAGAAAACCTCCTTTTTCCATCCATCAGTGTTGTTTAAAAAGTTTTCCATTAGGAGCACGCTGCCGGTTGTTCAGGGAATCTATAATTCAGCAGGTTTGTTCTGCGGAGTTTAAAGGAGCTTGTGAGTGCCCCTCTCTGGTCTCTTTGTCCGAGCCACCACCAGGTTTGACCTTTAGGTTTGGAAGTCGAGTCAGTCCCAACATGCTAGAAAACAATGCTGTTGTGTGCAGGAATGCCGTTTAATATATATACATATTTTTTTTGCTGTGTAGATCATTATCCTGAAAGGGTTCTAACTAAAGAGTGAGAGTTTTTAGGTCAACGCCACAAATAGGATGAGATGAGTAATAAATTTAACTCTGTGCTCCACTATATAGACGTAGAAGGTCGTGCTGTGTGACTGAAACACGCAGCCATAAAGGAGCAGATGCTCGTGCACGCACCAACAGCAGACGTGAGCAGGACAAGGACAAAGGAAAGGTGCACGGCGAAATTTCATTATCTCCTGCTGCTGAAAGGTGAAGGGTGGGAAAATATCTTTTGTCAGTGTGTGTGTGTGTGTGTGTGTGTGTGTGTTTAGTGTTCAGTTTAAGGTGTCCACCGCAGCTAATGGCCAAAACGCAGTCAAAACTTAGATGCATTATAGTGTAAAAATGATTCATATTATGCAAAACACAACATTAAAAGAGACTCAACACAATAATCTGAGCACAGAGCCACAGAAGCCTGAAGATCTGCCTGTTTGTGTCTTAAACCTGCTTCACTGGACGACTGGATAATCATGCCGGATTCTGACCAGCTGCTTCCCTTCCGACAATCTTAAGCTTTGCACCGTTAGCATGATGGCTATAAAGATCATCTTGTCAGACGATGCAACCTTGTGTTGTGTGTGATGACCTCAAAAAGACATCAGGACTGCTCTCCTCCGATCCTAAATCTGGGCTTTCAAACACGTTGGATTTTTAAACAATCCTGCCGTATGAACTGAGCTTTAACAGCTGTGTGACTAAGTCTCCTGGTCGATCTGCAGCAGCAGTACGGAGCTGCATCTATGGAAAGCTGTTATGTCACTTTGAAACATTATTTTGCAGGCCCATCTATTTTATTTATTTATTTTCCCAAACAAGGACTCAAGTGAGAAGTTTGGTTTTGCTCCATATTTTATTCAATTTGAATTTTAAACTCACCCTTGGCACCAAAACAGCTAGATCTGGCTCTTTCTGAGTGTCACACAGCTGTTGAACTGTAAATAAATAAAAAATAAGAGCAAAAATGGAAAGAAACAGGTGTTTTTCCCCTACAGCACAGAGCATCACGCTGTGAAGATAAAGAAAGAGGTGTCAATGTGTCCTTTTCTAAAAGAGACACATCCTCCACCTTCATGGGGTTATTTCAAATCACACTTTCATGTTTCCATCCTCCTCACTTCCTAAATGTCACAAAACTCCTACAAACCGTGTGACCCGTTAAACTCGGAAACATCACTTTACCATCTTTAGGCGTCATTCAGACCACATCTTCAGAGGGAGACCTCCTAAACATGCTTTTGTGCACATTCTGACTCCATGAGCTCCCCAATAACTTAGAATAATTCCTTATTTTGAGGCGTTGACTTTGCAGAAGCCATGTTCCACTTAGTGGTAGCAGAAGATATTTCACTATTGTAGATATCTTTGACAGAATCATCAGGCTGTGACTCGATTCAGAGTAAAAACTCATTCTGAGAGGATGCTGAGAGCCGCTGCTGCAGAGCGGGGACAGATAACATGCACGGGAACATGAAAGATAAAAACTGAGAACATCTTTCAAATGTCAAAGCCAATCTAAATATCCAACTATTTATACTGAACCGCCTGCTAGTAAACAGGAGAAGAATCCTGGGAGATAATTGAATATTCACCAGATGAAAAAGACAGAACTGTGAGGAATTAGTGCAAAAGGTGCAGATTCAGTATATTGTTTCTCTTGTGGCTGCACTGTTTTCAGATCTCTTCTTGATTTTTTTGCAGTTTCATTCAGTTTTGTTGTCAGCAGACTCTTTAAAGCAGGCATGTCTAAATACAGCCTTGGGGCCGTTTGCAACCTTCAGAGTGATTCTGTGCAGCCTCCATGATGAATTTAGGCTCTCCAGCAGGCTACAGATGCAGAGTGATGCTGTCCAACATTTCAGATTTTTACTAATAGGCCTTTTTAGGCAAGGCAAGGCAGCTTTATTTGTATAGCACATTTCAAACATGGAGGCAATTCAATGTGCTTTACAGAGCAGGAGCAACAAAAGCATTAATCAAAATACACAAAGAAATAATTCAGACAATTAGATAAAAGACATAGTCAAAAAAGTTTAGCAGTAAACAGTGCAGAAGGAGCAGCATAAGAAACATTCAATCATAGGCTAATGAATACATGAAGGCTTTTAATTTTAATTTAAAAGTTACTAGAGTTGGGGCCTGTTTGAGGTCATAAGGAAGCTGATTCCATCTATGAGCAGCATAGTGACTAAAAGCAGCTTCACCCTGTCTGGTTCTGACCCGAGGTTCTACCAGCTGACTGCTGTCTAGGGATCTGAGAGCCCTGCTAGGTGTATATACTGGAAGGAGATCCAACATG
>SSNS01000645.1:232304-261178 GCA_006937985.1 Aphyosemion australe
TTTTATTCATAATTTGCTTCCAAGCAGCCTTTTTTTTTTTTTACCAAGATCTTTAAAGTGGTTTACATCAAGAGGTTTCTGAAGGGTTTTCACACATTTTCTTTGGACCTGGTTGGTTGGTTTTTGACACAAGAACCAGACGTGACAAATATTCTTCATGAGTTTCCAAAAGGTCTCAAAACTCTTCATTTATTTATGAATAGTCACTGAGCTGCAAGCATGTGGAGCAGATGTATTAGGATTAGTAATTGCATCAAAAGGCTGCCATGTCCAGCCCTGCAAGTCTTCTGCCCCCTGGTGGAGGATCTACAGGTGGTGAGGGCCAATTATATTTTTTATTACTGGTAAATTTTTATATTATTATATAATGTAATTTTAACAGATTCATATATAGTTTTTATGAAATTAGACGATAAATGAATATTTAAAAACTGTATTAATTATATATAAAGGGTTAAAACATAATTTCATTACTGTTCATCTCAGCCTTTTATCCTTGCTACTTCTAAAGTCCTTCATCTGTCTAACAATAATGAATATTTTCAAGAAGCACATTTATTAATTAACTAATTATCTACATAGCTCGTAGCCCTCATCACATCCTCCAGATTCAGTAAAGAGGTCTTCATCTGGCCATCTTCAGGATAAAATGTTTCTGCTTCATCACTGAGAAACATTTAATATTCAAAAAAAGATAAATGCTTTCTTAATTCAAAGTGTTACGATTGAATGGAAAAACGGGTTTCTGTCATGTTTGTTCATGGTGGCGTGCTCATCAAGACCTTATGTTTCATCTGAGCTGTCGCCATGCAGCAGTTCTGGAAGTCCAATCTTATTACAAGGATACCTCGAGGGTCATCAGATCAATAGGTTTCTGTGCTGTAAATGTCACAAATAATATGTGGCACGTTGGTTTGAAAAATATGACCCCAGAGCAAAAAAAAAAAAAGTCATAATTAAGGCACTAAACAGAAGGTCACCAGGCTGTCTGCATCAAGAAGTGGTTTTTCGATATGTTAATGTGAAGCTGCGTGACGAGTGAGCTGCTTCGGCAGTAGTGATTTTGAAAATAAAAGATGTTTTTCACAGAGGAGAATAAATGGCTGAACCAAGGCAACCACATGATCTCCTCTCCAGAGTCCATTTAGGCAGCGGTGTGCTGCCTGATTCAGTCGCACCCATGTTGTTTTCAGAGTCGGTGAGAATTGTGTTTTGTTGCTGAAAAAACACAATAATAAATGATTCATTATAGAGGTTATGAGGAATGAGACATACTCTGAATCACAGATGCCAGGGAAATCACGGTAATTAAATATAGCAGTCCAATTAGCAGCATTGAAAACGTGTTTGCATGTAATGATTTCTTCATTTGTCTGGCTGTTATGCATGATGGACCAGAATCAGCCCACAGCCTCTGCACACTTTTATGATTTGTTACATTACAGTGATGTGCAGGAGCAGCCAGAACTGAACCAGGCTTTTATATCCAAACCAAATATGGCTGCTTCCTGATGTGTCCAGAATCAGGTCTGACTGTTGATTTGGCAGCGTGGGATCCAGACGGGCTCAGAAATAACTGAGCAGACATCAAAGGAGCCGGCGCATGACGTCGTCTCCTACCAAGAGCAATGATGTATACGTCTGACCCAGTTTTTTTTCCTTATCAGGATCTGTTTTCCAAACAAACCTCCCAATGAAACAGTGAGCCACCTAAAGGACACACACCAAGCAGCTAAACACACACATGTGATTTGGGATTGACCACGCCTCTCACACAGATTAGATTTAAACTTTTGTGATTATCCCTTCATGTTTTTCCATCTCTCCGTCCATTTCATTTCATCCCTGCTCTCATCCCTCTGGTCGATGCGCTGCCGCTCTTCTGTCTTATTATACCCTCTGCATTCTGATTCTCCACCCATTTGCTCTGTGTTGCTTCTGAGGCTTCACCGCTAGTGAGGCAAACTAAAAAGGAAGCCTGATTTCAAAGGGAGGGCTGATTCGTTCTTTCAGAGCTGTAATTATTCAGCTCCTCACGCTTTCTCTGAATACAAAGTGATTTACTGTAGGACACTTATTAATGCAGTAATAATTACAAACCCCCCTTATTGGCTGCAATTCCATGGCTGCCAGCTTAATTGACTATAATAAAAGAAATAGTAAGGGGGGTTATTTAATTTAAACAAACATTACTTTATGTGCAGACATTTAGAATGAGTGAATTTGGTGTCCTGCTGTCAGATTGCTCAGAAACATTAAGGTAAATGTAATAATTGTTCCTCTTAACTGTCCAGAATGTAATGTTTACAGCATAAACATAAATGAAGATGGGTGAAATGTCACCTTAGCTACGGGGTGACATTTGTCAAGTTATACAATAAAACATTTACACAAGAGAATAAAATGAGAGTTCATTTTTCAAAGTCATACTTGCACCATGTCATTCATACATTTATGCACATCTCAGTTCCAAACTAAATATTTAGTTAACAAGCTCATTATTTAATTTGGAGCTAAAAATAATATTTAGTTTGAAAACTAAGTATTTAGATCCAAATTAAATAACAAATGCTTACCTCAAAAATAAATGTTTAGTTGACAAAATACATATTTAGCTACAAACTAAATATTTAGTTAGCAAGCTCAATATTTAATCTGGAGCTAAATATAATATTTAGTTTGCAAACTAAGTATTTAGATTCAAATTAAATAACAAATGTTTACCTAAAAAATAAATGTTTAGTTGACAAAATAGATATTTAGCTATAAACTAAATATTTAGTTAACAAGCTCAATATTTATTTTGGAGCTAAGTATAATATTTAGTTTGCTAAATTTAGAACCAAATTAAATAACAAATGATTACCTCAAAAATAAATGTTTAGTTTACAAAATAGATATTTAGCTACAATATTTGGTTTGCATACTAAATCTTTTTTTTCTTTATTAAATATTCAGCTTATAAACTAAATCCTAAACAAATGTTTGATTTGGAACTGTGGCATTAAACGTACATGGTAAAAATATGACTTTAAATAATTAACTCGCATTTTTTTCCTCTTGCTAAATGACCCAAATATTGATGTAAAATTTTGACTGTTTAACTTCACAAACAGCACCCCATCTGTAGTTCAAAACTGAAGCTAGAAGGTTCCGTTCATGGGTGCCATGTTGTAATTTTGAACCTGGAGTCTGCACACTTGGCCTTTGCACAAGATGCTTTTAACACCAACTAGTCACAGCTAGCCATAATAAGAAATAACATTTGCACATAAAACAAGAACGTAAGAACCATCTTAATCAACAGAAGCCAACACTTGGAAAAAATTCTGTGACATATGATTCATTCATTCATTCATTCATTCATTTATTCATTCATTCATTTTAGTTGGAAGGAGGCTGAACTTAAAGCTGTTGGCTCATCAGTTCTGGAGGATGCAAACTCTATTCCTCCACACAGAGAGGAGGTAATTCTTGCTGCCATTTCTTTTTTTCTTCTTGCATAGACAAACAGAGCGGTGAAAAGCGTCCGATAAAGCCGAGCATTTGAGAGGCTGAGTGTTTTCTGCACAGTAATCTTATTTGTGGCTGGTGTTAGATGACGGAGGAACCCTCTCCCCCACAGGGCTGCATCAGGGAGTCGTTGGTTTGGTATCTTGCTGCAGCGGGTGTCGTATTTGGTGTGCCAACAAATAACACTCTCACTCAAAAGGAAACAAAAGCACACTGGAGAGTTTCCAACTGGAAAAACACTCTCAAACATTAAAGGAAGCAGATAGAAATAGAAGCATTTGTGTGTTCATTCTTTTTTTGCTTTGAAAAGCTTATTAAAGGAGTTCAGGTGAGGACATCCTGGACACGTCACCTGTACAGGACAGATAAAACCTTTTATAAGAGCAGAAAAGATGCTGAAGCAGTTCAACAAAAAGACCAAATTAGACATAGATCCATCCAAATTTATAAATACCAGCTATGTATAACTAGTTTATATAAAATTAGCAAGCTCCCTTGTTCAAAACAAAAACATTAAAGCTTCAAAACACAAAGAAAATCTGAGCTTCTGCATAAACGACAGTAGAAGAGCAAAGAAAGAGCAGGTTAGATGTGATGAGTCTACAAAAGAGTCTTAAATCAACACTAAAATGCTCAGTTAGAATAAGATCAAACCAATCAAAGGCTGAAACAGATGAATGTTCAGATGTTCTCGTTTGAATGGAAACAGATGAAAGAGCAAATGTGCAGTGAAATAAGCAGGTCTGAGTCCCCTGCTGCTCTGTCGTATGATTTTATTAACATTTGTGAGTTAGCTAGATAATTTAGCCAGTTCTTATTCACTGTTATTTACTAATATCTTTGGTTTTATCTTCTGTTTTTATTTGTCTTAATTTATATTTTTTGTGGACCCTTGTTAGGGTCAATGATGTTTTAAATTATTTTGTGTGTGTGTGTGTGTGTGTGTGTGTGTGTGTGTGTGTGTGTGTGTGTGTGTGTGTGTGTGTGTGTGTGTGTGTACAGCACTTTGGTTTGCCTTCTGGCTGTTGGAAAGTGCTTTATAAATGAGGTTGATGATGATGGTGAATTGTGTTATTATTTAAATGTGTTTGAGAATTAAACATGTTCACGTGTGTGGCAACATCTCTGAATGATGGCAGGACCAACTCAAATATCCTTATTTTATAATGAGTCAAATGTTTTAAAGCAACGGCAGATCTGGACTAATTTAGCATATTTTTCCTTGTAGTTGTGGTTTAAAAAAATACAGAATATTTTTCTTTTTTTTCTGATAAATCCAACCTCCAGCGGTTCACTTCCAGTAGAAAATCTGTTATCTGATCCGATTGATGATTTAAATCTGATTTAACACGGTGCTGCCTGAGGGTATGATGAGTTAATGTGGGATTTGTCATGTTTAATGCACAGATGCTGATTTTATTATTTAATAAATATTTGCTTTTCAAATTGGTTTCTTTCTGAAAGCCTCAGATATCTATTTGTTGCTTTTTATAGCCACTCATGGTCTGAAGCCATTTAAAGGAACACTTGGCAGTTTTTGGCTTGTTTTTAGCACCCCCTAGTGTCCGTTAGCGACAGTGAAAGTGAAACTTATCTCCTCGCTGTGCGTTCCTCTTTTTAACACCTTAATCTAACTGCTGAAACGTCTCCTCAGCCTTCATTAGTGTCTACAGGAGCGGTTCATCACTAAATCAAACAAATCAGCTGTGTTCATGATCTAAACATGCAGGAAACATGCTGGAAGCAGACTGCATCACCAGCATGTCAGCTCCTTTTTCTAAGTCCAGCAGGGAGCGACCCGCCACTCTGAAGTTGCAAGTGTGGTATTCTGTCCACAGAGGGCGGTGGGGGTCTGAGTGACATTTCATTAACCCTGTAAAGGGTCGTTTTAGCACATACTGGCTCAAGAAAATGATTCAAAAATATGAAAAAGTTGCATAATATGATTTTAACTTGATTTATAATAACAGAGCGTAGTGTTTTATTGTGTCCTGTATCAGATAAATGTCACATCTTCAGCTGAAAAACTAAACTTTTTCTGTTGTTTTTATTTTTAAGGTGATCAAAATCAGATTTTAAAATGACGAGTTCCCCGTAGAGCGACAAATGATCCTGGTCGGTTGAGTGGAATAAAATTATGATGGAGAATAAAGATGGTGGAAAGTCAGAACCCTTTTCTTTGGAGCCGTTTCTTTTGTAAACAGGCTCTTCTGAGAGCGCGCCGGTCATTTCCCTGCTGACGCTGAAAGTGGGCGGCCACAGGCCACTCCGGTACAAATGGAACATTTGTGCTCACTACTCTCTTTTCCAGCTTTCTTTGTGCTTCTACAGCTCAGAAATCCTCACACGAGCACGGTGGGCGCTGTGCTGCAGGAGTTGTGAATGGATCTTTTTATAGCTCAGGTCTTATTTGCGTGTGCATCCTTGAAGCTGTCATTTTTTTACAAGGTGTCAAAATGATAACGGCACACTTCAAGAGAAGATTGTGCTCCGTGATCCAGACAAGTGCTGGCTCTGTTTCCTGTAACAGCCAGTCGGATCTATAAAACCGACTGT
This sequence comes from Aphyosemion australe, assembly GCA_006937985.1. NCBI lineage: Eukaryota > Metazoa > Chordata > Actinopteri > Cyprinodontiformes > Nothobranchiidae > Aphyosemion > Aphyosemion australe. The sequence goes on from SSNS01000645.1 coordinate 238,374, forward strand.
CAGCAGGAAAATAAACTAGTGGCAGACTTTTATCTCTCTTTCTTTTTCTGTTGATCTTGATTAAAAATCACTAAATCATTAAAGAAAGATGTCTGTGGCAGGTTTACACATGAAAAACACCTCGATACAGATGCTTTCATTTAAAAATTACACGGTAATCTCAGGTTTGGAGTCTAGTTATTATCAGATAACGATTCTCATTCAATGCTTGAAAAATGGACACAAAGGTCTCCTGAGAGAGGACCATAAATCTGCTCTTATCAGTGACCTGGTTCGGAGGAAAATATCCTGTGTTTTGTTGCTCTGAATGAATCGGCTCAGCAAATGATAAGCTCCCAAAGCCGTGTCGTACTATTGTTGATGCAGTTCAGAGGAAAAAAGAAAGGAAGAGCATTTATTTTAGGGCTGATCTTTTGCAGAGGTGTGATATGAAGTCAGTGGGAGGTACACACTTCCTGTTTGGTGTTGTTTCCTCCTTCAGAGTAACTGTGGTGGTGCTGCAGGTTTATTATGTTACCCCGTGTATCCACTCTGTCCTCGTTACAGGTGTCAAAGTGGAAAAATATATATATTTTTAATACACTAAGGTCATGAAAAACAGGAGTTTAGCTGTTTTCTGTGAGCATTTTCAATTTCTGCTTAATCCTTATTAATTAATGACATCAAAACCACTGATTTTGTAGAAATCTGACTTAAACTCTTTAATTTCCACGTATCCTGATGAAAAGCAGTCATCACCGAGCTCATTCACCCCCCTGAAGAGCCGTTCTTTCCCTGAAGCCCGTGAAGAGCCAGCTTTGAGTGATGTTTAGAGTGAGAGGAGTATTTTTCTTAAATACAGGGAAAACGTTTGCCAACAGGAGGCGGTGTCGACATCAAACAGAGGCGACTTGTCAGAGCTGTCAAGGTTTATTGTGCCATTAACAACTGACAAGATAAATGTGCAACAGAGATTAAAAGAAACAGCAATCACCTGCTGGACAGCTTCCAACATGGACTACTGCATTTTATCCTGCCTGATTGATCCGTTTAGGACCACCTTGTGATTGAAACAATTCTCCTAGGTGAGGTGGAGGTGGGCGTAGGCTCCATTAACAGCAGGGAGAGTTCAATCTGCTGTTTGATCACAAAGCAAAGCAGAACAAGCCTTTGCTTTTATTTTAATCAGGTGGAGCCCGCCTGGTTTTGTAGCTTGGACTCATTAATTTAGACGTTTTTAACAAGATCAAGTATAAAAACACACATTTACAGTGAAGGGGTCGCATTATTAAATAATAAGTTTTGTGATAATATCAAGAAAAAATATTTTATTTCTGTTGATATGAAGTCTGGTTGTGTTGTTTATAGAATTCCAGAAAGGAGGTTGGGGCCCACTCATTAGCCCATATTTAACCCACATACACCCCACATGGGACCCAGATCAGTGTGATGCTTTTCCTCAAACCACGTTAATGCTGGAATATCACCTTTATAAAGTGTAACTAAATAAAGGAATGAGCCGTTGTTTTAAGTCTGGAAACAGCTTTTTGATGTGTGATTATCAAAGAATAAAATGTAGATAGACCACCGGCATACCAGGTTCTTCTGGTGTCATATTTCATATTAAATTAAAATCTTATTATTGTCTTTTGTCAGAAACGCTGAGGAAAAGAGGAGAGCTCAGATTTCCAGAAATGGCCCCGTTATCCTGGTTCTCACTGACAGGTTGGTTAATCTTCCTCCTTTGTTCTCCTCGTCCCTTTACACCTCTCTCTCTCTCTCTCTCTCTCTCTCTCTCTCTCTCTCTCTCTCTCTCTCTATGTGTGTGTGTGCATGCATGTGTGTGTGTGTGCATGTGTCTCTGAGCGTTCCAGATCCCTGCCTGTCTGACACACCTGTTCCTCATCAGATTCATCACTGAACAGCGTTTCTTCCCTGGGATTTTCTTTGCTCGCTGCCAGATTGCTGCATTTGCCAGCTGGGTTACGTCTTAGTCCAAATCCAAATTCATCAACGTCTTTGTTAATTGTGTGTGTGTGTGTGTGTGTGTGTGTGTGTGTGTGTGTGTGTGTGTGTGTGTGTGTGTGTGTGTGTGTGTGTGTGTGTGTGTGTGTGTGTGTGTGTGTGTGTTAAGCAGGAAACAACAGAAGAGGGCAGCTGAAGACACCGCTGATGTCAGTGTGCAGGGCAACTGTGGCTACACTGTAGCTCATCACCATCAGCGTGTGAACGTGTGTGAGTGGATGAATGATAAACTGTAGTGTAAAGCACTTTGGAGTCCTCTGATATATATACAAGTGCATGTCATTTATCATTTATCATTTTCTGCACAGCTGAGCGGCTGCATAGCAGCTCAAACTATTTAAAATGTGAGGTCACGTAGCAGGAACAAATGTTTTTAATAATCTGTTTAAATCGTTATTAGGGGAAACATCTTATGGGTAGAGCAGTTTCTCAGTCCTGGTCCTCAGCATGCCCCTGTCCTGCATGTCTCTGCTCCAGCACACCTGAATTACATGTGTGCATCACCTCCTCAGGATGACATCAAGAGCTGCAGAAGCCTGATAATCACTCATTTATGTCAGAATGTAATTTTATCAATCATCACACTTTTCTCACCCTTTTGCAGAGCCACAAACAAATAATCTCAGATGTTTAAGCTGTATTAATAATCCCTGACGTCAGCTGTGCATGTGCAGACGCTCATACCACACGTCCCTCCTCAGGCAGTGGGAGGACTACGTGTGATGAGCTGTTGACGTGTTTCATTCTCACCGTGGCTCGAGCTTCCAGTGGGCGTGGTGGTGAATGTTTCCAGCTGAGTGAGGCTCGGGCTCTGCTCTGCTCCAGAACAGCTTTATCCATAAAGTTGTTTTACAGGAAACCACAAACAGCACCGACACTGACCCACACACACGAGTGCACCTGGAATCTGGGTCACATGGCTGATGTGTGGTTTAATAACGGTAAATGCTTTTGGTTTTCCTTTTAAATCAGACAGGATCGGCTGTTTGGCTGCCATCAAATTCAGTATTGTATTACTCCAGGGGATAATGTCCTGAATTATTCATTGTTGTGTTTATAAAGACTTCCTTTAATAAAATTAGGTTTGCTTTTATGATTGATCTGTTTATTCTGCAGAGGAAGTCATCTTCATAACAGCAGCTCATGTGGAAATGACGCGTTTCTGTGGAAGACACGACTTTCCAGAGAATTTCATGGGAATCACAGAACTCATCTTTTGGCATCAGTTACTATCATTTATTGAGTTATAGTTCCAGTTTTCTCACCTCCGCTCCCCGAGCATGCCCCGTTATGTCTGAATGTCCTGTCAGGAGACAGTTCTGGCTAATGGGATCAGATCTAAAGTCTTTTCATATTGTTCATGCAGGCTGGCTCAATGGACCGCTGCCCTTCATCACCCAGGCTCTTTAATGACTGAGCAATATTATTTTTGAGCTTAGTTCAGCAGACAGGAGGCTATGAAGGAAGACACGATCTTTTCTCATTAGGCTGTGATCATGGTCCATTGCTCACTTCTTCATCCAAGCAGCTGAAGCTGGACGTTCATTTACTGAAGGGCTGATGTGCTCTGTGGGCTCTTTATGGCGCTACGATGCCTGAGTCCATCAGTTTCTGCCCGCTAATGTCTTTAAAGTGATGCTGATGTTGGTTTTCCTTCTTCGTTCAAATGAAATTTCATGTAAATTTTGTGACATTTGGACAGGCCACGCATGCCTCCGTTTCCACAAACAGTTCAGGGAATTAGACGTTTTTTATTAAAACATTTTATGCAAGATTCCTAAAATCCCATTCGTGACATGTCATCATCGGCTTCCTGTTCATTTTCAGATTGATTTTGACATTTCATCACTAACTCCAGCAAGTTTATGTTCCAAGATTGAGATTAAAATAGAATTTCATTCATCCTCTGGACCGGGGGTTCTGAGAAGAGTCATGGGGAGCTGGTACCTATCTCCATCAGTCACCAGTCCAACACAGGGCCACATATAGAGACTAATAGCTAGTTACTCACACTTAGAGATGATTCTGAGTCTCCAGACATGCAGGTTTCTGTGTGAGGGGGAATAAAGCAATGCATGCATGCACGAGGAACTCCGTGCTGAAAGGCTGCAGCTGGGTTTTGATCCTGCAACCTTCTTTCTGCAAGACAACAGTGCTGTTAACTGTGTCATAAATCTATGGAAAAATTCAACTCTCAACTACACAGAGACTCTTAAAACCATTGTTTAGGACATTTTTATTTATCCAGAGTACAAGTTTAGTAAAAAAAAAATAATTTCATGTGTCTTTATGCTATTTTTATTCAGTTTTATCTCTTATATTTAGCATTTCTCTTTGTTTTGACTAAAAAACACTTTGCTTAAGTTCAGTTGCCACATAAATAAACAGACATTGACATTGAGATCATAATGAATATAATTCAGTCCAGTGAAAACTGCATTTCCTCAGATCTTTTGTAAACAAGCAGCCTTCCACACATCGGCCTCCAGCCGTCTAAACATGGGAGCAGAAGAAAATAAATAAAATAGACTCTTTCTCCTTTTCTAAAATGCTGTCCTGCACGGTCCATCTGATAAATAGCAGCTAACACGAGGTGAAGGTCGGAGGCATCAGGTAAACTTTAGTAAGTGGATTTTTATTCTGTCAAAGACAAATAACAACAACAGAAGACCTTCAGAAAGGTTGAACAGGCTTTTTTATTTTTGGTTTTCTGCTCCACTGCTGCACCATTGACCTTCATGAGTTCTCAGAACAAACATTTTTAATATTTTTTGGGGAGGAAATGCAGAATGTGCAGACTTTAATTGAAAAGCAAACATCTGAGCTGTTTAGCAGGCGGTAAATCCATCCAGCTGTGAAACTGTAACAATCCAAGTATTTAACAGTTTTATTTCCTGCACAACTAGCTTTAGCAGATGAAAGCACTTTTTTTAGTGCCATCTGCCGTCCCTGCATGGATTTTTAGTCGAGATTGAAGTGTCTTTTTCTGGCTTCTAAAATTAAAACTCAAACCAGGAACTTCCTGTTTCAGAAATACTCGAGACGCAGCCCTCGTAGCCTCAGGTGACCCCTCCAGTCACCGTTTATTCATGCTACTCAGATGAACCCAGGAACTCCTGGAGTTTATTTAACACAGCCCTCATTTTCTCTTTTTAAATTTACTTTCTTGGTTCTCTTGTTTGCAGATATCTTTGCTTTAAGAGCAGAGCCGAGCATTTGTTGGTTTTTCTTCTCAGCCAGCACCAAAGACTGTATGGCCAGGACACATAGGTGTGCCCCATATGGAATATATATGGGCAAGCTATATGGGTCCCACCAGGGTTTGTCCGCGGTTTCCACAGAGTTTGAGTCAAACCTTCTGGAAACCCATGTAGGGCCCATTAAAATCTATGTGGGCAAAAATCTTTCTGGGCAAATCCCTGTGGGGCCACCATGGAAACCGCGGACAAACCCTGGTGGGACCCATACGGCTTGCCCATATATATTCCATATGGGGCCCACCTAGGTATGCTGGCTGGGTAAGAAAGAGTTTTTTATTGTGAGTTTGCATCAGAAATAAAACATTTATAGAAATAAAAATAAGCCTGAAGCAACAATGTTTTCTGCAAGAATAAAAACAAAACATGAAGATGAACACGACGGCTTCTGCAATTATTCTAAACAATTCTTCAATTTACAAACCAAAGTTTAAGCAACAGTCTCCATCCACCTTTAGGGTACCAGAACCTTTCTAAATTTAAATATTGAATTAATTTGTACACACTTAGCACTACAGAAATGTTTACCCAAGGTGTCCACATCTGTGCACACAGAGATATTATGTTTCCATATTAGTTTAAATGTAATTGCAAGTTAAACAGACATTATCTAGAGTTTGAACACGGTAGAAAACAGCTGACTGGAGTGTGTCTCACGCAGCTGAAGCACGCTGCACTTCACTGGTCGTCCAACCCCGAACGGCACCCATCTGACAACTGTTTACTGGAGCGTTTCCTTGTTTCCTGATTCTCTGGGCGTTGCAGTAAAAAGGATTCTGCAGGAATGCATCCTTGAAAATTACAAATATTACAAGTCTGTAAGATCCAGAGACGTTTTCAGCTCACATGTGCTGACAGAACCAGCTCTGCGATGAGGTCTGGAGCCTAGACCATGTGTTTTCAGCTCTGGCTCCTTGTCTCATCGCGTTTGTTTAGATTGATTTGTAATTTAAAAGAAAAGGAGCGTTGAAATGTGTAACCCAACAGAATCTAATTGTCAGCTATATTGATGTGTTAGTTCACCTCGTTTGCTCTGTAATGATTGATTTTCCCTCCCATGACCTGGCTTCTGCTCATGAGAATCTCCCAGGTGAGTATAGATGCCAGTTGCTGCAAAAGGACCATATGGCTGCTGCCTTCCTCCGTCTTTATTGGCTGACCTCTGTAGCTAACTCATGCTGACAACTTTCTGGTGTTTTCAGGCAGCTTCCTGCTTACTGTTCACTCTCCTGCCAGCCTGTCTCTTCAGATCATCACAGTAGTAGCTTTCATTATAAAATCACCTGCCAACTGCACACTGGATTCCAAGATTTTCACTTTACATGTGCGGGAGCAGCGTGTGCACCATTTGTGACGCCTGCATGTACAAAACAGCGGTTCATGTCAGCGTTGATGCAGAACTCACACCTCTTTGCCTTTGAACCTGAGGGAGAGAATGTAGCATCTGTTAGCAGTTCAGCACATCTGTGCTCATTGTGTCTATAAACAGCATCAGATGAAGGAATTATCCATTTGTCATAAAGAAGATTCAGCAAGGGTGGTGTACCTGCAGCAAGGTGTCCAAGAGCTGCAGCCAATCAGCTGGCTGCTCTAGCTCAAAACCAGAAAAATTATTAATAAAATCCTTACTATTTTTCTTTTGCATGCCTTCATTCCTGCTGTTTTTGTGATTTGCACATTTTCTTGTGTACCCACTCATTATTGCATTTGCACAGTCCTCCATACGTGTTTACCATTCCCTGTAAATACTACTGTTAATCCAAACAATATTCTTTTATTTTACTTAATAAAATGTGTAAAAATTCTGCATTTTTAAATTTTAACTTTGACTGTTTCTGGATTATGTTTTCTTGTTTATTCTATTTTTGCTTCTGTAATGAATGTAATTGCTGCCATGACACCAAAATTTCCCCACTGAGACAATAAAGGCATTTTCTAATCTATTCTATTCTATTCTATTATGAAGGTCAGATACTCTTGTCAGAAACATAATTGAAAATTTGAACTAGGAACAAAAATGCACAGATAAAAACATTCTTTAATTTTCTTTAGAACAAAAAAACAAACAAACAACAACGTTTGATTTTATATCTCTAAAATTGTTTATATGACCATTATCAAGAATTTTGTGATAAAATTATCCAGACAGGTTTATGGACAAAAATCTTGCTACATTAAGTAAACCCTGGCTGTATTTAATAGCTCCCTGTTTTATTTCTTCTTATCACCTGGAGACATCATGTCACAATCTCTCTTTTATTCTCACCTGAGATATTTAACGGCCTCTGATCAAAGTCCGTCAGCGCTCACATGTGTGGAGAAAAACGCATTTAGAGGTTAAAACCTGCTTGGACAACACCCCCACCCCGGCTCTTCCATGGGATGGTCCCGCAGGCGGAATTTGCGTATTTCTTTGGGAAAATGATGCAATCGCAGCCATCATTGGAAACCAGTTAGTCGAGTAGATTTTATTTTGCTGGAATAAAGGCAGTTCGTCACAGTGAAACCAAAAGTTGTTATGGTGAATGCGTGATAAGATAAACCCACACTGAAGGGGGGAGGGAGACGCACGGAAAGCGCGCGGCCGCCTGCGCAGGAGCCGCTACCGTGCGCGCTTTTCTGGCAACAAGCAAGCAGCGTTAAAACCTGCTTCATCACACCGAGAAGACGCTGCTGGCTGACGGACACTTGGCGCCTCTTGAAGAGAAGATGCTGCGCTCCGGAGAAGCAGGTGAAGTGGAGAGGATGAGAGGATCGGAGCCGGAGCGACGCGCGGCAGCCGCTGGACTAAAACACCTGCTCCAAACCAAAACTCCTCGGTCTTAGCTGCTCCTTTGTGATAAATCTGGATTCATTCCCCAACTTAAATATCTGGGAAGCAGGAGAATGGGGGCGCCATGAAGGTGATGAACGTGCAGCCAGTTTGGAAAACACGTTTGGAACAAACCCATCAAGGACTCTGAAAGCCTTTCTTTTATTCTAGGGGACTGGAGCTGGGAGGATGTCAGGGGCGCATTTCTACATAGGGATGGAGGTGCTGATCGCCGTCACCTCCGTGGTGGGGAACGTGATGGTGGTCTGGGCGGTGAAGATTAATAAAGCCCTGCGAGACACCACGTTTTGTTTCATCGTTTCCCTGGCTCTGGCGGATATTGCGGTGGGAGCGCTCGTCATCCCGCTGGCCATCACCATCAGCATCGGACTTCAGACTCACTTTTACAGCTGCCTGCTGGTGGCGTGCACGGTGCTGGTGCTGACGCAAAGTTCAATCCTGGCCCTGCTGGCCATCGCCATCGACCGATATCTCAGGGTCAAGATCCCGACCAGGTATGGGTTTTCCCAGAAATGGGATGAAACAGGAATAACCATAACAGGGAGTCATGGGACAAAATCCAAATGTGTGGATAGATCAGTGATGAAGAAGATGGTTTAAGTGTGCCTTCAGGCTTTCTCTCCCTTTTTGAATCTAATGAACATGAAAGTGGTGCTGGAACAAAAGCCAGGGGTGGTGACAGGGAGCTGATGAGATAAGCCAGCACACACTAGCTTCAGTATTCCAGCTCCTTTAGGTGAAACATGTGATTTTTGTAGTTTTAGACATCTAAACAAACCAGGTGTGCAGGTTTCAGGATTTTAGGAGAAAATCTAAATGACAACAAAGCTGAATCAGCATTTTTCTTCTTGAATCTCAACCTTTGATTTGTTGTAGCTGCTTGAAGCGACTCACCACACATGTCCTCCGGTCAGTAGGCTACTAATCCAGCGCATGGCAGCGGTGACAGTCGGCTCCAGTTTGGCTTCAGGCTACTTTTTCTGAAAAGGTCAGGTTGTTGTAATGCAAACATCAGACACTGTAAATATCAAGCTCTGGTGATCTAAAAATGATCTAATTACTTCTCTGCGTGCTTTCTAACACGAGATGGATCCGATAACTGTTTTCATCTGCGCCTTGAGGCGAGTGTCAGGCTGTCTCTGCTTCATCTCTGGGTCTGAAGACAAGACAGCTGTCCTGCAGCTTTGGAGCTTTAACCTCTTTAACCTTTACTTATTAGATGAAGTAAATGACAAAACCTGTTTCTGAGCAAGGAAAAGATCTAATTTTGACAAATATTGCTGTGTGTCCCTTCTAAAAGGGTGAGAGGGATTAGAAATTAAACATGAAAGGAGGTGAAGATGCAAAGTTTGAGGATTTGTGTCTCAGGAGCTGCAAATATTTGTGTCCAAGTGCTTTTGGATTAAATGTTTGTAGAACCAGAGCTGTTGAAAGGAATAAAAATCACATAAATTTAATTTAATTCACCACAAAATAACAAGGGACAAAGAGACATATGCACTTATATTACAACATGCATATAAAGATACAAATAGGAGTAAAAACAAAACAAAAATGTGGTAAATGGACACACTGAAAACACTTTTCCACATTTTAGGGTCAGCTATTGCAAAGAAACATTGATTACACATGAACAAGATGTGACCTGAGGGCCAGGAGTGGCTCTTTACACCCAAGATTAGCAAATGAAAACAAACTATTTAAAATATGCACTTGAAAAGCAGGAATTTTCTGAATCAATCAGTGAAACAGAGTGTAACCCTCTTGAATAAATGCTGTCAATCCAGAGAGAGAAATAGAAAACATTAAAGCTTCATTTAGGGGCTTAAAGGGGACTTATTATGCAAAAATCACCTTTTTGTGCTGCCATGTTGGTCTCTACTGCCTCTATAAACATGAAAAACATTCCAAAACGAGCTGTTTCAAATAACCCCCGTTTATGACATCACAAATGGGGAAAATAGGAAAGAACCACCTCTCACGTGAAAGAGAGAGCGGTTTCTGGAGGAGCAGCAGTTCTACGCTAAGCCCCTCCCAGATATCTGAGCTTCTCAGCTTATAGCAGCCTGAGAGAGTGAGGGGTGGGCGTGGCCAGCTCCAGCTTGTTTTCTTAAAGTGACAGAGCCCTGAAACGGCTCATTCTGGTTGCTTCATGTGAGAGGGGTTTTGTGCAAAGACCTTCATGAACATGTTTTGCATCGACCATAGATCTATTATATCTTGAGTTAAAATGCTGACACGTTGATTGTTCCTGCAGGTACAAGCGAGTGGTGACTCCTCGGAGAGCCGGAGCGGCGGTGGTGATGTGCTGGACGGTGGCTTTCATCGTGGGACTCACGCCCATGCTAGGCTGGAACAACCTGAAGCGCCTTCAGGAGAACGGCTCCATCAGCTCCAACCTCAGCGTCACCTGCCAGTTTGAGACGGTCATCAGCATGGACTACATGGTCTACTTTAACTTCTTTGGCTGGGTGCTCCCCCCTCTGCTGCTCATGCTGGCCATTTACGCGGAGATCTTCTACATGATCCACAAGCAGCTTAACAACAAGAAAATCACCTCCAGCTACTCAGACCCCAACAAGTACTACGATAAAGAGTTGAATCTTGCCAAATCGCTGGTTCTGGTGCTTTTTCTCTTCGCCGTCAGCTGGCTCCCTCTTCATATTATCAACTGCATCACACTCTTCTGCCCGCAGTGCAAGAAACCCATTGTTCTCCTCTACATCGCCATCCTGCTCTCGCACGGCAACTCTGCCGTCAACCCCATCGTCTACGCTTTCCGCATTAAGAAGTTTCGCTCGGCCTTTCAGAAAATCTGGCAGCAGTATTTCTGCTGTAAGGACACGCCGACGCTGGACTTCCAGCAAAGCGAGAGGAAAGAGGCGCCCAATTTGGAGACGCAGCAGGCGGCGCCGCTGCAGCCCACTCAGCTGGATGACTTTAAATCCTATCCACCGCTTCAGCCAGAGCAGCCTTCGCCAGAGGGCAACCATGAGATCAAAACACCTCAACAGCTTCACAACCATCATCCGCCGGTGGAGCAGAACGCCGTCTAAGTTAGGGGATTAAAGCTGGTTGAAGGTGTAATGATGAGTGCACAAGCAGCAGCTCTCTGCTCACGTGAACGTAGTCTTGATTTGCTGCACGAGGCTGCAGAGCCTTTGTGATTCAGGCAACATGGATCAATGGAGGAAGATAATTCCTCCTCCCTCGGAAGGAGAGCATAAGAGGTTTTGGCTGGAGGTCCTTGTGACGGTGTTTATCTTAGTAACACTCTGAGCTTTAACTGTTTTATTCATCAAGGTGAAACAGTTGAACTTTAGCAAATGTGCAATATTTAATTCATCGTATGTTTTTATTTTCTCCCAGTATCAAATTCTCATATGTTGCAGCTTGCTTGAGCATTTATGCCACCAATAGAGCAGGGTAATCTCACTACTGTATGTTTCATCTGACACTGGCTAAAAAATAACAACAATATGAATGTAATGATGTAAATATGAGACTGAAGCGGCGCGGCTGTGAATGCTCGTTTAATCTTCAGGGTCTTAATTGCACAACATTGTGCAGAGGAAGCAGTCCTGCGAGAGACAATAATGGAGTCAAGGGGGTGCAGCAAATGTTTTGTACCTTCATAATGCCTCTGCACTGGAGCTCAGGCCCGTTTGTGATCCAGCAGCAGATTTTTTCCGTTGCAGAAAAGAGGGATAGGGTTACAGAGAAGCACATGGAGGCAACGGGAGGTTTTTGAAATATTAAAGGCTACATGCAGGACAAGATGCACTTAAAGCTCATCTTTGTCCAGCTTCCACTCCAGTTTGTGTGGAGTTTTCATTTCCTCACCACATCGTTTCATTTTGATTTTCCACCACAGACTCTGGCTTTCATGGCCTTATTTAACCGTTTGACTAGAACTTACTGAACTCTCCCGCTGACTCAGAAATAACCTGAAGATTGTGCGTATTTACGGTCCTGAAGGCTCATTATGTTGCCAAACTGTGGCGTCTGTAGACGGATCGTTAAACCATGTTCGACTCGCTCAGACAGATTGTAAGAGAATGTAAAGATTTTTGTTTAATTGTTTTGTAAAGACTCTGAACTCTTGCCAAGTCGCTTTTCTGACAATCTCCGTCTTCAGGTGGAAACATTTTTTTACAACCGGCAGGTGAGGATGTTCGACGGGCTTAAAAACAAACTAAAACGTGAGTTAAGAATTATTTTTAATGCAAACGTTAGACTACAAAACACAAACCAAGTCTGTAAAGCAAATTTAGAACAGAAAAAGATTCATACTGCATCGTTTCATTTAGAAAGGAAATGATTATTATTATCATTCAGTCACAAATGAGTGTAGCTGCACATTGAATGTTCGACCCTGCAGTGCATTAAGTCCTCATCATCATTAAGCGCTTTACAGAAATGTTTAAGAGCTTTCTGCTTGAGGGGAAAGACGGATCTTTGGTTCAGAAATCGGGTCGCATTAAACAAAAGCACAATTCTTATAAAATTTAAGCAAATCCTGTTTATTAAAACCCTGAAACCTCATTATAACAGGTGTGAAACTCTGCTTCTGTGCAAAAATCCCATCAAACACGTCTCTGTGCAGCTCAGGTCTGCTGTCATTACAATGGTTTTTATGTGATTCCTAATAAAATGACCAAATTTATCACCTTAGAGTGTTGGAATAAATGACAACGATCAGGAAATACACTCACAAATCTTCTCTCGTCGAGCCTTTGTTCAGTTTTTATCTATAATATCAGCTGATGATAGAAGATTCGCCTCCAGCAATCTAGTGCAGCTTTTTTTCCTGAAAATAAACAGTTTATGAGCCAGTTTCTACCTATTCAGTCCTGATGAGTCGTTGCTTCTTGATTTGTAATTATTCTCCAGGATAATGCAACTCCATAAAGGTGCAGCTCTGCAGGGCTGTCAGAATTCTCATTGACGCTGCACAATAATGCAGCTCGAGGTTGTTAGGTAACACCGGGGGCTTGTCGCGGCTCTGGCAACCTATTTCTCCTCTTTCTTTGATACTTGGAGATGCATGAGGCTCCTAAAAAGATCCCACAGCCCGAAGAGAGGCTTCTCTGTCTGAGCTGCCTGTCTCCTACCAACAGAGTCACTTCACTTATAAAACAACAAACACGTCCTCGGCTTCCTTTTATGTGACATCACGTTGACCAGAAAGCTTTTATAAATCAATAACGAGGTTCAATAACACTTTTTCACAGAGCGGAGCGCCACTATTTCAGTCTCTGATGCTATTCTCATGCCGAGGCTACAGATTGAATATCAAGTGGAAGATTGGAGATAAGAGTAAGAACCACGGTGAGGAAACACTGCAGCTGTGTGTTTCCAGATGAACAGCTGAGGTGACCTTTCCTTAAACTGATCATCTGTCTGTGAGGCTTTATGTGGAGCCTAAGAGGGTTTTCCTTTTGTTTTTAATGTGACTGTACCTCCGGTTTTTGGAAAGCTTGTCATCTGAGGAGATTTGTCAGTAAATTACAGCCACTCCTAGTTTAAAACTCAGATCATGATATGTTGAGAAATTATATTTTGTCATTTTTCTGTTTTAAGGAAGATTAGCGATGGTCCATCCATCCATCCATTGTCTTATACCCGCTAATCCATGCAGGGTCACGGGGGGGATGGTGCCTATCTCCAGCAGTCTTTGGGCATGCAGGCGAGGTTTACCCTGGACAGGTCCATCGCAGGGCAACACAGAGACACACAACCATGCACACACACACACACACACACACACACACACACACACACACACACACACACACACACACACACACACACACACACCTAAAGACAATTTAGAGAGACCAATCAACCTGACAGTCATATTTTTGGATTGTGGGAGGAAGCCAGAGTATCTGGAGAGAACTCATGCATGCACAGGGAGAACATGCCTGAATGGGACCTCCTTGCTGCAAGACTCTCCACTGCACCACTGTGCAGCCTATTAGCAACGGTGACCAACCTAAATGAGGTTTATCAGATGCAGACGTAGATCCAATAGAGAGTTTTTGAGATTTTCATTGAAATCTGTGCAGACATATTTCTGCAAAAATAAAGATAAACAAGCTTTTGAACATTTGAGAATTTACAACACTAGAAAGTAAAAACTGAAAAACTTCTTCAGATCTTCAAAGAGCTATGAAAAAAAGACGACTGAGAATCTACACCAGACTCTTAACCTGTTTTAAATTATCATCAGATACTAGCTGGGACTACCTCAGAGTTCAAGAACCCTCAGATGTTATTATTTATTCACAACCCCAGGTGTTAGCCGAGTGGATATTTGCTAGAAAACATCTGTAGAAAATATGATTTGCTGTAACCGTGCAGGATTAATGGAGGAGAGCTGCAACAATAAGTGCACGAGTGACCTTCACACTTCTGAACCTGCCCTTTGGTGAACTGCATGCATGCGGATCAATATCTCCCCTGGTTTGTTTGTTTCAATCATGTTTCATGTCAATTATGGCCAACGCCATCCTGAAGACCCTCTGCAGCACCAACAGGGTCCAGGCTGAGAGGGATGTTTACGTCTCTATAGGCAACATTAAAAATTAAATACGCTGTATACCTGCGCTCTTACAAAACAGGCCTAATGAATAAGCAAGAGTGTGGCCGTGCTGCTGCTGCACAACAGGGATCACACCATCACACACACCCTCTGCAACATCTGTCTACAGCTGGGACCTGGGGGTGTTTCACACCGTGGCGGTATTATACTGTACAGCTCAGATCGGGATCTGTCAACACACAAAGTTAATCGTCAGCTTTGTTCTGCATGTCTGACTTCAAAGAGAGAAAATCGGTCATAAAAACAAGGCCACCACTCCGGCTTCTGCTGCAGCAGCATCTGGATCATCTGTGTCATGACAATCAGAGCGGGGACATCAGTTCCAGCGTGGCATCCTGACTAACGAGGAGCTGCATCCAAAGAGACGAGGGATCTAAATGTGAGGCAGATGGAATATTTGCATTTAGTATCAAGTCATCGCTGCCAGTTTACCTGGTAATAATAGGCAACATGTTTCTGCTAAACAGCTGCAGCGTGGCAAAGCTAGTGGAAGAAACAGCTGCACAGTGAGGTGAAATCCTTCCATTTAACCAGAAATGGAGATTAGAAAATAAACAGAATCATGTCCCGTTGCAATCAATTATTCAGCCAACAGGCGCACAAAATTAGGACTGCATTAATGTTGCAGCATCTTTAAAAATAAACTCAGGATTTATCATGAAAACAAAGCTTTAAATCTTAACTGGAGGGTTGAATTCTGGGATTCTGCAAAGACAAACAGCCAAGATTTAAAAAATTAATGAAGCTCACGTAATAATTTTAATCAAAATGTGACGATCAGATTGAGCTGATTTCTTATTTGTAATTATCTGTCTGCATTTTGACTCTAATTCCCTGAACCAGAGCTCCATTTCCACACTGGCCTCATTTAGGCGTCCTTGTGGCAGAGCGCCACCTGCTGGTTCGGTCGTATTAATGTGATTTGCCTGTTCCCACATGGCCCTGGCTCATTTCCTGTTCAGTTCCCAGAACCTCTTTTATTTGAAAGGTTTTGATTGTAGCTCCAAAGATAAGATAAGCTGAAAATGAGAAGCTAATGAGCACCATGATTCAAAACAGCTGCACATAATTAAAAGGTCTATTAATTCCTCCTGGAGCACCAGTCCCAACATCTGGCTCTGGATCCACATGTGGCTCTTTAGCCATGCTGGATCCTAATTCTAACCAAGAAGGATACAAATTTGGGTGATAGTTTTTTTTTTCCCCCTGCAAATAATAACACAAGGAGGTTGGGCCGCTCACATTAGCTCATTTTTCATTATTAGGAATTACGACACAGTTTTCCATCATTTTATGACTAAAATTAGAAAAATAAATGCCTGAGAATTTAATGAAATATGTTGTTGCTGTTTCCTTTTGTCCAACACTTAATCATAAAAGTTTCAAAAATGTTGCATATCAAAATAAATCGTAGTGCATTCATATAAACGCGGTAATGAAGCGTTATAAAATGTTTTATTTTAATTTTATGGCTCCAGTTAATTTTGAAAGTTTCCATTGTTAAAGCTGCAGAGCCTGCTGCAGTGATAACATGGTGCAGATCTGGTGTTTTTTAGCCTTCGGTGCGTTGCTAGTTGTTTTGTTGTGTGTTCCTGCAAAAACAAGTGAAAAACTCACAAAGTAGAATATCCTTTTGTTGATTTTTATCCTGAGCAGCTGTTGAGAGCAGGTGTTTGATCCTACTGACTATCTCACAACCATCCTGCAGGAATGAAGCAGCAAATGTTCCCCTCAGGCCACACAAATGCTGTCACTGCAGGCAAAATGTTATTTAAATCACCTTCAACACAACGATTAAGTTATTTTATCGCGTCAGTTCTTCGTCTGAGAAGTTGTGTCGGAGGTTTGGCCGACGTCCGCTCCAGTGACACCAACAGGATCATTAGCAGATGTGTGTCAACACACCAGTAAAACCAGAGTTCATGTTGTTTTGCACCATTACGGGAAAATGTCAAGCGTGTGCACAACAAACGAGTGTTTGTCCTGGCTGCATTTATCGTGGGTCGTGTGAGTTCAAACCGCAGCGCAGCCCCACATCTGTAACAACAGCATCGGAAGGAGGAACGACTGCCTGCCTCAACAAGTCTGAGCCAGAAGTGTGCAGAAGCAGCTGAAGTGATGATCCTGACTCACGTCCAACTGTTATCAGCTGCCTGCTCTCTATCAGCCAGGGGAAAACCCGTTCCCTCTTCCCGTCGTCTGAATCGGTGCTTTTAAAACTTGCTGAGGAGGGATTCCTCACAGCTGCTTTTCTTTCTTTCCCTGGGGGAGGTAAAGGAGGGGAGTGAGTTACAGGCCATTTTTAAAAACAACATGTTGTAAAGGCGTTTACAAGCAATAATAATATTTTGTGCAATCAGAGTTCCCATCGTGGGCTTGGTGTTGCTCTTTGTGGCTTTGGAAGGCATCCACCCATAAAAGCCACAGCTTAACACTGGCAGCAAATTATTTTTAATGATGGTGGAGAAAGATGTCCATAACTCCCATCTGTCTCAGCTGGTTCTCAGCCGCTGCCCTCAGATATGGATCTCAGTCAAATCTGTCTCTCCCTCGTTAGGGGTGTGATGTATTTCCATGAGCCAGTTGCCAATAGTGTCGCTCAAATTTATCTCTCCCCCCGGCCGACGGTGGCCTCGGTGTCAAGGCGTGGACCGAGAACCGCAACAACCTCACTTCGCTTCCTGCTGGGGACTTTAGATTCTTCTCTGGCTCCCTTCAGGCTCATGTTTATCCTCCTGAACACACTCCCCCGTAGCATTTCAATCAGGTAACTCATCTACACAATCAAGATGACAAGTTGGTCATTTCAGGAGCTAAATTACCCAACAGCGCTCCAGGAACCTTATAATTAGGACCGTATCCACATGAAGCTGTTACGGAACAGATGTGCACGTGCGGCTATCTGGTTTGAAAAGTCACATCCTTTTTTTCCACCGTCATTGCTGCTGTGTCCCAATCCTGTGGAGTACCTGAGCGGAAGCAGAGGAAATGGAATGCAGCTGCCAACAGAGCAATGACACACTGATGACGGGCAGTAAAAGTTTACATCACACGTGTGTTTAAACTGGTTCGATCTGCTTTGGGTGGCAGTATTTCTCCTCCTTTCAAAGGCGTAAGAGCAGACGATGACACATTATTACACCTCCAGTATGAAGAAAACCTTCAAACACTTGAAATGCAAAACTAAAAAGGTTTCATCTAAAGAAGAAAATTGCATCAGGATTTTGAGACTTCCTTTTATAATCCTCCAAGATTTGATAAAGTCTCTAATGTATAAACTGCAACAGAACCAAAATTTAAAAATAATGTTAAAGCTGATGTCAGTGGCTCATTAGGGTCACCATGGAAACACCCCCCTGATTACAGCCTTAAAAAGGACAGTCAAACTGTGCAAAATTGATCAACTGTATTTAAAACGTTCCTGGAAAGTAAAAGTCGGAAGGGTCTGGGTGTCACACATATTCATTATTACACGTCTACAATGTTTTTCAGCCAGAAATACAACAAAAAGACCATTTATTTATTGTTTTGGAGCTTCGGACTCTGGAGAGAAAACCATCAGTACTGTAGTGTGAGACTCACCTGGTGCAAGAAGACAGAAATTACTATATTTTTGTGTGGAAACGGCACAATAAGTGTAAAATTAGGTTATAATAACATAACAATAAAATTTTTAGCTCAAAAGTTAGTGTGTGACATCATTACATCGCTAAAATAAAAAATAAAATCATTAAATCTACAGTTGTGTACAGTTGTTACTTCCTGTTAAAAGGGAGTTTTCCTCTCCACTGTCGCTACATGCTTGCTTAGTATGAGGATTGCTGTAAAGTCACTGACGCTAGTCAGTGACTCGATGCAATCTGCTGGGTTCTTTATATAGGAAACTTTTTACTGATTGGCTTAATGAACTGAACTGTTGGAGCGTTTGTCGTAATTTGGCGCTATATAAATAAACTGAATTGAGTTGAATTGTAAAATCCACCATATAAAGTCTTTCTGAGACCTGTTTTAGATATGAACAATATTTTCATCAGTCAGGGATCCTGTTGTTTTGATCTAGAAACCACGTGCACCTTTCTTTTTTATCGGCATCCTTTGATGTAGTGCTGCAGAGATATGTGCTTCATGTTTAGTTTTATTTGGCATGAACC
Organism: Aphyosemion australe; assembly: GCA_006937985.1. NCBI lineage: Eukaryota > Metazoa > Chordata > Actinopteri > Cyprinodontiformes > Nothobranchiidae > Aphyosemion > Aphyosemion australe. The sequence goes on from SSNS01000645.1 coordinate 257,226, forward strand.
ATCCCAAAGCTGAGGGAGGAGAAGCAAACAAAAAGTTATATGACAGAAAGAAAAGACTGGATTGAGGTGAAAGTGATTTTCTAGTCTTTTTAGATCAATGTCACAAAGTTTTCAGCTTTTCAAAATAAAATCTAAGAAATTACTTACCTTGGAAATTGGTGATTAAACTGTTCTGATGACAACTTCTACAACCAAATATGCCGATCATTGACTTACACACACACACACACACACTGATTTCCTAGTAAGTACGGTACAAAGTTGCTTTATTTTAACATTTTAACACATCCTGGCCTTGTGGGCTCAGTGAGCCATAAATAATCCCAGAAGTGACTAATAGTCTCAACTTGATAAAGTTGATGGTAAAGCAGAAGGAAAATTCCCCGTCTGTAGCTCCAGGGACAGATGAGTCAAAAACAGGATCCGTGGTGCTCCTATGGAGTCCAAATCGGACGACTGTGCACATATTTATGTTTAAACTGATTTAAAGTGTAATTATTTAGTACTAAGTTTACACAGGCGTGAAGGTTAGAGCATCCTTTATTTTGATCAGTTTGTCTTTCTGTTTGTTTCCTGTGAGGATCTCAGCTTCACCCACAAGCATGCATAGTATCCTGGCAAGGGAAAAAGGCTATTCTGAGACGGCATTAGACATGTTGTTTATTCAAGTGCTGTTTTAGCTTCATTGTTATTGTCGTGATGATGTGGGGTAAAAAAAAAGATGATTAAAAATAACACAGAAACCTTCTTTTCTTTATGCCATATTAGAATAAACAGTTTAGCGGGGCACAAAAACCAAACCGTTCCCAGAATAGCTGCAGGGCCCCGCAGAGTCAGCAGGGTAACGTGGGTAAAGTACCTGGATTGTGGTGATGGGGTAACATTTCCTCCACATCAAACGCAGTGACGGTCGTGTGTGTTGACAGTCTCGGAGTCTTACCGCAAAGTCAACAAAAGCAGCCGTCGTAAAACACGACACAGCTGAAAAAGGAAGCCAGCCAAAGACCACATCAACAGCAGCAGACGAGGAGTGATTTCTGCATTTATGACATCCTGTTAGGAACATACAGCAAGACGTAAAAACTGGGTTTAATGGGCTGAATCTAAACAGGGCACGTCACAGCTGAAGACCAAACTTATTATATAATGCTTAACTCGAAACGCTCAAACTGGAGCTTTATACCAGCTGGAGTGCAAACGTAAACCTTTCTTCATAAGCAGCCACTTAACTGAAAAATAAACACAGAATCTGGGCTGCATGAAGAAAAATCAGCATTAGGAGATTCTTGTGAAATGCACTATTTTTTTTACCTGGCTTTCAATCTGACCTTAAAACGTCAACATCACAAACTTCCTCAGATTTCTAGCGTGTTTATTTTTTTCCTGCAAGTTTTCATTTGGAAGGTTGCAGCTCAAGGAACTGTCACAAAAGATGCTATTTTGGTATTTTTGTTCTATAAACACAGTTAACCTAATTTAAAGTTCAACCCACTCACACGAGCGGCGAGGGTCTCGCAGCTCAGCTCTGATGCTATCCAGNNNGGGGAAAAATGCCATGCAAAGAAAAAAATGTGTATTTTTTAAGGGTCTGTGCCAGAGTTGAATTTGGGAGAAAAGTGGCAAACCCAAATGAAATGTGGCGTTCATAAAACGTCCACGGAGCCGTGTTCATTAAATCTTTGACGCCACGACAAATCAGTGACAGATGTTTTCAAAGGAGAGCTGGGGATCATCTGCAGAGCCACACATAAACAGAAGTGACCATAAGATTTGATCTAAACGACTAAAAAAAGGTAAGAAATGAAGGAAAGAAGAAAAAACAGCAGCGTCAGAGTTTTTATTTTTGAACGGAGCAGCTGAAACATAACGACAGTGACCAAAAATATGAGTGTGGCTGACATCTTTCTAAGTGCAAACCACATTTCAGACACAAAAACTAGTTTGTACATTTAGGAACGAGTAAAAATGGTAATAAAATGAGGCAATAAGTGCTGCTGAATTAGATTCAATTAAACTTTACATGTATTTTTTTCACTCTTTTCTTTTGCATTAACAGTATTATGAATGAGAGCAAAAAGTCTGTAGGCAGGAGCAGACGTACGGATGTATTGATGAATAAAATATGTAGCAGTTACCTGATGACTCAATGAGGTTCTTCTATTTAAGGGGAACTCACAAGAAACATACAGGAATTGAACATTTTTGAGTCATGGCTATAATTTAACAAACAAGGATGTGTGAGACATCACCCACACCTTGCTCAATGCACTATAGGTACGTAACTTCACACCTCCGCTTCACGTCCATAGAAGGCAACTAACAGGAAAAAATATAAGACAGAGAACAAAATTAGATTTGTCTACAGCACGCTATGTTTTAGTACAGCTGCATTATTTGGTAAATCACTATTATTCCAGGATTTTTTTTCTCTACGTGGAATTTGCTGATTCATTCATTCAAGAGATTACTTTCCCTGCATGTAAAAATACAAGAGGACAACTAGAAAAACATATTGGGAACACTGTCCAATAAGGGTGCCTTTATTAACATTATTAACATTAACATTATTAAGCATTAATAAACTATTAAATAAAGTATTAACAACTGCTTAACCATATTATGTAATGCATTACTAAGCAGACACCCCCGGCCCTTTGTCCTAACCTTAAGGACACTTAATAGTTAACAATAATGGTAACGTTAATAAAGGGACACTTTGTTTATTAACGCTCGATAACGCACTAAGTAACGTTAATAAATGGACATTTTGCTTATTAATGCTTGATAACTCACTAAGTAACGTTAATAAAGAGACACTTTGTTTATTAACGCTCAATAACTCACTAAGTAACGTTAATAAAGGGACACTTTGTTTATTAACACTCAATAACGTACTAAGTAACGTTAATAAATGGACATTTTGCTTATTAATGCTTGATAACTCACTAAGTAACGTTAATAAAGAGACACTTTGTTTATTAACGCTCAATAACTCACTAAGTAACGTTAATAAAGGGACACTTTGTTTATTAATGCTTGATAACTCACTAAGTAACGTTAATAAAGGGACACTTTGTGTATTAATGCTTGATAACGCACTAAGTAACTTTAATAAAGGGACGCTTTGTTTATTAACGCTCGATAACGCATAAGTAACGTTAATAAATTTTGCTTATTAATGCTCGATAATGCATTAAGTAACGTTAATAAAGGGACACTTTGTGTATTAATGCTTGATAACGCACTAAGTAACTTTAATAAAGGGACACTTTGTTTATTAACGCTCGATAACGCATAAGTAACGTTAATAAATTTTGCTTATTAATGCTCGATAATGCACTAAATAACGCTAATAAAGGGACACTTTGTTTATTAACGCTCAATAATGCACTTAGTAACGTTAATAAATGGACACTTTGCTTATTAACGCTCAATAACGCACTAAGTAATGTTAATATAGGGACCCTTTGCTTGTTAACGCTTTATAACGCACTAAGTAACGTTAATAAAGGGACACTTTGTTTATTAACGCTTAATACCGCAATAAGTAATGTTAATAAACAGACCTTTTGATTAATAATGTTTAATAATGCACTAAGTAACGTAAATAAAGGGGCCGTGTTCCCAGCATGTTTTCAAATTGAAAAAAAGACGTCAGCAATGTGCTGAGTTTAAATAAAAGTCCTTCATCAACAACTTTGATTTTTCATGTGGGATCAGAACAAGTTGTGACCTGAAATCTGGGAAACTTCGAGCCACCATGAGTCCTGCACATCCCATAGTGCTGCAGACGAGATCGCAGATGAACACACAGGTTGTTCTTTTGAGGTTATGTGTGTATTTTTGATGTGTGGTCTGTGTGGCAAGAATGTGCGTGAGAGACAAAGATGTCACATTCTTCGGGTGCAGAAGATCAAAGACATTTGATGCAATGCGTGTTACAACATAAGACT
>SSNS01000646.1:0-268979 GCA_006937985.1 Aphyosemion australe
GTGATTTTTTGCTCCTAAATCTTTCAATCTTTTCAGCTCATTTTTACAATTACGTTAAATTTTCGCAGCAGAAAACTGCTTATTTCGGTTCAGCTACTCAGCAATCAGTTTCAAAATTCAGCATATCCTGCTAACTTCACAATTCAACTAATTGTGAAAATGTAACTACTTATACTCAAATATGAGCTGTTTAAACATTTTAGCTACTCAGTCTTTTAAAATATGTTAAGAGATTTCAGTTTTCTGCTGTTTAGGATTTTTTTCTCTATTCTCTACTTACTTTTTGGCCTTTTTAAAACTTTTTAGCAATTTTTGCTCCTAAAACTTCAAATACATTCAGCACATTTTGACAATTAAGCTTAGTTTTAGCTTCAATTCAGCAGTTTCAGCTATTGTATTCAGCAATAAAGCATTCAAACGTATTTCTGCAAGAAATGCAATTTATCTAGTTCTACATTGCTGCTGTTACACACATTTCCCCACTGATGGACAATAAAGGATGTTTCTTTTTTTTATATTCTATCAAGTTTTGCCTCTCACACTGGGTCAAAGGTCGGGAGCAGCGACAAATCATCCTAGAGTTTCAGGCCTGAAACAGAAAAAGCTCCAAGCACCTTCCTCTGCAACAGCACGTGGTCTGATGACCTCAGAAAGTGAGACGTGCATAAGGGTGCTACAGTTCAGAAAGATGAAAGGTGTTGAAACCTTAAAATAAAAATTGTTTTTTTATTATTCATTTATTTATTTGTAAGTGACCTGGAAGCCAGAGAAGGCAAGCCAAAATTTGAGAGATGTGTTTTTTTTTTATGAGACTGAGGCTGTAAATGTTGGTGAAGACAAACAGCCATGTATCTCTCCTCGCTGAGCAGCCTGGGGGGGTTAATGAGATGAGTTTAGAAGATGGGTGCCACTGTTTACAAAAGGAAGCTGTGACGCAAACCACTGCCTTTAGCCTCAAGGTAAGAAACACATTAACGCCTCAGAAGCAGAATCACACATTACCTGGGAGTCCACAGCAGGAGTTCCCATTCAAGCTTTTATTTATTCAACCACGTCAGTCACAGGCGGCGCATCAGCTGACCTGTTCGTGATAACGTGACAGACCGGTTTGTGTGTGATTCCACAATGAGAACCGAGTCCTGTGACCCGTGTGGCTTCTTTATGATCTTCCTCTGGCTATGCTCCAGTTAGACGTTTACTTCACTGGTGGCTAAAGGCAATATGGCCCCAGTCATGAGGCTGGGTGTTTTGATGTAAGCAGGAAGAGGGATGGAGGGGGGTGCTGAGGTTAAAGTTAAAAATAAAACTGTTAAATCACTACAGGGTTTTCTTGTACAACTGAACTCATTGTTTAAATTCCATCTAGCGAGATGATAGTTTTACACTTTTAGCGTGACCGACGGATGTGAGAAATGGTGTTGGTGTGATTTCATGCTCAGATGTTGCTTTTGGGATCAGCGTAAATCAGCTATAAGCGAGATTCACATTTTTAAATGTGTTTCTGAGTCATTTGTTGTATGAAATATCACAGATATCTCCAGGTTTTCTGGTTGCTGTGTTCATTTTGTGGAGATTTTCTGAGTAATAGTCTTTGCCACCTTGCAGTTTTACCTTTCCCACATCTTAACCGCTCTGTTAAACTTGTGCCTTCCTGCAGCAAGCAGAGGTGTACCACATATCGGTAAGAGAGCATCAGGAATTAAAGTAATGGGATGCACCTGCAGCAATTACACTGCACCAAAAGTGTGCATCTGCCTCCACACATTCTGCAGCAGTTCAAGCATGGCTGAAAGTTCCAGCAAACCGAAGGACGAGTGGCTGAGATCAGTTTCAGGTAATCTAAAAGTCGTAGACACAACCTCTGAGCCATAAAAGCCTGTTTGTACCATCTGCACTGGACAGCTGCAATATCCTGGTTAAAAATTAATCACAATCGTGAAATAATTTTATAGGTTTTTCTTCTTTCTGCTGATTTTTTTTTTATGTTTTAGTTGATTTCTCTCAAAAGTAGCTCCATAACTCTCAGAACCTGTGTCTTAATTCTGAAAGCTGCTATTCATCCTGGTTATAGTTGGTCATAAAGCAGCGATAAGTACACCGTTATAGCAAAGCACATTCATACTATTGATGTAATGGCTCTTTAATGTCTCGGTCCACTCTGTGTTTAGTGTGTAAATGGCTGCTGATTACCAGTTGCAGTCCAGGTCTCCTCCCCGTGGAGACATCAGGAGCTGGTCTAACACAGGGCCAGGACCTGACTGCTCAAGCTCCATCATCTTTTCTCCCCTCGCCCCTCCCTTAAGCCATTTAATCCATTTCTTTGTCCTGTCTATATTTTATGAGGTAGTGTGAAGGCGGTCGTTTTGGGTGAAAGGTGGTCCGATCACAGGGTATTGGAGTGTGCCGTCCATCAGACTGCCCGGCTCTTGCCGTCTCCTAATGATGATATCACTGGAGCCGGGCATGCAGCACACACACTGGAGTCGCCTGGCCTTGGGCTGCCCGTGACTCACGGTGTCACCGTGGAGTCTGGTGCCTGCTTGAGTCTGGGTAGCGTGTTACGTCAGAGTGCTTCAGCACAGCTAAATGCACCGGTGAAATGAAGCGTGATTCACCCCTGTGACCCCCCCTCTGGAGTGCGTCTTTCTTATGAACTCATCTGTGACTCAACTAATAGCTAAGCCACCGATTTGGCTGTGGCCTCCTCGCCCTTAGACCTCGCTGCATATATTTTGAAACACGACAAGCGTGTGGATCACTCAGCTGGCATCTAGAGAGCAGCGGGTGCTGAGTAGGTGGGTGTGTGCACGCACTTGTCCACACACACACACATGCACACACACGCAGTAGTTTTGGCTGACTTGAAGTGGGCTCACCCAATGAAATCAGTGTGAGCAGCATTTGGCGGCGAGGGTGAATGATCGCCATAGTCTGGAGCCCTCATCACAGGACATTACTAATGAGTGATCAGTCTGGTTTACAGCCATCTGGTGACAAGACATTCGCACGACTGAAGCTCACAGTGGAGCGATACGAGTTTGAGTGGTTTAAGCAGTGGAATGGCAGTGACGTTAGACTAAATTGAGGACACACAGAAGCAGATTTTATTTTATGACCTGTTATTGACGCTGTGCGTGTATGTGTGTGTGTGTGTGTGCGCGCGCACGTGTGTGTGTGTGAATGAAATAAATGGTCGGTTAAAGTTGTGAAGGGTCAAAGTTCTGTCTTCTCAGATGAACCTGGACGCCTGCTGTTGGATGATGTTTATTGTCCTTATCAGTCTCCACACACACACACACACACACACACACACACACACACACACACACACACACACACACACACACACTCAAACATTCAAGCTTCTGCCCTCTTGATTGCTTTAGTGGCAGAAACCTAGAGGCGACACCCCCTCATAGACACTCCTCACCCATGCACACAAGCCTCCGCCCTCTTGATTGCTTTAGTGGCAGAAACAGCACACAAACTAAACAAACATGCACGGCCGCACACGCACGTGCACTTACGCACACACATGCTTCCTCTGGCCTTCGAGTCTTTTCCCACACTGATACAGATCAAGAGCATGCCATAAAGCACAGTCCTCCAGAGAACAACAAGGCGCTCCTTTAACTCAGCCCACTTAGATCACCCGCAGCTCACAAGGCTGATAAGATGACGGAGGTGCCTCCCTGATTCAGTCCTCCCCCAGCATCTCCTCCCTTCCCTGCTTCTCCTCACTCATTCCTCTCAGTTTCGCCTAGGGTGACCAGATGTCCCGCTTTGTGCGGGACAGTCCCGCATTTTCATCACTTTTCACACGTCCCGCAAATTGAGACTCATGTCCCGCATTATTGACAGTCTCCCGCTTTGAGTTTCAACATGCATAAACTGTGTGGAGAGAGCTGCCTGTTGGTGTCAATCGAACCAGGAGGCGGGACTTTACGCAGGTCCGGAGCGCGTGGAGCGCACCCGAACCACCAAAGCAGAAGCGTCAGCGAGCACGGAGGACAGATGAGCGCGGTGGAGAAAATGCTGTTAGAATAAACTAGTGGGTTAAAAGTGTTCAGAGAGACTCTGTCAGAGTCTTTGTGTTTTAGGAGCCATTTTTTGTGTCGCGTGGAGTCCGATATGAAACGGAGCTGAGAATCCGAGAGTCACAAAAAAAATGCTGGTCAGAAGCAGGTTTCTCATTTAGACAGGTCCCAAATGAGTTTCTAACACACACAAGGTGCTGGAGTTGTTTTGTTTCAGATACAAGCTAAACTCTTTTATAGCACATTAAACAAATGCTGAGAGAATTAAATGGAAGCCTTCATTACTTTTTCTCAGAATTTGGAGGAAAAAAGTAATTCTAAGGAACTCTATTAATAACTTCAGATTAAAGTTAGTGATGTTTTTTCTCCCCCCTAAATATTTACTAAAAAAGAGTTGTTGTCATTTTTGAAAAAACACCATTTTGTTTCTGAATTAAGAAGAAAAAATAGCAAGAAAGTATGTATATTTGTTGGTTTTATTGGAAAATTTATTAAAAACAAACAAATAGATCTAAAAATATTACTGGTACTTTTACGGCCATTCTGTTGAGGAAAATATTCAATGAAAACTCTGAAAAGCTGCTTAAACCTGCATTTTTTTTTATTGTGGGCCTGTCTTAGCTTGGCAAGTCATCCTATATATGTGAATATATAGACCAAACTCTGCAAAGCAAGAATTTGGTCTAGTTCACTAGGCTAGGCCTGTCTATATTTTTTAAAATGAATTGATGGGTTTCAAATCAATTTAGCTAAAGTTACTCTGGAGAGGAATTATGAAATACTAAAAAAAAGCTTTTGATCTTTGCTTGTTCAAGTTGAATTTGAATACATTACATATATGATGATAATAATAATTATAGTAATTTTATGTATATTTAACAGTGAAAACAGACTTTTTTTTTCACTTTATCTCATTGCATTCGAATTTTACGTTGTCCCACATTGAGTAGTCTCTGTCCCACATTCGGCGAGTTGGGATCTGGTCACCCTAGTTTCGCCTTATCTTCAGAGTTACCTCGTCAGCCTCCACTTGAATATTTCTCACCCCTGTTGTAGCCGTACCTTCCAACAAAACAGTCACAGCAAATAAATAAATTATAAAATAAAACCTTGATCTCATGGTGCCATAATCAGAATGATCTCAGCTCCAAAAGGGAAAAAAAGTTTATGCTTTCACCCGCCTCTCCAGAGCAGATTTTTAAGTTATCTCAGCTATTTCTATGATGTCATGATTTAATGTCCAATTAATGGGTATCAGTGGCAACTGAGATTGTTTAAACTCAGAGCAGCAAATTATTTACTGGTGTTTGAGTGTGACCAGCCCTTTGCCTGTTGTAAATCTTCTGACCTCTCTTGACCCTTTGCAGCTTTTTAAAACCACACTTCACCTGGTAGGACTGCTAAGTGGGCTTTTTAAGAGCCTGCTGTGCATGTTTCAGCCTGAACAGATACACATTTTTTTTTGTGTTTCTGTTATAAGAAGCAGTAAATATAATCCTACTCAAATAAAGCCCTCACAAACGAAGGGTATTCCATTTGTTTTTCCACGTAATGTTAAAAACACAGATGTGTTTTGTTCTAAGTTTGCAAACATAATTTTGCATCGAGTTGAAAATCACATGTAATCATTGTGAGTGCCCAAGCAGATCATTTTAACAATGGCGACCCTGATTTGCCACCATATTGTGTGGCATGAAAGAGGCTGATTATTAACAAACTCTTCTTCTGTTTCTATTAAAATGTGTTTCTTTGCAACTGAAGGTAAGTGACGCTAAACCTGAACCATAATGTTTAAAGCAGTCCTAAAATTTAAAACTACTTTTACCTTGTTGAATATAGACAGCTTGGGTGTCTAATGTAGCATACCAAAAGTCGGTGCTGTCTCATACCTGTTTTCCTGTGTAAATCAGTAATGTTGTAACGGTCATAGAGAAACTGTTAATTCTAAGAAAATCTGGCAAAACAGGTAATATGCAAAAATCATCAGCTTAGATTTTTATGTCTCAACCCACTTCAACATCGGAAATTTTTATAAACGATAGTTGCAGTAATGCTAACAGCAGAACTACATTAGCCCAACCTACTGCTAACACTGGCCTGAGTTACTGCTAATGCTATCCCGAGCTACTGCTTAAGTGAGTCTGAGCTACTGCTAAAGCTAGCCTGAACTACTGCTAACACTAACCCATGCTACTGCTAACACTACTCTGAGCTACTACTAATGCGAGCCTGAGCTACTGCTAAAGCTAGCCTGAACTACTGCTAACACTAGCCTGAGTTAGTGCTAACACTAGCCCAAGCTACTGCTAATGGTAGTTCAAGCTACTGCTTACATCTTTGTTGGGCAAGAGAAAAACAACAAAGAAGAATGTTGAAGCACCACTCACCTTCCAGGATGTGAATATCCAGACTTTGAATGAATGCAAGATAGATCCATAGCTTGTGGTCCTTGCACTTTACCTTGGTCATCCACAATCCCCATCTCCAAAATCCACCTGACACACTTTGCTGGAATCACCACACCCAATCAGCACGCAGCTTATTTAATATTCATGTCCTGGCCAGGTGGGTGGGGAAAGCCCATATTTCTTATGGGGTTGTGTTTGGCCATTTATCAGGACTCCTGGGCCATTTTGAGCCCCAACATAGTTTCATGTGCTATATAGAGGCTTCCAGTTGTAAAAGAAAAAGTAAGAAAAAACTCTTTCTACAACAATTTTAGTTTGAACTATTTGTAGTTGGTGACTTTTTTAAAGAATGACTGCAGATGACTGATCAAATGTGAGTTATTGGCAATTTATAGAGGATATGAAGGCTGAAATTAACTTCCTGAAAACAACTGGCTTGAATCTGGAACGAATACAAACTAGATTCATTGCTTTTAATTTATCTTTGACTTTAACTAAATGATCCAAGTTGATTTATTTCCCTTAGAACCCCAAACATTCCTCATAGTTGGACTAACATGCATTCAGTGCCAGTGAAATCATAAGTTCTAGTGGAGATGCAGTTATTCAGAGGATGTGTATCACCTTATCGGTCCATGCATCCAGGATCAAATAGAGTAGAAGGAAATAATTGTCATTATTGCTCTGATGCGACATGCACAACTAAGAGAAGGAGATATTAGTTTTTATTAATGAGGCATTTCAAAACACTCTAAACTTACAACTTGACAGTGAAACCAAGAAATTTCAAAGTTCTTTAATGTCAGACTTTTAAAGATCAGTTTAAGATTGTAGGATGACAAACGATGAAGTTTTAACCATTCAGATTGAATCTCAAAAACAACATTATGTTTGACAGCAAACCAGTTTGCACTAACGGTTAGAATAAGTTAGAGCTAGTTTTGAGTTTTCTGATTTTAATTAGATTTGGCAAGTATTTATTAATATGTTTAATATTCTCATATTTTAATTTAAATTAATTAATGTTAAATTTATTAACTATTTCAGTGTTTCAACAATACCCCAGATGATGGCTGGTGTGATTTCTGAAGAATTAAAACACAATATTAAAGAACCACAACCATTAGTGTAGAACCAAACTACTTTGTGCTGCCGACACGTCAACATTTAGGACGACAGGCTTGAGAAACTTGGTGAAGATTAATAGAATAAAAAGAGAGAGCGAGAGAGTGAGAGAGATTCAGTGATCACCCCCTTTTGACTCTGATGGACGTGCATGTGTGTGTGTGTGCGCGCGAGTGTGTATGAGTGTGTGTCTGTGATGATGGGGATTCCCAGCACCAGTCAAAGAGCCAGATATGGGAGTGTGGGAATGAGACTGGGGGCTGGCAGGATAACAAGGTCTTACACAGGAGGGGGAGGTACAAACCAATATAGCACAGAGACCGCTTATTCAACCAGGAGCGGCAGCCAGGAGTGTGTGTGTGTGTGTGTGTGTGTGTGTGTGTGTGTGTGTGTGTGTGTGTGTGTGTGTGTGTGTGTGTGCGTGTGTGTGTGTGTGTGTGTGTGTGTGACTCTTGGCCACTTATCCTCTCTACTGGTCCAGATAAACTCTATCCATCCTTGGACGTTCAGTTTTATTATGAGCACATTATATTCCTCCTTCTGATGTTTCCTCATCTTTGAGAGACGTTTGTATTTCTGCGACGTTCCTCTTTGTGGGAAGATGTGGCCCTTTGTTGAGACTTGGAACAGTTGAATGTGTTTGTGTGTGAAGAAAAGTAAAGACAAAGTGAGGGGACCACTTCCATCAACATGTCTGAGTCCACTGACAAAGATTTAGATGGGTTTGTTTTCAGCGCTGTAAAAGAACAGCTCTAAATGTCAGCACACCCTTTGTTGTTTTAATCACAACAGATCTATTAAAAATCTCAGCGACAGACATGAGCAGGAAATCACATTCGTGATCTCAGAACAGATTAAAAACCTGAAAAACACAAACATGCTGTCAGGTGAACAGTAAAAGATCCGGATGATCTGGTACGGCGTGTGAAATCTCTCTAAACAGAACCGAGAACACTTTGGGTGTCACAGACAGGAAACAGCAGATCTCCTCGTCTTCCTCCAGCTGGAGGACGGATCTGGAGAGTCTGAGTTCTGCTTATGTCATCATCACAGTGTCGAGGAGCAAACGCGTGTGTGTCTGAACAGACGTGTCTCCTGACATGTGGGTAGGCTGGGTGAAGCACGGCAGGTGCAGCGAGTGTATTTTTAGGCCTTGTTGTCGAGGAGAAAGGAATGATTGACACATATGTTGTCGTGCAACCTGCTGATCAGAGAAAAGAGACAATAACGCTGACGTGAAGATCTAAACACCATCCAGTCACATGAATCTCTGGGAAAGAGCTTTGCATGGTGCATGTAATGTTCAAGCTGTTTTGTGTTTACGGTTCGTGAATTACAAACCCCTTTAACTCAGAGGAGACGGGCAAATGCACAAACTCGACGTTCGAGTGATTCATAGCTGCTCTTGAGTGTTAGATTTGTTATTTGTATCAACTTTCTACATGTTTTTGGCAAGCAACAGAGAAACTCCGAGAAACATCCTGAATCCTCAAAGTAACGAGAGCCGTACACACACACGCACAAAGAGAAACATGTCAGCGTTTGTGTTTGAGAGGAAGATTGAGGGAAACTGTGCAGAGATAAACACATGAGAAACAGAGCAGAGGGCCTCCTGTTTCATGTGTGACTCCTGATCAGTGTAGAGGAGTTTTCATGTGTGTGTTGTGGAGGGCTTGGTGTTGGCATAGAAACGGTCTCAGGGAAGTGGCAATTCCACGCCGCTGGCAGATGCTCTCTCCTGACTTCCTGGCATGAACACACACATATAGACACACACTTGCAGCAGAGCGCTCGCCTGGAGTCGTCCTGCAAGCTGATGGGAGCTAGGGAGGACAGCATGGAGGGAGGGAGGAGGGAGTTCAGCAGAGAGCAGCACTTTCCCACAGTCTGGGGATTTGACACATGGCTCTCACACATTCCTCAGTCCCGCGGCCGGCTGAGCACAAGCACTCAGGACAGGAGGGAGTGAAAGAGACAGACAGAGAAGAAGGCATCAGAGCTCATGGAAGATGAGGAGCGTGTTCACATGTGTCCTGAGCGTGTGTGTTTTAACATGTGTTTGCCTCATGCACCAGCGTTAACCCTCTCGGCCACCAGACAGACACCAACCATCTGGTTTACTGGCCTACACCTGCTGTGGTGCTCAGACTTTTGCCAGCAGCAGGAACACACACACACACATTAATGCCTTTTTAAATTCATTTAGATGTTGTCTGCTGCAGGGACCGTTGTGCTAATGGGTTCTGATGAAATATTTCTGTGCAGGCCTACATTCTTCTGCAGTGACTCTGTTATTGTAAAAGTATCTAAATGTGGATGAAACAGTGCCCAGTTCCTCCAGGTTGCTTCAAAACTAAACCATCAACTCTGAACATTAAAGAAATATGAGAACTGTTGGAGAATTCTTACTTTTCTAGTTTCTTGACTCATGTTTTGTATTTTTACACTAAAGCAGATTCAGGGCTAGATCAGGACTGCAGGTGATTAGTGATGAATGGCTTGTCAAAGTGAACGGACACCGGTGGGACACGTTGCCATCCTGGCGCGCTCCCACAGAGATTGCTCCGCTTTGTTCAAAAGAGCCAGTCTTGTGAACGGCTATTTGAGGTAAACGGCTCTCGAATGAACGGCTCCCTTCAAAGAGCCACAAGTCCCATCACTATAGGTGATACAGTAAGTCCCAAAGGACATCTCTTACAGCATTTATGTGTTTTATTTTACACTATAGTCTCAATCATTTTGGGATATCTCATCAAATCCATGCATTAAGATGTTCTAACGAGGAAATGAATGATACTTTGGTATGGAGCAGCTTGAATGGCCAACACTGACCTTAAAGGCCCAGTTCACCATTTTTACTTATTTTTGAAATAACTCCTCCACCTTGTTAAAATCCTTCAAACCAATCTTTAAGACTTTCCATTTTCTAAACATCTGATTCCTCACTAGGAGCTGGTGTCCAGCTCCAGCAGTCATTTGGTAATATAGTCATATTTTAGTTTCACCTTTTAAGTTGAATTACTGAAAAAAATGAACTTTTGCACCATATTCTGATATTTCCAGTTTCATCTGCACTAGTTTATAAGAACAAATTTTGGTGTTTACGAGAGCTTTTCACAATATCATCTGGCAGTTTCCCAACTCTGATATTTATAAATGGCACTGCAAGTAGCAATTTTATACACGGACTTAAAGCTGTTATAGCAAATTTGGAAAACAAATTAGTTAAATAAAAAAAATTCATGCCTCTTAACATTCTAACATAGTGTAAATATATTGTGGAGATAAAAAAAAATCAGAAACAATTAATAAAGATGTTTTCACACATTTGTCTAAAAACCTCCACCAATAACACATTTTGGACCAAAAGCAGCTATTGGACAGTTGTCGGTCTCGTTGAACTGCCGCACAGACAACAAAAGTCGTTTGGACATAGAAAACGGATCTGGTGTTTAGCACTATTTCGTTTCCTCTGGCAATGCTGGTTTCTGGTTCCGGTGGATGTGGAAACACTGAATATACCCGAGGGGAGGGGTGAGTGTTCTGTGGCTGTGTTTGAGTTTCAAACCTAGCTTGTTTGCTGATTCGCTATAGCACCTTTAAGTAGGATATAAACACCCAGCTGGTAGCAGTGGCTGAATGGGGAGAGTGGTTGTCCACTGATCAGAAGGTGAGCAGTTCATTCCCAGGCCTCGCAGGTTGACATATCCTTAGGCAAGATACTGAACCTTGAAAGTTGCCCCCTGGATGCTCTAAAAACAGCAGCCCACTGCTCCTCAGGGATGGGTCAAATGCAGAAAAATAACTTCCCCAAGGAGATCAATAAAGTATGAATTATTATAAAAGTCCTCATATGTTTTTAAATTACATTACTAATGCTGTTTATAAATTCAGCTGACATTGTGATTGCAGCTAAGTGCAGTTCACTGGCCAGCTTTTAGTACACAGAGTGATTTATACCAAACAAACACAATCAGTTCATTTTATTCTTATTGTTTTTATTTTTCTGTCTTAAATAAAACACACCAAATCTTTCACAAACTGAGGTTTTTTTTTAATCACAGCCACTTAAGTCTTACTTCCAGCTTCTGGAAAAAGAGTTCTTCATTATGGTCGAGCAAAAATGTTCAGCACTTGGAGGCGATGCTTTGAAGGCTGACTCTGGAAGAAAAAGGATATTAATGAAGCGCTGGATACAAACTGGTTTGCTGGGAGAAAAGATATCATTGTTATTCTGTCTGTAGATTGTATACTGCTATCTTATCCTCTTTCACAAGTTCAGTGATTCCAAGGAATAAGGATTATCCTGGACTGATCGTAGAGATTATTACCTCAAATTGGCGTGCAAAAAATATGTTAAAAAAGCAACAGGTCCCGTCAAACAAGGTCTAGATATATTCACGTGTTCCCAGAGGAATACAACTATATTATTGCATATTTGTGTTGTTAATGTGTGACATATGACAACCCATAAATGGTTATTAGATGAACCTGGGGTGGAGGTATGTGGCAGAAGTAGGGGATGAAAGTAGGCATGCCACATCTTTTCCTACTTGGGTACCCATCTGCTATGTGAACTCCCAAATTGCCAATTAGGATGTCCTGTAGACTTTTAATGTTTTGGCCCTCCCTGTTCTTCTTGCTTTTATTCTTGGGGTCAGAGTTAAAGCATGCAAGACTCTCAGCGGCTGTGTTTCTGATTTGCCAGAGCATCAACACAGCTGGGAGGAAAAGGCCTGCGATCCAGACTGCACGAATGCTTGATGGTGGGAAAGTGACAACAAAGCGTCCCTGCAGGGACTCACTCAGGGGACAGCCCAACTCTGCTCTTTTGCTCTGCATGCCTGTGACACCTTGACACGGCAGCTTCCTGCTAATTAAGAGCCGGCGGTCTCTTGCCTGTCAGCACATCCTCAGCCTGTCTGTTTATGTGTGTGTGAGTGTGTCAGAGGCTGGAGAGGTCAGCGGGACTGTTGTGGCCTCATTGTGGCCAGGGCAGTCAAGATAGGAAGGGCTGTTTGGGAATGTGTGTGTGTCTGAAAATAGGTTTGTGACTCCCTCATAATGGCCGATCTAGGTGTGGTTTGATAATTGAATGCCTCTCATCCTTTGCCAGTTTGCGCATGTGTTTCTGTCCGTGGAGGGATCAGGAAAACAGCTGGCAAATAGTTTAACACGTTAAACAGAAAATAAGAAGAAAAATGATCTAGCTGGTGTTGGTGGGGTTTTGTTTCTCATTGTGTGAATCAAAACATCCCCGTGGCCTCGTTATTAACATCTTTCCAGTAACATCTGATGTTTCCAGGGGTAGCTGAAGTGTGTTTTTGTTTCCAGATGACTTACCAGCAAAGAAAATGTCTGTCTCGCTCAGCCATCACCACGAACAGACAGCAGAGGTACAATGACACGCGAGTCCAAAGTCTGAGGAACTTGAACAGGGGAAGGCTTTGATGTTTCCTTATGATGTTTTGTTCGGCGTCGTGGACGCTGTGAACCGCAAAATTATTCTATCCCCTGTTTGTAAAGGCAAAGGATTAGCAGCTTCTGGGGTCCTCCTAATGAAGCCTGTTTGATGTGAGGGCCAAATTACCGTATGGGGGCTTAGAGAGAGGGTGGGGTGTGTATTGGGGAGAGTCCCTCTACTGCGACAGCCCAGATGACCTCATCATCATATCCTTAGGTAGCCTGAATGTCAACCGCTGTTTCTAGAGATTCACGTAGCTATAATCATTTGGCAAATTAAAGCTGAAAGAGGACATATTCTGCAAAACTCACCTTTTGCATCTTTTTGTGCTGGCATGTGGGTCTCTACTGCCTCTAAAAACACAAAAAACTCATCCATCTAACTTCTGTCATCATTTGGTTTTAGGAATGATGTGCCTAAAACAAGCTGGTTCAAAATAAATCAGAATGGAGCTACCTCTCACCTGGAGGCAAGCAGCTGGAGAAGCCGTGACTTTACTCAAAAGCCTCTACTGGAAATCAGAGCTTCTCAGCTTATAGCAGCCTGGGTGGGGATGGGGTGGGCGTGGCCAGTTCCAGCTTGTTTTCTTAAAGTGACATAACTCTGAAACGGCTCATTCTGGAAGGTATTGAAAATTTCAAGAACAAAACTTCTGAAGTTTCTTAATGTGAGAGGTATTTTGTGCAAGTAACTTCATAAACATGTTTAAAATCAACCACAGAACTATTATAACTGAAAGAGCAGATTCACTGAGAAACCATTTTTTACTTATTATTTTTGAAAATGACCAGTAACATGCAGGCCAAATGTGAAAATAGTCTTCCACCCCTAATTTCTGTATTAGCTTCTGACAGAAAATAGACAGAAAAATGCTCGATTCAGAAAATCCTGACAGATTAACACTGTCACTTAACATTCATGGACTCACCCATCTTGGCTCGTGACAGGGAAAGTTGTTGTTGGTTTAGCGTCCAGGAAACAGCAGAGAATGTCTATGCTAGTAGAAGCTAACCGTTAGCATTTGCAACTCCACAACACGGCAGAATTCCTTCAGACTTGTGTTATTTGTGGAGATAAAACATCAATGTTGCAAGTCAGTGGTAGAGTCGCATTGTTTTTGTTTTAGCCAATCAGAAGAGAGATGTCCAAATATCAGAAAATAAGACTCCAAATCCTGCCCTCTGAAGTTACTTTCTTTACCAGCTGACTTCTACGTCCTGAAACAGGCACATCTGACACTAGTCAGTGACTTGATGCAATCTGCTGGGTTCCTTATATTGGAAACTTTGAACTAATTGGCAAAATGAACTGAACTGTATGGAATAGTTACTTTGTGAAGTGCCTTGAGATGACTGTTGTTGTGATTTGGCGCTATATAAATTAACTGAATTGAAACTGAATATGTCAAGAAAGGTGATTTCTGAGGTAAATAAGCCTGGAATGTAATAACATTTAGGAGGTACAGTATGAACCACAATAGGAGACTGGGTTAATGTTTGACAAAAGGATTTATTTGGAGTCAAATATCCTGGTGATGAAAGAGTTGATCTGCACATCTGTCATTAAGGAGACCTTTTAGGTTGAAAGCTAACAGAAAAGTAAATCTTCAAAACATCTGAACCTGTGAAAAGATGCTTCCTACAAGCTGCAACAGATCCATCACAAGAGCTGATGACAAGTTTCAGCAGTAAGTTGTTTTTCTAGTTTTGCACTTATTTTTCATACATTTCAACAATGTGAAAAAAGAAAATACTTTTAACTGAGTTAAACCAGGAGGGAACATTCAAGATGGCATCTTTTTCTTGTCAGATGCTTTAATTTTATACATTATTTCATTCTTTTATTTAAGTTTTGACACACAAGATAGGACAGAACAGTAAAAATTACTTGTTTTTAACAGAAATGGAGTTTGCAACTTGTGGCTCTTCAGCCCATCTGTAGCCTTTTTAAAGAAAAGCTTAAATCTTTAGAGAAATTCATAATTTCAGCAGTTTTCCTTAGACACATTTTTGCAACAGGTGCATGGATTTTCTGCAGCAGAATAAACAGCTTGGACTGCCTGTGTGATCTTTGTATTTAATAGAAATTTAACATGTTCAGCAGGAAAGTTATTTAGATACAACCTAAGATTCCTCTTATAAAAGGCAGCAAGCCGTTTTGTTGTTGAGCCAACAGTTTGATAGGTCCCTACGTAGGACATAAACTGCAGTTCTACAGTGAGCTCTATAGTTGGCTCTTTTTGTTCATCAAATATAAATATGTTGCAATGCAACATTAACCCACAACACGTGTGTATACAGTATAGAAGTTGGCAGGATGTTTATTTAAATCTAAGGATTAAGTTGAGCTTGTGGCTTCATAGGAAAGATGGTAAACATGCTTTTTTCCAGTTATGAAGGTTTCATGCCTCTGTTAGACAAAACAAGATGGTGTGGTTTTTTAACTTGCCATCACACAGTCACATGGGTAGAAACAAGAAATAATCTGTTTAGACTGCTGGCAGGAAGGCTGCAATTAAACAAACACAATTCACTTTAAAGGTGTGGATCACTGAAAAAGCATTTTTTAATGATTATTCCTGATTATAATCAGTCACTCTGAGTTTTTCATGCAGGCTGAACATGAAAATAGTCTCCTACACCTGACGATTTGAAAAGCCTGATAGATCTACGTCACGCTGTCACTTAACATTCATGGACTCACCCATCGTGGCTCACGACGGGGAAGGCTGTTGTTGGTTTAGCGTTCAGGAAACAGCAGAGAACGTCTCGACTGGTAGAAGCTAACCGTTAGCATTAGCAACTTCACCACACGGCAGAAGCTCCTCCAGGCTTGTGTTATTTGTGGAGATAAAACATCAATGTTGCAAGTCAATGGTAGAGACTTTGTTATCCAATCTGAGGCGAGATGTCCAAATATCAGGAACTAAGACTCCAAACCCTGCCGTGTTGTGCCACTCTCTGGGGCAGAAGGGTTTCTGGGCTTTGTATGCCCCGAGTACAGCTTGCAAGGCATTCATTCCTACCAGAGACCACTGCAAATGTACTGATTAAACGAGTGAACCACATCTTTAAGCTGCATAGAAAGTCAAAATTCAAATTTTGTTCAATTCCTTTTCATGTTGCAAAGTTAAAAAGGTTATTTAAGATTCCATTTAAAAAGTCACGAACCTGCAGCAGTTGGACGTGTTTGTTAACCATTAGACTGTTTTTCTATGATTAGGGTTTTTTTGGATTTACTGCTATTTTTATTGTGGATTGTGTGTGTTTTTATTCTTTTTTTATACACAGCTTGATATTTTATATGCAATGGTCTTTAATAACATATTAAACCTAAATCAGACCCAACTTTTACTGAAAGCAGGTCTTAGTTTGCTTATATTAGTTTTTATGGAAAAACTAAGAAGGATTTTTTTAAGCTGTTTGAATATTTGTTCAAATAAAGTCAAAAAGCTGCAGTTTACAGACAAGAAAAGGGGTGAAGGCGTATAAAAGAGATGGAAGACTACAAGGAAACTGCTGAAATGCTCCCACATCATTCGAGCTCATATCTGAACAAGAGTAAATATTTGGCTTGTGGGATGGGAAGAGGCTGAATTTGTTCGTGGACATTCAAAGAGCGAGTCGACGTCTGGCTGTGCGTTTCGTGCCAGTTGTGTTTGTACAAGAGGAGTGTGCGGTGGAGTGTGCACGTGAGTGTGACCAAAAACATGCACACGTCTGTGAGGCTGTGTGTGAGCATGTTCAGCTTCCTTCTGTAATGCCTAAAAGAATGAAGGATTATCAGGGACCTCATTCCATTCTGACCCTTGTTTAGTCTTTGTGAGCTGTTTGTAGAACAGGTAGAGCAACAAAATTTCACACAGCACGAGCAAACCTGGAATATTTAAACTTAGCTGACCTCGTATCAAGTAGAAAAGTCTTTTTAGTATTTATTTTAAACGTACATTTAAAGTAACTGTGTGTAGTTTATGATGGGGGAGCAGTACATACATTTCAGGGTAGTTTCACACCATATCGCCGTGACTGCCGCTAGT
This sequence comes from Aphyosemion australe, assembly GCA_006937985.1. Taxonomy (NCBI): domain Eukaryota; kingdom Metazoa; phylum Chordata; class Actinopteri; order Cyprinodontiformes; family Nothobranchiidae; genus Aphyosemion; species Aphyosemion australe. Next base: position 17,071 of record SSNS01000646.1, read on the forward strand.
TTAAAGTAAAAGGAAACATGTGACCTCGGCGTGACTCTTCAGACTTTAATAGTCCTTCAGTTAATTCCATTGAGAGAATGCAATGCTGATGCTAGTGTTCTGGTGGGATAGTTTCAGCATCTGCTTGAGGTCCTGCGCCTGCCGATGACGTCAAACTACGGCAATACCACTCGGCCAAAATATATTGCATCTTTTTTTGATTCTGTTCTTTCACATAGGTTTTGGAAAGAGTTTAGCAGTTTTGTTATTAAATTCGTGTTTCTTACCATCTAAATGTTTTCAAACGTAACTTCCGTAAGTCGTACGTCCAGCCAATCATCTAGTGCAGTGGTACTCACTCCTGGTGCTGGAGAGCCAGGATCTAGCATGTTTTAGTTTTAACTCTGCTTCAACACACCTGATTTCAATCAGCAGGTGATTAACAGGCTTCTGAAGAGCTTGATGAGCTGCTGCACAGGTGATTCAACCACTGAATTAGGTGTGTTGGAGTAGAGAAACAAGGAAAACATGCTGGATACCGGCTCTCGAGGACCAAGAGTGAGTACCACTGATCTAGTGTGATGTCATCGGCAGGACCCCGAGCTGGCTCACATAGAAGGAAACATGGCATCTAATATGGCGTCCCCCAGAGACTTAGACCCGTACCCTGTGTATTTTAGACCTGATTTTTATGGTTATAAGTTATAAAGTCGCCAATATTTTTCAACGACTGGACATCATTTTATTCATTTTCAGCAACATTTCGATGGATATTTCCAGAGATTTATGGTAAAGCTACAAATTGTCACTTTAAAGGTTAGCAAAACAGCAGGATACGGAAGTGGCAACCGTAAGAAGAGCTAATCAAATTCTCAAAGATGCTAAAAAACATCTTCAGTGTTTTCTTTATGGTCTTCTTCAGTTTATGGAACACTGGATATCGCTCAATGATTTAATCTGATATCATGTCCCACAATGCTTCTAGAGTTAGATAAAACTTTTTAAAGTAGTCCCATATTTTTTGACTTTTTTTTGCTTCATATTTTAATTTAAGTTACGTTTGCACGCTTCAGTAGGATAAGGGGACTTAAATGTGCTCTGGGGTTAAGGGTTAAACATGGGATAGAAACATTAATACAAAGAGATGAAGCAAAGCAGCTGAACATCTTTTGCTTCATTCCTTTGAGCAGCTGACCGTGAGTCAAATAAATAACAAGTATGATACATAAAGATGATAAAGCACCTGCGTTTTAAATCACATGTTCCTGCAGATTAACGAGATTCAAAACATTCCTAAAGAGATAATTGGTCGCTTTTGCAACTTACTTCTTTCTCACGCACGTCCCTAAACAGCGACAGAAAGAGTTACAGGACTGTTCATCGCTTTGCCATTTGTGTGAAACTGGACAGTTGCTACGACAACTGAGATCAGCCTGACTAGCTCACGATGGCTGTGTGTAAATGCATCAGCCGAGGGATTGATGCAGCTGAAAGTATTGCAGAAACAGAGTGATAAAACCACTTATCACCCAGACAGTTGTGCTGTATTCTCAGTAACAAGCAGGGTTTTTTATGAATGAGGGGGATGCAGGGATTCTCTGTCCCCAAAAGATTCAAACATTGTAAACAGAATAAGGATTATGCAGAGTTTTTCCCGTTAGCTCGTTTAATTTTAAGTGGGTGGTCTTAGAGGAGGGAAAGATGTCGGAAAGCAGCAATCTGCGGGCTGAGTGATTTCATAAACAAAGACGGGAGAGGAAGTGGACGACATGCACTCTGTGGCATGGCTGTACTGGGTCAGTGGGGGTTTGGGTCGTAGGAGAGGGTGTGTGCTCCTCTGTGCTTCTGTGTGTGTGTGTGTGTGTGTGTGTGTGTGTGTGTGTGTGTGTGTGTGTGTGTGTGCGTTCTGTCAGCAGGGGTCACGTCCTGTCAACTTACGCTGTTTTGACTGCCATGACATAATGTGCTTCAATACAGTGGACCCCCCACCCCCCTCCCACCCCTCCACTCACATTCCCTCTTTCCTCTTTTCCTTTCTTCTTCAAAGGTTCCACACATCAACAACGGGCCTCCTTTTCTCTGAATGTCGCATATTTGGCTTTTCATCAGCACCCCCATTTTTTCCCAAACCCTCTTTCCCCCCTCGCTTATGGTTTTTTTTTTTTTTTTTTTACTTTGACTGGGGCTTTCCCCAGGATTAAAACCCCCTCAGCGCCCCCAACGCCACCAGCCCATGTTTCTTCTAATGTGAAGAAGTGATGAACCATAACGGAACATATTGTAGAGATTAAATTATGAACTTGACCATCCGTTTAATAGGAAGTCCCTTCTGGCACACACACTCCCTTATGTGCACACGCACACACACATCTTTTGTGTAGGTTTGTTTCATCGTCCAATCAAATTATTTCATTTTGATTCACTTTTTGGTAATGGTTGCTAGTTTTTATGTACATTACTTCAGTAAAGCCCATTGTTTTTGACACACTCACCTTTACCTTGACCAAGTCTGTTAAAGTGAGTTCACCCATTCAGGAACTTCAGCTTGTTTTCGTAAATCTTCCTTAAAGCTTATTTTGCTTCAGAAAAACGCATCTGCCAAATTCAAAGAGCACAAGCATTCAGACATCCATGTGAAGCTTGATTTTTTTCTTTTGTATGAACATGCAGAGTGAGGTGTAACTCTGAATCCTTATAGAGTCACTTTTTCCTACCCAAAATCTATTATTTTAGGTATTAAAATATTTAAGCACAACAAATATTCAAAACATTTAACATTCAAGATGCTTTATTTGCCATTTTTGCAAGAAAACGCAAAATTTCTGGACAATAAGGAACTTGTTTTGCACAAAGTTTCTTAAATGAGCCATCCATCCATCCATCCACCCATCCATCCATCCATCCATCCACCCATCCATCCATCCATCCATCCATCCATCCATCCATCCATCCATCCATCCATCCATCCATCCATCCATCCATCCATCCATTCATCCATCCATTTATCCATCCATCCATTTGTATTTAACTTTAGGATTGTTCAGAAAAGGGAAAAAACTAATGTTCCTAGATGTATCAAGTTTTTTTTATGAACTTTTTGAACTCACCCACACTTTGAGTAGTAAGTAAGTAAGTAAGTAAGTAAGTAAGTAAGTAAGTACTTACTTACTTTGAGTAGGCTATACTGATATAAGTGAAGGAATTTAAAGTGATAAATAAAGCTGACACTCATCTGAACCTGGTGTTTCCATCTGAAACTGAAACTTCCTCACAAACTCAGTTTAATAATGTTTTAATGTTGTTTTTCTTCACATTCATTTATTTTTTCACATTTCATTCACAATTAGAATAATATTTTGCAGCAGGGTCCTGGCCAGGACAAAAACAGTATTCTGTGTGTCTGTAAGAAGGCAGAGGAAGAGAATAGAGTACCATACAGTCTTGCTATAATTGTTCAATTCCAGGAATTGGTTTATGAACTGGGACATAGCAGTGGTAGACAAAGGAGACCAGCTCCTCTTCTATAAAAACTGTGGTGCATTTGTTAGAAATTGCAGAGCGCCATGACAGGCCAACACGTTTCACACTCAGAAGAAGCATGAATATAATATCTTTGTAATCCAGTACAGGTAGAAAAGTTTGGCTTAAAAAAACGATTTCATGAACAAAATTCCAGATTTAGCATCAAACCTGCTTTTTTACAATAAGCCACATTCTTTGTTTGCTTCTCTGTTATTGTCTGCTTGTATGTGTGCTTTGGACTGTATTCTATGGAGATTATCTGAGGGAAGCATGGCTGATTTTGGTGAGTCACACCAGGTGCAACCCTGACCCTCCTTACTGTACACACTGCCACCACTTCAAGGTTATAAAGCTAGTGTGTGTTTGCAGCCACCCCCACAGCTGGGAAAGGATCGATGCAGCCTCCACCAGCAGGCTCCTGGCCCCCGGCTGCTTCTGTCTGAGAATGTGTGTGTGCATGCGTGCACGTGTGTGTGTGTGCGTGCGTGTATGTGTGTGTGTGTAGGGAAGGGAGGGAGAAAATAAAAGATGGAAGGAACGAGTCTATCAGGGGAAGGGATGAAGAAACAAAATGCAAGGTGAGGATGGCGGGAGGGGGATGCAAAAAAAAAATCTCACTGGCTGACTCACCCTCTCCTAACATTATTGCTTTATCCAACCATACATGTGCTCCTTCCCCAGAGAACACACAAACATGTACAGACACACACTTATGAACACACTCCCTTCTCCTGCCAAGCGCTCCTGTGCCCCTGCTCATCTGCGTGGGGGGGACCTGCAGGCAGTCTGGGCCTCTACGTGCCCTCTCCTCACACAAACAGATGTATGCACACACACTCACAGGCGCACAGAGGCGCTGTGTGTGAGACACGCTCTGATCCTGCATCCTGATGATGAAAGACAGGCAGCCGGGCTCCTGTCTTAATGCCAGAGAGCACGACCTGATAGGAACGCGCTCATTCTTTATCCTCCTCCTCTTCCGCCTTCTCCGTCTTCATCAAAATTCTATTCTCCTGCGCTTTTTTTCTACTTTAAACATTTACCAGTTATGCTTTAATGTCTTCCTTCCGACCAGGTCACAAGATCAGCAGGTCCAAAGAAGAGTAAGTTCAGGGTTTGAGTGATTTTCTGAAGCTGAAACATCTCATGAATATTCTCTTCACATTTATGGTTCAGTCTGAAGATTCTCTCATTTTTGTGGATTTCAGCCCTTCGTGTTTTTACGTGCATATAGCCCCCAGCCTCACACCTGGCTCTGCACGAGTTCTGGTTCCACCCCTCGTCCAACGGCTCCTCCATTAACACACGCTCCTATCCTCAGGAGAGAGAGAAATAACAGGACCCCTTCTTTCTTGGTTCTTCAATCACACAAGCTGCACTCTTTGGTCTACATGAGACCTGTTGCTCACATTCCAGTGCTGTTTAGAGAAGATGTGCCTGAGTGATGAAGGCATAAATTAGCCTGCGCGGGGAAGGGGGATCCCCCATTGTTCTGATTGATTGCACACATACGCTCACACAGAAACCCCGTGAGTCTGGCGCAAGCAGGAAGATCACACACTCCCTGTCACAGCCGCTCAGATCAGCCTGCCCAGCGCTTCCTGTAATCCCTCCTCTGTAACATTAATTATAAACTAGCTCTTTGTGTCCCGCGGACCAACCGTGACTTTCTCAGGACAATTAAAGTTACTCAGAAGAAGAAGGGGGATTGGGTGGAAACGGAGGGGAAAAGGGGGATCAGGGAGTGAATCAGAGGATTTGACTAGAGTTGCATCTAAGAGCTCTGAAATCACTGAATGGGTGAGATCCGAGTGGGAGTTTGGGGCAGGGCGCACAGAGAGTCTACCTTCAGTAGAAAGACGGATAAGTCATAGGTGCCGGGGCCTTTTATATTGTTCCATAAGTGAGGCTTTTAGCATAAGCTTTAGCCTCGGAGTCCAAGGTTGAACGGGGAAGGGTCTGGGTGGGCAGATTAACTGCCACCTCAGGGGGGAATTTAGCCGATGTGTGGGAAACGCTGCTGTACTTCTGCATAACGATCATTCAGGAGAAGATATAGTAAATGTATCAGTAACTGTGTGAAACTGTTTCCCACCACTCACTGACCTTTAACAGGCCACCACATCATTAAATCCTATTTTACTGCCTTTGCATTTCTTACGAAGCGTGACTTAAGTGCTTAGGGCACCTGTGAAGGACGGTGTTTGCCTTCAACAGGTGGGAACGGGGAAAAAAAGCTTTAAAAATGCAGCCGTGACGTGGCGAACAAGCTGTGTCCCTGCCCTTTGCCTTCTGCCTTGAGACGCCTGCACTTATGTAGCTCATTGTGCCAAAGGCAAAGCCTTTCATGTTGCTCAGGATCTGTTTGCGACATGAGGATTGAATTCTAGATAAGTGGGGCCAGAAGAGTTTGTCGGACCAGCCAGTGAAGTGGTTCCTTTGACAGATGTTATCCCAAATGGATCTGATAGGCTGATGTTTAATCCTTCAGAGGCACCTTGCTTCGGGACGCTGGCTTCCTTGACGACGGCCTTTCTCTGAACCCTTGACCGTACTCGGCCCAAAATGCTGAGCGACTCTGAGCCACTTTGCCAATTTGAATGTATTGTGGTGATTTATAAGATTTCTTTTTTGGTAGAAGAGGTTATGTATCTTATTCCCTTACCTAATCATCAACCATAACATTACCATACTTAAATTTCTTGTAATTTCGTTGATGTCTCTCTAATGTGAAGCCTTTTGAATAGATTTCTGTGCTCCTGTTTCAGGAGGGTTGAAGTTTGTTGGAGGAGTGGAGGTGGAAAACACGATTTTGAGTCTTAATATTCTTGATATGCAAACAAATTTACTCGGATTGGCTAACATCAATGCAACTCTTCCGCTGCATCTGTTCTATCTTGGGTAACAAAAATCCACTGATGATGTGTTATATACACAAATAACACAAGCTAAAATGTTTTCCGTCATTTTGTAGAGTTGCTCATTTATTTAGACATTTATTTAAAGAGGAATAACCCATGAAATCATCTCATTATCATGGGGGTAAAATAACAAAGGTCCAAGAGAGGAACCTTGAGGAATACCTTTGCCTATGCCTTTAAAATCAGACTGGCTGCCCATATAGGACCCACTATGACCACAGTTTATCAAGGACACGGTAATGATAAACTAGATCAAATGCTTTGGTAAGATCTAAGAAGATGGCACCAGTTCACATATTATTGTCAAAACTTGGAAAATATCATTTGTAAATTTAAAAAAGGGCCGTGGTAGTAGAACAGTGTTTCCTAAAGCCTGATTGTCATTGAGGAAGTATATTGTATCTGGAGAGATGGTCAGATAGTTGAATGAATATGATTTTCTCAAAAAAAAAATTCACCACACTATTAATCATTGATATCGGTCTGTAATTATTTATGTTTGAACATCACCTCCTTGGTGAAATGGGACGACTTTGGTACATTTCCAAGCACAAGGTACTTCACAGGTGTTAAACGTTCTGCTAATGGAAATGAAAAGAACATTTGAAGAAGGTTTAATAAACTTTCCCTCAACTCCCTCAGGACTAAGTCCACTACTGGAGGACATCTTGTTAATGACCTGCATGATATCAGCTGAACAACCCGTTCAATGCTAACGGTTAGCTTCTACTAGCCGAGATGCACAGTGTTCTCTCCTGGCTATTAAATGAACACAGACTTCTGCGGTTGTAGGTCAAGGTAGGTGAGTCCATGGATTTAAATTTTCCCTGTGACGTACAAGGGACAGATCCGATCGTTTTCCCGTTCCATCATTTTCCTTTCAGCGGCTAATGCAGGCGATGGGGCTTGAAGAAAATGTTCACGAAACTCAGAATGACTGTATTTTAAAAGGAACAAGCAGTACATGGTTTCTCAGTGAACGAGGCCTTTCACTTGATAAAAACTGACCCGACACAAAAATGATGCATCTGACCAGATTTAGGTTTTCTAGACTTTAGAAAAAAACAATTAAACATGTCAGTGAACTAGTTGTGTTTTCTCAGTGCAGATGAGCAAAATGTGAATGACTACACAATGAAATCAGAGGCCAACAATGGAGGAGGATGCACCTCCTGCAGTCCACGCCAACCGTGCCACAGGCAGAAAAGCTATACCAAAACTAATGAGAATATCTTCTTACTTGGCCGAGGAACACAAGGACAGGTAGCGCCTCGCCTCACAGAAATGTCTTAAAATTGTAAACAAGACCTTGGAATAAAATTACAGCTTTCTTGGCAGCTTTTGTTTACATACCCTAGATACTTAGAAAGAGGAAGAGGCGAAGTGTTGTTTTTTCTGTTTCTTTATCTCCAGAGAAACATCTTGTGTTGATTTGTTTCCACTATCATGTGAAATTTTATCTTTAAGAATGTTAAAATTTTCCTGTGAGGTAGGTAGTATGAAACATTCTGTTCTAATACGTAAATGTGTTGGAAATTTGTAAGCGAATCCTAAAAAGTAAGGCAAGAGCATTCTGCTTGAATTGGTTCGTGTTAATGTCACGCGCTATTCTACATCTAAGCTTCTGTCCTTGATGTCCCACGATGCTTTTTAAAGGTGTGGAACATTGAAAAACCATTTTTTAAATATTATTTCTGATTATTATCAGCCATTCATGCAGGCTGAACACAAAAATAGTCTCCTACACCGATCTCCTGCATTAGCTTCTGACAGAAAATAGACTGTGAAACGCTAGGATTTGAAAATCCTGACAAAGTTACATCACACTGTCACTTGGACTCACTCATATCGGATTGCAACGAGGAAGGCTGTTGTTGGTTTAGCGTCCAGGAAACAGCAGAAAATGTCTTGACTAGTAGAAGCTAACCGTTAGCATTAGCAACTCCACCACACAGCAGAACTCCTTCAGGCTTGTGTTATTTGTGGAGATAAAACATCAACGTTACAGAGCAAACAGAGTCAGTGGTAGAGTCATGTTGCTGTTCCAATCAGAGGCAAGATGTCCAAATATCAGGAAATAAGACTCCAAATCCTGCCGTCTGAAGCTCAGCTTTAATGTGGCTCACTCCTAATTCCTAAAAATTATGCACCGGAGCTTTGTTTCCCCAGAGTACGACTTACAAGGCATTCATTCCTACTAGAGACCACTGCACATGTATTGATTAAACGAGTGTTCCACACCTTTAAGGGATGAAAAGTGTACATCACGGGGAATGGTACTGGAACGAGCTGAAAAACTTTGCAAGATGTGTTTTTTTTCTTCAGGAACGTTTTTGATTTATTTTTGTCTTTCAGATAATGGACTTTATGTGGCCAATGCACATTTTAGTATGCTTACAGTTTTGAAAGTTTTGACCTAAAATGCAACCTTTTAAAACTTGATCTCTGGAAGGTTGCAGAGTGATGCAGAGAGGATCTGACAAAAGTTGCAGTGAGATATGAGTGAGTGCGCTCCATATCGGACTGTGTTTGATTGTTTTCAGAACTGTCTGTCAGTGTAGAGTCAACAGAGCCTAGAATACATAAAGCTATCAACATCATCATGAGAAGTTTCCCTGCTGGGGTCAGGTCACAGAAATCCTGAAGGTGGTGCGTTCACTTAGATTAGAGAATACATTAATGAGAAGTTGACTTTTGTTTGAATCGTTGTCTAGTTTGGATAAATATTATGTATAATGGGTACAAATCCTATTGTTAATCCACAATGTAGAGTGTCTCAGATCTAATGTCTGTTTCATTCCAGACATTTTGTCTTGCAGCAGTCGAGTAAGCACAGGTGTGTTCATGCAGGTTGTTCAGCAAAATTGCAATAAGTAGGACTTCTAAATGGAATGCAGCCCTCATTAATACACCTGTGCTTTCAAAATGAGCTCTTTTGCATGAAACATTATTATTTATATAGCTGAAGTTATTGCAGCGACCACCCTAACTATATAGATTTACTTTGTGTTCAGACTTTAGAGGGGAAATATAGACAAACCTGGGACTAAAACCAGTTTTGCTGGGAATTCAAAGATGTGGCACTCTGGAAGGGTGAGGCTGAACCAGAAATGGGTGTGTCATTGTGGAATTGTTCAGTGTGTGTGTGTGTGTGTGTGTGTGTGGTGGGATACAGATAAGCCGGATGAGTGTTAACATGACCAAAAGCAACACGCTTGTGAGGTATAAGAAAAGGCAATGTGAAACCTGGAATATGGTGGTGATGAGGTCATACCTGTGTGTGTGTGTGTGTGTGTGTGTGTGTGTGTGTGTGTGTGTGTGTGTGTGTGTGTAGCCTCAGAGAGGATTTGGTTCACAGGCTCTCAGGGCCCCATTAGTAATGATGTCATGGGAAACTGTTCCTAAGCCCACCTTGGCTGTTTGTAAACTCTCTCCGTTTGCTTGCAGAAATCTGCGGGCCACATGAAAGCCGGAGTCCTGACCTCCTGAATCAAAACACAGCTTGTCTAAAGGGAATCTACTGTAACGTTACCACGCTGAAGTAGAAAACCCTGAGCCAGAGAGTACTCTGGCTTGGACAAGATGTAAATCATTACTCCGTCCTTTGATGTTTTTCCTCTCGCTCTCCTCATGTCTTTGTTACTTATCATTTCTCTTGACCATAAACATTGTGAACCGATCCCTGCTGCTGTGCTGCAGGAGCACAGGGCCCCACTCGCTGCGGCGCGTTGAAGAACAGATCAACTCCGAGGAGCTGGGAACATGAAAGGAGTGAACTAACTACAGGGGATAAACACATTCCTCTGCAACCCGACCTGCTACCGCTGCTGCTGGCTGGTGGCAGTGCAGGGGCGCTCGCAGCGAGACACATTTGTAGCCTCAAAGCAAGGTGGGAGGGGGGCGGGGGCGGCTAAACGTCCCCGAGCTCCCCTCAGATCTCACATGCAGCAAGCAGCACTTGACCTTTCCAGCACTAAAGGAATATGACAGCCGTGAAGCCGACAGAGAGAGGGGCGAAGGGGGAGAAGTGAGCGAGAGACAAAAGCCACACAAAGTGCAGGCTGCCACCAAAACAGTTAGTTTGCAATCAACGTCAGTCATCCCTCCTGTCGGGACAGTTTGATTTTCACTTTTCAAATGAGGCGTTTATTTTTGGCCTGATAACAGGGCTGGCTAAATTGAAATTGGCAGCTCGACAATCTACAGATAATAGTCATCTACGCGGGAGATCATGTGACAAGTCCTTTCTTTCTCTTCACTTGAGCCTCCTCTCTCTCTCTCCTGTCGAAGACGTGAAAGGAGGAAGTGAGGGAGGGAGAAAGAGAGAAAAAGGGATAATCTTAGCAACAATCAGGAGGAGGAGGCTGGGAAGGCAAAAAAAGTTTAAAAATGAAGGGAATGAGACAGAAAAGAGGGTGCGAGATGAGAAGAAGAAAAAAAGAGTAATTTGCCAGTGATCATGAGGGGAAGCTGGAGGGGTGGGAGGTGGGGTGAGCGTGAAAGGGAGAGGTGAGGATAGAAAGAGAAAAGAAGGGAATTTCTTTAATGTTTCTGGCAGCAGACCAGCTGAGGTCTCAAGGTTATCCTGGCTTTGCAAACTCCCACGGGAAAGGTGGAGCGCTGAGGGCCGAGGGGAAGGAGGGGCGGGTGAGGGCTGGAGGTGAAATCGAGGATGGAGCGAACGCTGCCCTCTTTCTCCAGGAGGGAGGTGATCACTCAGGGGGGGTGCGTAATCCTCAGACCCTCGTGTACGATATGGTTGGCCTTGGCCCAGGTAGGAGGAGGGAAGATGGCTCTGACTGGGGCATCTTCACACCACGGGGGCAGACCTCTGGTGATTTGATGAATTCCAATTGAAGCCGTTAAAAGCAAAAATCAGTGATAAGAATGTTATTCCTCAATGATTCTCAGCGAGACTCTTCCTTAGCTACCTTCTATCTAAAGAGTTTGTTGCCTTTCTCAAGGACACTGCTGACACAAGACCTCAGCGGTCCCACAACACACGCTCCAACGATGATGCATGAGCATCTCTATATTATTATAACTTTTGTTTATTACGTTTTCTCATATCTGAACACAGTTTAGGAAAAGCTGCACTTTTAAGACTTAATTCAAGAAAACAGATCTTTGAACGTTTGAATTTCAAACAGCTGTTAGAAACACAGCAGTGTTATTATCTTGACAGTAACCCCACACGCTTCTTTATTCTCCATCTGAGGATTTAAACTCGTCGCCTTTATGGAAATATGAGCGAACCCTGAATTTGACAGGTTTTATCTCAGTGTTATTATGGGATGTCATCAAATAAACAAGTCAGATCTGTGTTTATAGTATTTGTTTACGCTAAAGTAGACCTATTAGAGATAATTGATCCACAGCAGTGTGTTGTCAGCGTCAGAAGCAAAATGCACGCTGCCTCCTCAAAGGCTGGTCGTGTTATCGTCGATCAACAAACCTCCTCGTCAGGAAGGAGTTGTGGAGCTAAATTCACCTGTAATTCAAATGTTTCACTGGAAGTAGGTCAGGGGCACTCGGGAATTCAGATCGCTTCTTTCTTATGGAGATCCGGTGATTAATGGATGGAAAAAACAGAGGGGGGCAAAACTACTGAGCTGCTCTAGCTGAGATGAATCTTTGAGCTACAGGCTTTAATAAAAAAACATTTTATATAAACACAAATAATAGCAGTCCTGTTTAACCAGAGATGTTGCTCCAAGCAGCAGGAAACACAGTCTAAGTGATACTGAGAGGTGTTATTAGGAGGTTCCAGTACACGCTGTTATGCTATTGCTGACCAGTAATAAAACTTTAAAATATAAAACAACTAGTAACCAGTCACATTTGTGACATGCAACACTTTCATAGTCTGGAATTGGGTTTATTTTATTCTCATTTAATTTAATCCACGTTTCTTTTCCAGAGCAAAAACAGTTGATTGGCTGACACTTGGCTGAACAATTTTCTATTGAACACACTACTCTATAATGAGCATCGATAACATACAGTGGGGCAAAAAAGTATTTGGCCACCACCGACTATGCAAGTTGTTCCACTTAAAAAGATGATAGGTCTGTAATTTACATCATAGGTACACTTCAACTGTAAGAGACTGGATGTAGAAAAATCTATGAGAACAAGAATTATTTGATCAATTACAAACGTTCACCTCAGTACTGTGTAATGTAACCTTGGTTGCAATGACAGAGGTCAAACATTTCCTGTAGGTCTTCACCAGGTTTGCGCACGCTGGAGCTGGTATTCTGGCTCATTCTTCCATGCAGATCTTCTCTAGAGCTGTGATGTTTAAGGGCTGTCGATGGGCAACACGGACTTTCAATTACACAGCTTGAGATCTGGAGATTGACTAGGCCACTACAGAACCTTGAAATCCTTTGTTGCCAGATACCACCTGAATGATCCAGAGGAGGATTGGGAGAAAATCATATGGTCAGACGAGACCAAAATAGAACTCTTTGGTGTAAATGCCATTCGCCGTGTTCGGAGCGGGAAGAATGCTGAGTTGCATCCCAAGAACACCATTCCCACTGTGAAGCATGGGAGTGGAAACATCATGCTTCGTGGCTTCTTTTCTGCAAAGGGGACAGGATGTCTGAACCATATTAAGGAAAGAATGAAAAGGGCCATGTATCATGCGATTTTGGGCAAAAGCCTTCTTCCATCAACGGGATTGAAGATGATTAAAGATGAAACATGGCTGGATCTTCCAGTATGACAATGACCTCAAACACACCACCCGGGCAACGAAGGAATTCAAGGTTCTGGAGTGGCCTAGTCAATCTCCAGACCTCAAGCCAACAGACGATCTGCGTAAGCAGTTGAAAGTCTGTGTTGCCCATAGACAGCCCTTAAACATCACAGCTCTAGAGAAGATCTGCATGGCAGAATGAGCCAGAATACCAGCTCCAGTGTGTGCAAGACCTACAGGAAACGTTTGACCTCTGTCATTGCAACCAAGGTTACATTACAAAGTACCGAGGTGAACGTTTGTTACTGATTAAATAATTCTTGTTTATGTGGCAAGGTGGACAAAGCGAGGGCCCGGGCGGGATTCGAACCTCAGACTGAGAGTCATGCACGTTATCCAGTCAGCCAAAGGGTTATCCCTGTGGCCAAGCAGCCCAGGTGCATGATCAGTTGGGATACAGTGACGGCATGCTGCTCACCCTGTCACATTTACACCATTATAGAAATGCACCGTTTTCCAAAATGAAATCTGATTTCATGCTTTTCTTACATTCTGTCTCACAGCTGAAGTGCACCTATGATGTAAATTACAGACCTCTCTCATCTTTTTAAGTGGGACAACTTTCACAACCAGTAGCTGCTAAATGCTTCTTTGCCCCACTGTCCATAGATTGGACAGAAACTTTGTGAAGAAGCAGCCAAAGCCCACAGAAAAACTTGAGAATACCTCCAGTAAGACTGAAGTTTACAAGGTCTGACTCATAAAGAGAAACTAAATTATGGGCTGTTTAAAACTTCTGCACAGTACTGCATTTCTCATTGTGCACTTGAACTCTCGTGAAAAAGACAAAAAACAAGAGAAAATGGTTGTTTGAATTTTCCTGAACCCTGTTATTGATCTACTTTAAAATGTTAAGTAGAAGAACATGGTAGAGACTCGGTTCTGTAATTCACGCACCACCACCGGACCAGAACCTCTTGATACGATGGGAAACATGAGCTACAAAATGTGAACACACAGCCAAAAAGATCAAGAACATCTAACCCAAAACTGGGAATATCTTTAATTTCTCCTTTTGCATGACAGCATGAGCTGTGTGTACACAAGGAAGTCAGAAAATCCAATAAATTGTGGTTCATTTACATGAGTGGCCCTCACCCCCACCTGCATCACAAAAAGGCAGAAGAAGATATATTCCCAGTTTGCTCCCGCCTCAGGCATGCTAACCAGAGACTCAGGCCAACTCACTGGTCCTCTCCCTAACCACTTCCTCTCTACAGCTGCTGGGTTTGACTCACCGTGACCTCTCACCTTCGACGCTACACCGCCTCCCCCACACATGCAAATAGCTCTGGTCTGCTCCAGGAGGCATCAGAAAAAAAAGGAGAAGAGATGGAAGGAAAGAAAAGAGAGCAGGAAGAGTGCTGCGGATGGATGGAAGCTTAGGGAGCTGATGGTGGTGGGGGGTAAGCGAGGAGAGAAAAAGACCCCTGAAGGAAGCGTCTCGGTTTCTGAAGTGGAGGAAGGCCGTGGCAGCTGTCTGGGGAGCTTCTGGTCTCCAGCCCTCTACTGAGGCCTTAAAACATCTCTCTGTTTTAGACAGCCAAAACGGACCCCAGCGCCCGTGTCTGCAAGGCTTATAATGACCTACGATGATCTGTGTGTGTGTGTGTGTGTGTGTGTGTGTGTGTGTGTGTGTGTGTGTGTGTGTGTGTGTGTGTGTGTGTGTGTGTGTGTGTGTGTGTGTGTGTGTGTGTGTGTGTGGTGTGTACAGGGAGGCAAGCGATATGTGCGGCTGTATCTGGAGCGCCTCCAAAAGCCCCTCATCTCCTCTCCTCTCCTCTCTTCTCCTGTCTCCTCCTTCTGTTCTCTCTGCTCGGAGGATCTGTCAGTTCTCCTCCTCTCGCTTTGTCCCAGCTTTGATCCTGCTCTCCAAGCCTTGGCTGGCCTCGCTAACAGCAGCTGAGCACAGGTCCTACTCCACTCCCACTAACAACACACATTTATTCCACACTGGGATGATGCGCATGGACACACACACACCCACCCACACACACACACACTTTCACTTGCTGCTTCACTTCCTCCCCCTCTCCTCGCCAGCACACTTTAGAATCAGTAAAACAGACTCCGCTATCATTTTCTGTAAGTTGTCAGCGCTAATCGCTTTCACACAGCCTTCTGTAAACTGTGACCCTGCGAGCAGCTTGGGTGATGGGTCACTCTGCTGATTGTGGGTGGTGTTTCAGCTTCCAAGCAAATCTAGTTGGGGATTTAGTGTGGATACAAATCATTGCTAGAAAATTATGAGTTTATTTTATAAACGATTCTTAAATAATAATGAAAATGTGTCATTTTTAAAGAAGAGAATGAAGTTTCTAGTTTTTTAACAATCATTTGGAGTTTTAAAATGAAACTTCACTTATATGCAACAAGTGTTTGAACTTCTGCTAAGATATACATCTTCTTCTTCTGTTGGTGTTTTGTCCATGTTCTGAAGAGAGGTAGTCTCTAATAAGTACCACTGCCCCCTACAGTCAGCAGGAGCATACAGCACATCACACCTTTGCAGGTTTTGTCCTCATGCAACCTTGTCAGGTCACGTTAAACAGGTTTTGTAGAAACAACACTAAAGTCACATGTTGCATCTGCCAGGAAACTAATAAATTATTTTAAACAAAATAGCTCCAAACTTTCTTAACATTTTCCCAGAACAGTTTCAGATCTATTAACACAATCTTCCTGCAACAAAACCATTTTATGATATGAGAACTTTACCCATTTGAGCACAAAATATGTTTTTTAAGTTTGTAGTGAACATTACTGTCTGTTGCAACCAAAAATTCCATTAATCAATAGTTCTGACTAAGTGTATGGGTGTGTATTAATCAGAAGCAAAATCTCATGTTTTGCTTAATATTTCAGGTCAGATTTGGGACCTGAAACATCTCAAATGTTCTACAAAAATGTATTTAGAAAGTATTTTTCCATCTCTCAAGGCTCTTGAATAAAAACAAACTCAAGAGAAAAGTTGTATATTATATTATATTATATTATATTATATTATATTATATTATATTATATTATATTATATTATATTATATTATATTATATTATATTATATTATATTATATTATTA
Source organism: Aphyosemion australe (assembly GCA_006937985.1). Lineage (NCBI taxonomy): Eukaryota > Metazoa > Chordata > Actinopteri > Cyprinodontiformes > Nothobranchiidae > Aphyosemion > Aphyosemion australe. The sequence goes on from SSNS01000646.1 coordinate 33,338, forward strand.
GATTGCAACTCGTACCTGCTCCCTTTCATTCAGTATTCCAAAATAAAAGTACTAACACTGATAGATAAATTATGAATATCTGATCATTCTCATTTTGAGTAAAAATGTTTTCATCAAATGATTCAAAGTAAGAATTTACTAACATATTTGATGTATTTAAGTCAAACTTGTGAAAGTGTCAGCCTAATAAGTTTTTATGGAAGTAGAAAAGATAAATCCACCAGCTCTGAACAAATCTATGTCTGTAACGCTGGCCACTTACTGATGTAGGAAATGAAGAGATGTCTAATGACTTGTTCACCGTGTTAATAGGGTCTGCTGGATAAGTCAACCGCTGTGTTGCAGCCTCTTGGGAGAGCAGTCTGTTTCCACACAGTGCCACCCTCAGTTTAGCTGTGCAGCCATGATCCATGCTGCCTTTGTAGATCTGCAAAGGTCTCAGTATTACACACACACACACACACACACACACACACACACACACACGCACACACACACACACACACACTTTGCCCCCACTATCTCCTTGGCTAATTGCAGCACTGCAGTGTGTGACGGTCCAATAAAGATATGGACCCTGGGAAAGACTGAATGAAAAAGAGGAAAAGGTGAGATAAAAGGAGAGTGGGGGGAGGAGAGGGTGGAGCGATAAAATCTGGAATGATAAGAAGGAGGAGGGTTGAATTTTATACTTTTATATCCTGTTTGTTTTTCTGGCTATGCTGGTCAGACAGCATCATCATGTTTTAAATCTGTTAATTATCTCTAAACAATATGCGCGTCTAAAGCTTTTACAAAGGGAAACCGCCAGGTTACTGGGATTTCACCAGTTTCCCACAGATTTCCTGTGATACCTTGGTTATACATTGCAGCAGGTAACACTCCAGGGACCGACGGGCGTCCAGGTGCGCCCGATAAGACGGTCAACTTGCAGGGAAAAGGGAGGGACTGACAGAGCAGGGCTCCGTGACTCAGTTCGCAGCCGGAGACCTTTTGCAACATGAGCGTGAGAAAGTCATTCAGGCGGAGAGTGTTTGAAAACCTGCGCTCCGTCTGCGCATCATCAAGACGTTTGTTTTGGAACTCTGTCAGAGCTTTTGTGTGAGGGGCAAAGTGAGTCAGGTGCGCTGCTCACACGTTAAAGAGGTGCTTGGCTGTTGCGCACGTGAGATTAAAGTTGGATTATGGCGCATGCCAAACGCTAAATGTGCAGTTACGATGCGCGTGGATTCGTGCGCATTTTATCCAGATTTGCCTTTAATCTCTAGCTCCTGATTTCTTAATGAATCATTCTGGACACACAACTTGTTTCCAGTCATGAGGATGATGCATTTATCCCTTTTTTAACTGTCTATATGTTTGGAGAAAACTTTAAAAACATTTTTAAACCTCCTCTTTGCTCCCTCGGCTGTCTGAAGTGCAGCCCTGCTCAGGGCTGCCCATCAAATTCATGATCTTGCGGCCAACCGCTGGCGACGCCCCGCAGATCCAGGCGGCAGGCCGGCTAGAGGAGCGCCTTCCCCCGGTCGCCTGCGCGCCACGTGTCCGCGGTCTCTGCACCAGCTGGAGGTGTGTGCACAACGGAGAACCACGACGCACTCCGATTAAAAAACATGAAGTAATTTAGCCTACCCGTTGCTTGTCATTTTCACACCTATTAATTAAACGCTTTTCCTCATTTGCATATACACACACCATGCAAGCAAACTTTTAAGAATGACAAACTCCTCATCATAGTTAAAAAAAAGTTTTTAAAAGTTTAATTATCACTCCAAATACACTATAATCCCCACATGACCCATACATTTATGGAGGCTATCAGACAGCTGAGTTTATAGGCATCCGTGTTTGCGCGTAAAGTTGCACAACCTGAAGAATGCGGAGCTGCTGCTCCAATAAACCTTCACGAGTCGATTGTTGGAATTATTTCACTCTCTTTGTGTTCGTCTGCTCTTACGTTCATCTCGGAGCAATAAAGATAAGGAAATGAAATTATGACCTGATACTAAAGCCTTGAACGCTGTGGGGCGGCCACAGGCGGGAAGGAGGAGGGGGGAGCTCTGCAGGCTCAGAAATATCTCTGCTCTGGCTCACATTCCGATAAGGGAGCCCGATCCAGCTCTCTCGGTAGGCGTGGTTTTCCCAGGCTTTTAAAACAGCAGCTGCTATTTACCTTCCCCTCTAATGTAAACCACCGCCGCCGCCACCACATAGCCTCCCCTCGCCCCCATACCCAGCACGGCGGCCCCCGGCAGCCCGGCGGCCAAACCTCCAACCACCGCGCGCTCATAAAGCATCCTGGCACGTGCTCCACACTTACAACACCGAATGATGATTAAGTGGCAAATTTGGTACCACAGACTTTGAGGATGTAATGGAGTGTGCACTTAAAAAAGTTTTAATCCTGATTCATCCTCTTATGTCCCCTCATCCTTTACAAACGTCCCCATTCCTGTAACTCAAGTTAAAACAAAACAATTCCCAACACGTGTCCAAGAAGTTGTCAATGATACGTGGAGGGAAATTAGATTTATTGCTGTTGTGCGTTTGATTTTCCGCTGCTATCTGGTGTCTGGCAGATAGGAAGTCCCTGTGCCTGCTCCTGACAGCGGTGCCCAGTCAGCGGCTCCGCAGCTAATGTGTAAACGCTCCGATGATTGAAGGCTGCAGACAGTTTCCCCGGCTGCGCCCTGAACCCGCCAGCTCCAGCGGCCAAACAACCAATGGGAGGGCGCCGACCACGAGCCGTCCTCCCTCGGGCCGCGTGTCCCTCGCCCTGATTGGTTGAAAGTTACTGTGGGAAAGAAAGTTTGGGAAGTTTCACACGAGCCGCTCGCGTGCGGTGCCAGATATAAATACAAGGCACACGCGGAGAGCCCAACAGAGAGGCTGCATCCGCTCCCGGTAGCAGACGCTGCTGCGCATCGCTCCTGCGGACTCTATCTCGGTACAAATCTCAGGATTCCTTTTGGGACTTTTCAAGATCTCATCATATTTTTTATACACCAGTGGATCATATTTTTGCTGTGGCTTTGTGGGATATTTCTAATAATCAGCGAAGAAGATGCCTGCCGACATGATGGAAAAATCTTCATCCTCTCCGGTTGCTGCGACCCCGGCAAGCATGAACACAACTCCTGATAAGCCCAAGACAGCATCTGAACATAGAAAGGTGCGTATTGATGTAAAACCTGCCATCAGAGTCAGAATAATCAGAAAAGCCCTTAACTGGTTTGTTTCTGGTCGCGCTCCGAGCTCCGCGTCTGGTTCTAACAGTTTGTTGGTTTTACTTTCAGTCATCAAAGCCAATTATGGAAAAGAGGAGAAGAGCCAGAATAAACGAGAGCTTGGGTCAACTGAAGACTCTCATTCTGGATGCTCTGAAAAAAGATGTAAGTTGTTAACAGATCTCCGGGCTATCAGTGTCAGACTGCAAGTGAGCGCGTAATATTAACCAGGTGTGTTTTCCGTCCCCTCAGAGCTCCAGACACTCCAAACTGGAGAAGGCGGACATCCTGGAGATGACAGTGAAACATCTCCGGAACCTCCAGAGGGCTCAGATGACCGGTAAGTTTCATATTTCAACCTGATTCTCTCATTGCGCGCTTTGAAATGACCCATAAAGCCTGGATCCTGGATGTTCTTTCACACCGACTTAAAAAAAATACCTTTCTGTCTCCCTGCAGCTGCGCTGAACACTGACCCCACCGTTTTGGGAAAATATCGCGCAGGATTCAGTGAATGCATGAACGAAGTCACGCGCTTTCTGTCCACCTGCGAAGGTGTGAACACCGAGGTCAGGACGCGCCTCCTCGGCCACTTGGCCAGCTGCATGACCCAGATCAACGCCATGAACTATCCCAGCCAGCATCAGCACCAGCATCAGCTCCCATCCAACGCGGGGCCAACGCACCCCTCCTTCGGTCAGTCCATGGTGCAGATCCCCAGCTCATCCCCGCAGGTCCTGCCCATGAACCCGGGGTCCTGTAAAGGAGGCTCCTCTCCGGCCAGTTTACCTTCAGACGCCACCAAAGTGTACGGCGGCTTTCAGATCGTGCCTGCCACAGACGGACAGTTCGCTTTCCTCATACCCAACGCGGCTTTTGCATCAAACGGCCCAATCATCCCCGTTTACGCCAACAACGTCAGCACGCCGGTGCCTGTTCCGGCCGCGGTGTCCCCCGGAGCTCCCTCAGGCAACACGGACTCGGTGTGGCGGCCGTGGTGAAAGGACCACAATAAAGACTCTATTACTAGTTTGGTCAACATTAGAAAAGTTGTTTTTTCCTGTAAAAATAAAGAGTATGCACTATATTTGTACAGCTAAGAGGGAGTAAAGTTCATATTGAAATGGGATTTGTTTTGTTGAAGTCCGTTCACTGCGTTTTTATATAAATAGGCTATATTTGAGGTTTTTTTCCTTTTTTACTGTGTGGCGCCAAAGAAATGTTTAATGCTCTTATGATGTTCTTCGTTTTGGAAGACAGAATAAATTTGTTTAAAAACCACGTGAAACAAACTTGTGCTGCTTGGTGGAGCTGCGCTCACGTCTGTGCGTAAAATCCAACATTTCCAGAATATCTCCAGGTTACTTCATAAAACAAGTGTATGAAATTTGTTGTGCCTAAAAGGGAGAAACTACAGCTGTTCCATAATAGCAATGATATATAATCCTAAATAATTGTTCTGTGAGGAGTATTTGGTTACTTTAAAATGTTTTAAAACCCACAGCCTGCAGCAATAATGGTGTTTATAGAAATAAATAAAAAATAGAAATAATCTTCCACATATTTTTTTCTCCAAGTAGGACAGATTTTCAGTAAGTTTATAAACAAGTGAAAGACACGCGTGTGGCATAAGATCATCTGTCTTTTTGCGCTGATCCACCAGCTCTATTAAAACTTTGGAGCTTTACAGAGGTGACGCGCGCCATCTAGCAGCAGGAAACCACATTGCAGTCTGAATGATGGTGCAGGCTTTGCAGCAGACGCTGCTGCTGTCATCAAGCTTGAGGACATTTAGCAGATTTTGTCTTATTTAACTGTAGAGAGGGGAACACCTGCTTGTATGGTCATTATTTTATAAGTCACATTCTGGAACCTTTCACCCTACATCCTGTCATCATCAGTAAACTAATTTGCAGGATTTAAATTCATGTTTTGATGTATTTTAAATTAGATAAGCTGGCAAAAGTTCACTTTAACATTTAAAGTGCCTCTAAAAACATGATCATTATCAAGATTTTTGTGATCTCGTCAGCTTTCTTTTAATCTGCTGCTGGAGTGGAGTAGAGAGGAGCCTCGGGCCGAGTCTTTAATCAGGACTGAGTTCCTTGATGCCGGGGGTGTTGGACAGAAGAGTGACACGATAAACACATCGTCACTGAGCCATGTGGTAGCGCTCTGCTCTGCCCAGGTGTGGATGCCCCCCTCCAGCGATTTGAGTGTGGCCCTCCTTTGAAGGGGGGGTGTGTACAGGAGGGCTGGGGGGTACAGGTGTTTGCAATTATCACCGTGCTAAGAGGCACAAAGTGTGGATAAGTGCCATCATTTTGAATTTCCATCACACCTTTTTACAGGGGCCCATGCATCCTGATTTGATTGAAGCCATGTGTGTGTGGATGCCTACGTGTATGTTTTGCGCACTGTGTGTGTGTGTGTATATGTGTGTGTGTGCGTATGTTGCAGGGTGTGGACATGTCTGGTTAAAGGGCACGAGGGGTGAGGCGCTAGGGAGTTTAACGGGACGGGGGAGTTCAAGGAGAGGCCTGCCACGAAGGGTAACAGTCAGCATCCTGTGTTTTAGACCTTCTCTAAAAAAGCCCTCACACACGCTTTTGACAAAGCGTTCCCACAGCATTCCAGCTGTGCTCGCGCTGGTGTCGAGCTTCCTGCCCTGAGCCCCGGGGCCACAGCTGGACACGGGACGTCTGGGAGGCACGTGGTGTGACCTGGACGACTCCCAGCTGCTGAGCCCTCCCACCCTGTCTCCGCCGCCTTTCCTCCACTTTCCTCCTTTCCTTCAGCGGTTCTCTCCCCCTCCTGACAGCAGCTTTACGAGCCTCTCCAATTACCCGGTGCAGCGGCCGAGCTGCCGGAGTGACCGCACACATGTCACAACACGACTAGGAGGTTAGCTGCCATGCATGTCCATTAAGTTTTCCCACACTCCGCGTGCATGCAGGGAGCAAAAAAGAAGGGGGGAAAAACCTCTGCTTCCTCCTTGGCTCTGTAAGTGCTACCATATGGTCCACTCTTCTCTCTCTCTCCCTCACACAGTTCTTTCTCTTTCTGCATCTCTCTCCTAACCCATCACTGGGGCTGTCTTTGATTGCAGCCCAGACAAGCAAGAGCTTTATGATTTAAGTCCAGGGCTTGCTGCACCAAGCCCTGGTCTCATATGGAAGCCAAACTCCTCTCCCACCCCTCCTTTTCCCCATTCCCTTGCAACCCCCACCTCCTCTTGCAGTTGCAGGGGAAGGCTGTGTTCTGGCAGGAAATGAATAGCTCCCAGATGAGCGCAGGAACCTGAGAGGTCGTGAGAAAGAGGCGAACCCCCCTCCACAGGCCCGGCTTGCTGCCAGCCGCCGGGGGAATGTGGGAGAGCGCCTCTCTGACACACGCATCAACCCCTCTGCCCTCCACCACACCGCCTGACTGACTGCCTGCCTCAGTGCTGGGCCCTGAGCCTGGAAATAGACTGACAGACGGGGCAACCGCCACCGAGGCAGGCAGCACGGCTTCGTCAGCCAGCCAGGCAGGGAAAGGGAAAGCTGTGGGAGGGGAGAAAAGAGGAAAAAAAGTGTGTTGGGTTTGTGTGGGCAGGAGTGGATCAGTGTGTATGTTTGCAGTTTGAATCCTGACCCAAGCCTGCATCAGAGTGGAAAGTTCGATATGCAGTCTTTAGTTTACTCAGTTTCGACTCATTTATGACCCATTTGCACAGATTTTGCACGCGGACGCTTTGCACACACGCTCCGTCCCAGAGGCTTCGTTCATTTCACGGTGTTGACTCACTCAGACAGGTGTTTCTTGTCAGGAGCAAAATGTTTTCCCTTTGGTTCTCTACTGAACTAACATCTAGTCCCACTGAGGCTGACACGGTTGTGCTTGGATTGGGTCTGAAGTTTAATTACAGTTGTCCAGGTGTGCTTTAGGATCTATATCTACCTGCGTTCCATTATCTACCTTCAGCAATTCATTACGATCAATAGTTTCTGATCAATGTACCTGCTTCTGAGTGCTTAAAGATTCTTTTGAGTCTGTTTTGATTGCTTTCATATATTGTATATGAGAACAGTCTTTTATGTCTTTACAGTGCATCCGGAAAGTATTCACAGCGCTTCACTTTTTCCACTTTTTTGTTTATGTTACAGCCTCATTCCAAAATGGATTGAATTCATTGTGCCCATAAACACACAACACCCCATAACGATAATGTGAAAAAAGTGTCTTTGAAGTTGTTGCAAATTTATTAAAAATAAAAAAACTTGAGAAATCACATGTTCATAAGTATTCACAGCCTTTGCTCAGTAGTGTTGATGCACCTTTGGCAGCAATTACAGCCTCAAGTCGTTTTGAATATGGTCTGGGCCTCTTTGCTTAGGCTGCTGCCCCCGCGACCCGACTCTAGATAAGCGGAAGAGAATGGATGGATATATATAATTTATAACTAAATTAAATTATAATTAAATAATCATATATATATATATAATTTGGGGCGATGATAGCCGAGGAGTTTAGTGGTTGGTAGTAGCTTACCATCATCAGCAGTGTGAATGAATAATGGAAAGCGCTTTGGGTGCCTTGAAAAGTGCTATATAAATCCAATCCATTATTATTATTATTATTATTATTATTATTATTATTATTATTATTATTATTATTATTATTATTATTATTATTATTATTATTATTATTAATGTTATTGTTATGATTAAAGGAGATGAATGTATGGTTTGTGTGAGCATGAATAAGATTTATCAATGTGGATGAAGTCTTCCCTGGGGTGTCCAGTGACGAGGCCAGCAATTTTCCATGGGGGGCCTTGGCCACCCCCTGGCCACCCCTTAAGGGCGCCACTGATGCTAAGATTAACAAGTGAAGCTCTGCTTTTTATAGATACTATTCCACCATGTTAAACAGATTTCACTGTTTTGTGTCTCTGCCATGCAGGAGGTCCCTGATTCTAACTTTATGAGAGCTAATAATAAACAGCTCTTGACTCACATTTGACACCTGTCCTTGACCCCTATTGTAGTCACGTACAGAGTGTGAGAACTTGTGCTTACCAAAGGGCACACACCCCTGTTATTAGTGCATTACTCATAGATATTCTGTTCTCTTTGAGCTCTACACCTAGTGACTCTGTACCCATTTAGATCTGCAGTGTACCCCTCTTATGGTTTCATTTCCAAGAGTCCCCGTCGCTCTTTCCCATACTGTCATTGTCCCCTCCGAGCTCGGTTTGTGCCGGGCTCCTATGGTAACCTGTGGGCCCAGTAAACAGGAAAAGCTGTGTGCCCACTTTTCTTGGCTCGCCCTGCATGACAACAAAACCCCCACCAGGGGCTCCCACCAGCAGCCCATTCAAATGTCAGCCACATCGTTTGAAGTCGCAGACCACTATGTAAATCCACGGTGTTTCTCACCAGCCCGGCCACTCACACGCACTTCAAAACAACAGCGCCAGTAAAGGTGGTCCTGTAATGCTAGATGATAGTTTTCTTTTATATCCTCCAGTCTTTAGAAGTCTTCCTTTCATCCCACTCATCTATTCTCTCAGTTTTGATTTGTAAACATCCTTTTTGTCGTTTTTCTTTTCGGTGGATGGTTTAAGGGGTACGGTGACTCGAACAGAGCAGGACATGGCAGCCATATGCAGCTGTCAATTACAAAGTTGGCACATCCTTCAGCTGTGAATGGTGACAGTGATGACCCCGTCAAACTGGGCCTTTGTGTGACCTGTCCTCCAGTTACTCTGGAACCCAAGGCCAATTGTGTGGGAAGGGTCTCCCCCCCATCCTCCTCAGAGACCATCACAACAAACAAATAGAACAGGAAAACAAGTTCCCACCACATTAAAGTCCAAACAACTGCCAATGGTGACAGTTTGGTTGGTTTTGATGGAACACAATAAGGTTCTTTACGGGGTGCTTCTGAGCCTCTTTGATTCTTTCCCCGAGTTTTAAAATGTGATATGCAATTAACCAACCATATTATTTATTATTAATATCCAGTTTAGTTGTATAAGCTCTAAAATTCTCAGTTGTCCACATTATTATACATTTTTGATATCTTTAATACATGTTTTACACTATTTTCCTCCAAATTTTTCGATGTCTACGTGTTCAAAACATTTGCCTTTAAAGGTGCAATATGTAAGAATAAGTAAGACTGACATCCTGTGGTCAAATATGGGTACTGCAAGCCAGTTTTCTAAACAAAAACTCACTTTATCACTCCCATTCTGTGAGTTTCATGCTTGTTGCCAGTTACAACTCAGCGCCAGAAGATTATAGATGAAAAGTAGGGATGTTCAATATTATCAGTCTAGCATTAATATCGGCCGATATCGGCATTAAAATTTAATATCGGTTTTCGGTCTTTTAATGACACGTTTACATACCATGCACATTTTATACGTCAAACTCTTCAGATGCTTCTTCTCTGTCTCAAAATGTAAAAATATAACAGATCTGAGGTAAAGTTTTTGAGATATTTTAGTTTATTTGGCACAACTTGTGAAGTAGAAACTTGCCCTGTGTAGTGAACGTACGCTGTCCTCACAGCACGTAGCTAGGTGTAGCTAGCCAGCTAACAAACGACTAAAACAAAAACAAGAATTTTCACCCAAGGCTTGATTTTCTTATCTGAAGATGTTTATGAAAGTTTTATCTCCATAGCTGCAATATGCAAATAGAAAAAATACACTAACCACTACACACATCTTAGCATAACTTTGAGATATTTCTCACTTCACATTGAGTTTTCTCTTCCCTAAAATAAAATATACATTTTCTCAAAAAATATCATTTTCACCCCTCTTCTCTTCTTTTCTCCTCCCCAGTTCATTCTTCCATTCCTTTCATTCATCCTCATTTTCCTCATCCTCTTGCTTTTCCCTTGCTTTGTTTCTTCCCCTTTACTCTTCTTACTTTTACTCTTTCTTAATAAAATTGTCTGATTGTCTAAAGCAGCATCAAGTTGTCTTGGTGGTTCTGAGGCATTTTTGTGACATTTTAGGTCATTTTAACAAGAAACAAGCTCAAAATCACTTCCTGACTTCCTTCTACTCACATCGTCTTTCTTCCCTATCCTCTACTTCTTCAGTTTTACCTTTTCACTTCCTCCTCATTCGACTGCTCCATCCTTATCTCGTGTTTTTTTCTTTTTGGCTGAGATACATCCACGGGTGAAAACTCTCTCTTTAATGAGTTAATATTTATTATAGATGTCAAGACCTGCACCTATCTGGTTTTGGATATGGAAGAAGACATCTCTAGATGAAAAATAAAAAGATTAATTTGGGATAAACGTTTCCGTGTATATAAAGCCTAACTGGGCCTTTCCATTGGATGGCGAAACATTCGTAAAATGTAGTATGCAGCAAATAGCCGCCGTTATAGTGGATGGGTGTGTTTCCACCGGCCGTTTTGGAAACATCCCAGAAGCGTAGGGATGCGTTGCTTACACTTCGAGTCAATTTTTTACACACTATGCTTCCGGAACGTGGCAAACTCCGCGTGGAACACTTTTGTTTTCCCTTTCGCTGCCGTTTTGCATCTGAAACGCTCCAAGTGGGAAGGGAGCTCGAGGGTAAAATGCGTTTATTACATTATGTGCCGCTTACGCATCCAGTGGAAAGGATAGGTAAATCTGTTCATACTGTTAAAAAAACTAATTATTTTCAATTCTATGGAGTTTGATCCAGTTTGTCTCCCTCATGACAAACCAGTGAGTTATGACAACAGAAGGGAGTAAAATTACACTCTATACTGTGGGCTGTGTTGCACTGCAATTTATGAAAATCACTTCCTCAGATAATCAGTTGAGTTTAATTGTTTTCTTAAACAGACAACTGTAACCAATTTTTGGATAATCTCAATCGTGTCTCTTTGACAGGTTGTTTTCAGTTTCAGAGCCTCCATGTGTCCATATTTAGAGTGTGCACTCAGGTGGTGTGTGCCTATAATAACGCTGATTGGAGCTGCAGCTCGGAACCTCAGCACTTCACTCTATACCATAAGGATTTTTATGTGCATGAAGAGTCTGAATCTGATTAAGTTCTCATATTTATGTTTTTTTTTATGGGAGAATCTTGAAGTGATTTGGACAACCATGTGTGCATGAGCGATTACGGTTGGTCCCAGCTCACGTTCATGTGCAATAGGAATTCTTTAAGAAACGTTTGAGCAAGTTTGCATTTCTTCAGCCATTTGCACACCACATTTATCAGGATTGTGTTGACTTTTGCGTGTCTTCACACTTGTGAGCCAGGACGAGCTCAGTTAGCACAGCCCTGAGAGACCAGTGAAGTGCAGCAAAGAAGTCAACCACTCACTCACCTCCTATGCTGGTTTTGCAGTCTGCTCTCACATGGTTTTATTTTGTGCTTTAAAAGTTCTGTGGTGAAGACTTGAATCAGGAAATAGAAAAAAAAAAAAAAAAAAATATATATATATATATATATATATATATATATATATATACATATATATGCATATATATATATTTTACCCTTGAGAAACATAAAGCAGGTCTTAATGTCTGGCTCTTTTTAAAGAAATGCTAGTTGGTCAACCCACTAATAGTGTTTTCTTCTAGTTGTAAAGCCACAAATATGTTAGAACAATCACAATAAACTCATTTAACACTGGAAAATCTTTAGATTACTACCAGAAACTTTTATTACAATTATTCTGAACCTCCTGTAGTTTTTTGCTAGCAGTACAAATGAGGAAATACAACAAAAAGTACCTCAGTGTAACGAAGAATGTGATTTTTCTGTTTGCTGGTAATGAGATGAGTTTCATAATGCATGAAACAGTGTAGAAACATTCCGAGTTTAACCATTTTTTACTTAGATGGGAAAATCACACTCATTCCTGGACTCTTCTAAAGCCAATAATTATGTCGGGATCTGTTTTTGCACTCTAGGATGTGGTAACAACACAGTGGGTTGAAAGGAAAGAGTTCCTCTCATTTTGTCAACATAAAAGACTGATTATACGAGTTACTTCTGTTTCTTCTCCAGCACTTTCACATGTAAGGCTAAAAGCTATCTTCTATATGTGTGGGTGTTGATAGTATACTTACACATAAGCCACTACATTGGACTCCAGGGTGTCATGTCATACACTGCCACACCACCAAATAAATGCAAAAACATTATCCAACCCATAATGGCAAACAGGCAGCCAGAAACAAAAGCAATATCTGTGAGTGTAGAGTTTAATGTTTAGAGGACCACCACATACGGATTTGTGTTTATGCATTTTGCAGGTACTGATCAACTTACAAATTAACCTAACATGCATGTTTTTGGTCATTGGAAGGAAACTGGATCACCTAGAGCAGGCCTATTCAAATCACCTCACCAGCTGGCCCACCTGACCCTATCCCCAACCACCAACAGAAAAAACCCAGTTGAAAAACAGTTTTTGCATGTTTCAAAATTCCCACACTGATATTGCACTTGAACGCAACGCCATCTTAGCAATCACAGACATATATACGTAGACGCCCCGTGGACTGGCGCTGCCTATTGGAGCTGCCGTAGTGTGGCGTCTACGTATTGATGTCTATGTTAGCAGTGACCCAGCCCTGCCTGAATGATTCACCTGCGAGAAGATGTCACTGACTGGTCAGAAACGCAAATTGACAGGGAAAGTAGGTGATTTAATCCAACTTGGATGGACAAATGTGTGTTTATTTTGCATAGCTGCTATGCTATTATTGTTCATTTTCATTTAGTAGCTGCAATCCAGTTAATGCAGGTTAAAAACCACAAAAATGTTTGTATTACCAGCTCTGCAACTGTTGAATTGATGCAGATCATTAAAACATTAAAAAGACGTTGTGCATTGCTGTTATTTTTAGTTGTATTTGTAGTAGTGGTGGAAATAATATCAGTCAAAATATTAAAATTTAATATTTAAATGTTGTCAGTAAAATACATAATAAAGATTTGGGTATGTTGAAATCTGGCCCAGTAGATAAAGTAATTGAATAGGCCTGACCTGACCTAGAGAAAACCCACACATGCAGTTATCAGCAATATTTTCTAATCAGAGGGTTTTTGGAAAAATTAAAAAAATTAAGTTAAAGGTGCCATAAAGAGAAGATTCATGTTTTTTACACTTCAGTGACTTTTCCAAGACCTGACAGTTTGAGACGCTGAGATATTTGACTCGTTCTTGAAATCTGTTTCACTTTTTAGTCGATCAACATCCCTTTCCTGGCTGTTTCTCATCCGTGCTCTGAATAACTTTAAAACATTTCTTCTCAGATTGCTCCACAGTTCATTTGTTTCTCACACATCCATGTAAAGCTGACTTTTGGTGTTTATTTTAGTTGGTTTCAGTTTGCTTGCTGATTGTTCTTTGTGCTCCACCATTGCATCATGTTGGTATTCAGAGACATGAAATGGCATTATCCCACTTCCTTCTCCTGCATCCCTGCTAAAGCAGAATAAATTGTAATATGGACCTGCACTTAATCCTCTTTTCCTTTTTGGAGGCAGCAGCAGGAACCACAGAAGAGCTGGTCACAGAGATACGACCACAAGACGCCGTAGACACAAAGGAATCGTGTGTGTTTGTGTGAGTGTTTGAAGGTCTGAGCACTGACGAGTTTGTCCAAGTCATTTAGAGAGTGTGAGTGTATGATGCAGCCCGTGTTTGGGTGTCTTTGCTCATGTATCTGTCTTCCAAAAACATCAACAAAGCCAAAGTGTGGATTTATACTAGACTGAGGGTGTTTTTCTTCTGTATGTGTGTGTTCCTCGCCTCCCACCTCATACGTCTGTGTAACTTCACCTTTGTGAAGCGTGCCTCCAAACACTCCCACAAGGCCCTGTTACCTCAGCTTCAGTTTGCATCATGAATGAGACTCGTGTTTGTGTGTTTGTGTTCATTCCGTTGAACTTCCTTGCAAGCCTTTCTTGGAGTCTGAACTCACAAACCCAGGTGCTTTTTTCTTTTCAGGGAAATGGGTCCAAAGTGATTATCCGACAGGCTGTAATGCAGCCACCTAGTGTGGGCAGTGGAAATAAAACCTCAGGAGAATATGTTGCATGTTTCTGATCGTACTGTGTTGTGTGGTCAGATGCACAAAACATGGATCTGCTTTTCTTAAAGCTCTCTTGGCACCAGTGATGTTATGGATGCTCTTTTAGCTTATTTTGTCATTGATTCCTAATTTTACAAGTAGCGTCAGCTTACTTTGTATTTATTATAGTCACTCTTCTCTTCTGGTCCTACTTTGGTTATTTTTGGTTTGCATAAAATAGTAAAGATGCTGCACCAGACAACAGGTTTGAATTTCCAGTTGAAATGTCTAAAGATTAAAGACCAAGTTCACTTGTTTTTTTCAATACATTGAGCTCTAGTATAAATGACTTGTGAGTTGATCTTTGTGCCAGAGCACAGGTGAGCAGAACACGGCAGCTTTTAGCGTCTTATTTCCTGGTATTTGAACATCTCTCCTCTGATTGGCTAACAGCAACACGACTCTACCACTGACTTTGTTTGCTCTGCAATGCTGATGTTTTATCTCCACAAATAACACAAGCCTGAAGGAGTTCTGCTGTGTGGTGGAGTTGCTAATGCTAACGGTTAGCTTCAACTAGCCAAGACGTGCTCTGCTCTCTCCTGGATGCTAAATAAAACAGCCTCCCCCGTCGTGAGCCAAGATGGGTGAGTTCATGAATGCTAAGCGACATTGTGACATAGATCTGTCAGGCTTTTCTAATCCTAGCGTTTCCCCATCTATTTTCTATCAGTAGCTAATGCAGGAAATAGGGGTAGAAGACTAATTTCACGTTCAGCCTGCATGTGAAACTCAGAGAGATTGATCATATTTTAAAAATAAGTAAAAAATGGTTTCTCAGTGAACTTGCTATTTAAGGATAAAACTAAAAATGCTTTCATGCATGCATTTGATGCAGCTCTAAGTTATCACATGATGGGTTTCAGATCTGTGGACAAACGTGCCAAATTAATTCAAGTTGAAACTTTTACCGCTGTCATCATCATCCTGTCACCAACAACGAGATAACTTGATAATCTGCGAATCTAAAGTTGGACTGTTTACTTCCCCCTCACCCACAGCCACTAGACAGTTATTAGAATGTGGTCTCCTATGCTGACATTTTGCTCTGAAGACCACAAAATTTTACAGACACTCAGATTTTTCCACATCCTCCACAGACCGTGGACACCGTCTCTTTTCTCCCGCGGCGCTGGCTGCGTGCGACCCTCCACAGACCATATCAGGGTAATTGACAGTGACTGGAAATATGCAGCATCATTGAGCTCCGACCCGTGTGACTAACAGGGTTAGAGTCTCCCCCTCTTGGCAACCGACCCCTCCTACGGAGCCATCAGTGATATTCAATTTGCGTTATAGTTCCCTTTGAGGGGCCCCAAGGGGCCAGATTTTATTACCATATTTTATAGTTAGCTCTTGGATGTAGCTGGGCGTGCTTTAGGCTTTCTATTAATAATGGTGAGAGGCCATTATGGTTCACTATGATGACAGTGACAGTCAGGCCTGACCGCGGTTGACGAAGACCTCAGCAGGGACAGAGGAGTGACTGGTGCTCAGTGACATGGAGAGTTCTGATTTTATTTTTTGCATGTCCTCAGTGTGATTGCGCTGCTTCGTTGAGGGCTCAGCTTGAGACTAATCAGAAGTGATTCATGTAAGCAACTCACAATGCAGCGGTGGATTGAATTTGTTTCATCTACGGTTCTCTCCATCACCTATCAGCACAGTGAACTGCTCTCCAAATAAATGGTGGGCAGACAATAGAAGCTGTTTGTAAGGACATTTTTCCCACAGTCCTATCTGTCAGGAAAATGGACACACACTGACTCGCGGACAAAGCCACAGACAGACACGCACTCGAACCCGACTTCCGAGAGTGTCTACAGTAAGGACATTCCTCCGCTCCACACGCCTCGATCATTGTCAGCAGCAGCCATGCAGCAAACAAAAGAGGCGTCCTCTCTGCCTCCTCTGCCTCAATGCCCCCGTGCAGTAAAATGGAACCATGTTAGCCCATAAATACGTCTCTTCTCCTCTCAGTTTTACAGCTGGTTGATGGAATCTATATGCATGAGGGACCCTTTTCACTGTCTCCTGGTAAACTACCAAAGATCTTCAGTAAATGCTACCATGACTTCGTTTATTTGAATGAACTGGCACAAAGGAGAGCCTCCTGTAAATTGTTGCTTTTGTTGAGTAAAAAAAAAACACACCCTTCAATATCATTTAGCAGCAGTGATTCTTCTGATTTCGTCCTGAAACTGTAAGACCTATAGAAAACGACAAGATGACCCTTTCTCCTGCGTTTTATTTTCCCTCCAACGAAGACAGACATATAAGAAGCCTTTGAAAGGAGGCCGAATGGTGAGGGAGAAATTGGCCCAAGCTTAAGTTTCGTCCTGGGCTTGTAATAGTTTGAAAGAATGCAAAGGCCACGACAAAAGCGACTATGAGGAGAAACAGAGAACAGGTGGCCATCGCCGCGTCCCCCCAGCCTCGACCCTTAGACATGAAATCAGCCGAGGGGGTTAGATTTCAGTGATAAAGGCCCCGAGGTTTGTTTGCACTTTTAATGTCTGTAAAGATGTGTGAAAAGATGCAGGACCTCTAACCCCGCTGCAAGTCTCCTTCCAGCCTTTGTGTTAAGAATTAAAGGTTCTGGGTTGTGGGACACAGGAAACCGTCCGTCGACACTCGCTTAGGAGAACAAATTGGACCTTTGGGTGGACGAGGCCTTGACTTCTGTTCTTCAGAACATTCTCAGAGGCGTGAGACGGTTATTAGTTGGAGAATTTTTTATTAAATGAAAAATAGTAAATAAAATACAAAATATTTACAGACAATCCAACATTTTTAAAAGCAAAACTACAAGCGGTAAACTACAACATTAAAGAGCACATATTATGACTTTTTTTGCTTAAGTTATAATAGTTTTATGGTCGATAAAGAACATGTTTATAAAGTTCTTTGCATAAAATCCCTCTCACATAAAGTGATTTCAGCAGTTTTATTCTTGACATGTTTAGTACCTTATTCCAGAATGAGCCGTTTCAGGGCTCTGTCACTTTAAGAAAGCAAGCTGGAATTGGCCACGCCCACCCATCCCCCGCTCAAGCTGCTATAAGCTGATAAGCTCCAATATCCAGGAGGGGCTCAGAGTAGAGCTGCTGTTCCTCTAGCAGCTCTCTTTTGCAGATGAGAGGTGGTTCTGTGCTAATTTCCCTGTTTGTGACATCACAAATGGAGAATTTTTGAAACAAGTTGTTGTAGGTACATAATTCCTAAAACCAAACACTGACAGAAAATAGATGGATGGATTTTTTTCACGTTTGGAGTGTTTATAGAGGCAGTAGAGACCCACAAGTATGAAAAAGATGAGTTTTGTATAATATGTCCCATTTAAAACACATTTCAGAACATTATTTGATGTTTTTGGTTTTATAACTTGTGTGCCGTAGTTTAGATTAATTTAGCTGTGTTAGTTTGGTTTGTCATTAATTCAGATAAAGGTTATGTTTTCTGTAAATTCTGGTTTTATCATTGCTGTTGAGTTGAATGCTTGCTGTTTCAGGCAAAGAAAAGTTTTTAAAATTGCAAAATCAAGCGTCAACTGCTATGAGGTACTTGTACAATTTTAACATGCTTAATGTTGGCATTGCAGAAATACTGAGAAAGTAGAGTAAAAATGTAAAAATAACTAAATGAAGATGGTTGTAATGGGGGAAAAAACAACAATACGAAGCAGCAATTACTCTGAAATACCTGCACACACAGGCTGAGATGAGCTGCCAGCCCAGGGAGGCATGCAGTGTTTAACTAAATGTGCACATGCTTGACTTTTGGTGTATGTTTGTGTTGTTTAATCATGTGTGTCCTCTGCTTATCAGTTCTCATCTGTGTGTGTGTGTGCGTGCATGTGTGTGTGTTGGAGCTGTAACCATAGAAGCACGATGACAGACGAGCAGAGGTGAGGGCGGCTCGGTTAATGAGGCAGCAGGCTGAGCTCAGGTGTGTGAAAAAGCTGAGAGGATGCAGCAGGTAAAAGTGAATCTGGAGGTAGCGTGGGGGGTGTGTGTGGAGTTCTGCTTGGATGAGCCTGAAGAATGTCCACGCAGATCCTGGCAGGGAAAGAAGGAGCTTCTTTCATCGCGTGTATCTCAGGGCTGAAAAACTCCACCCTGATTTTTCCGGCTCCATCCTCCCCTCACCTTTTTCTTCCCTGTTTATTTCTCCATATCCTTCCTTATTGCAGACGTTTTTAGGGTTAAAGTAGCTTTTTTCCCCCTCTCTCTAATCCTACTTTCCTTCCCACACTTGCTCTGACACATGCTGAGTTCCAGCAGCTAGCAGGTTCCTTCTGATTTAAGGGGCAGCGACTAATTATCCATAATGGCTTCCATTTTGTTCTGGCCTTGCGTCATGTCTTTGATGCCGTGATTGGAAGCACCCAAGGGGGAATTCCAGACGGTTTTCTGTGTCTGATTTGTTGGAAGAGCTGGTGGGTGTGATAATGATGTAAGGGCAAACAATGTTTTTCCCACTGAGTGTTTTTATACCCTTGAAGGAGGTAATTACTCCTCTCACATGGTTTTATGTTAAATGTGACTCAGGTGAAACTCTGAGGCAGGAATTAACCCGGTGACACGAGAACATTGTTAAGCATTTCTTTAGTCAGAGAAATTGTTGCCTTTACCTGAGTAAGAGCAGTTTGAACTCCACTGGGTGAATTTCTGACAGTTTTCTCAGCTTTAATACACCAACAGACTGCTGAAAAAAGTTTTTGTCTTTGTGCATTTTTTTTTCTTTGATTAGAATCTGAATTGCAAATTAGTCCGTTTTCATCGCTTTTTTTAAATGCAACTTTTTGTTACTTACATCATGTGAAATCAGTCAAAATAAAGTTTGGTGATTTTGATCCAAGAGGCTTTTATCTGTTTTTGCTGATGAACTCTTCATTTCCTTTGAGTGAAGTTCACAAACATCTGCTAGGACGGTAGTGAAGATTTGGTGATTTGCACCGTTTCTGTTTAAATTATGTCTGCATGCATTCATTATTGCACTTGCACAGTTTTCCATTCATATTCCCATTCCCTGTAAATACTCTGACATCTTTTTCCACACATTATTTTATTTTTTTAAATATTCATAGCCTATAATTATTAGGTATTTGACTTTTGAATATTTGAGTATTTCTGATCTCTGTATTTTTTCTATTGCTAATGTAAGTGCTGCTCTGACACCAAAGTTCCCCCACTGAGGGACAATAAAGGAATTTTGTATCCTATTCCATTTTATTCTATTCTGAGTTCCATTTAGGTTGCCTCTAAGAATCTATGAGCTGTTAGCTGGAGAAATGACAGCATTACAAACCAGGGAAATGATTTGATTCCATCAGTTCAAGACTTTTTATAAATTACTGCAAATTATTTTATTTTTTCACGTTTGTTTGTCCACTTACATGTGAGCGTTGGACAAGAGTGGCTGTACATTCATACAGCTCTGACCACAGTTTTTGTTTCCTTTTTATTTCCGCCTCAAAAGGTTTCCTGTGCAATAACTTTGGGGTCTGTGTCCACCTTTTCCTTGAGGAAAAAATGTACTTCAGTTTAAGCGTTTTGTTGAATTTGATTAAACACCCTTAACTATTTTTAGGTGATCAGAAGCATCCAGAGGTTCCGAGCCAATCTGCCAGATATTTGACACAAGCTCCTCTTCCATTTTGGGGGTTTAAGTTAGGGTCCCCTATCCAGCATGTTTTAGAGGTTCCTCTGCTTCAGCACGCCTGATTTTAATCAGTGGGTGATCAAAAGGCTTCTGCAGAGCTTATTGGCATGAACATGTTTATGTATGATTTATGTACTGGCTGATTTTGTCCAAAGATGATGCTCCAGGCCTGCTCTGGTTTTAAAGTTAAAGTTTTTTTGTTTCTCATATGAATAGTTTACAACTTTGGATGAACTCTGTATGACATCATGTATTTGTTTGTATTAGTGTGTTTGTTTTTGTGTGGTTTAGGGACATTTTTGCTTCCCTTTGAGCTCGTTTAACTGCATGTTGTGGGTACATAATAACAGGAAATATCACCTGGAGTCAATTATGGTTTAAAAACATCCAACCTTTTAAAATCAACTGTTTAAAGTTGCAAATCTGCACTTTAAGCTCACATTTGAGTATAAAGTTAACATTATTTTACTAAACACTTCCTGTCGAAATCATTTTAAAACTATTTGTGCAACGTTTATCACACAGAGATGAGACGTTTGTTCTGCTGTGCGTAACCTAAACCTTTAGACTGTCCGCTGCCTCCATAGCTCCCTACGGATCAGGTTCAGTAGTCAGCTATAGAAGCAGAACCCTTTGATCCTCCTTACCATACACCGAAAAGCCAAACACACACACACATAAACACAAAAATACACACACCATTGTGGCTCTAATGGTGCTTGAAGCCCAGTGCAGCTCAGCTCTCCCTTAAAGCAAGAAAACAGGGGGCAAAAGGAGGAGAAGGGGAGGTGGGGGAGCATCGGGTTCCCCCCCTTCGGCATCTCTGAAATAGGTTTATCTCTGCCAGGGAGGTGTCTCTTTGTGTTGCCATGCTGGGGGCTGAAGAAGGAGAGGATGCAGGCGGCCAGGAGACACAAGACGAGGCAGGAGTATGAGAAAAAGCATGCTAGAAGGTGGAGGGGGAGGTGAGTCTTCACTGGGATGGGACCACCTGCGTCGCCTGCTTTGCAGGGAGATTATGCGGGTGCACAAAGCGGTGCTGGGAGGAGAGCAGGGCCACGGGGGGAGCAGAGCATCAGGGGAGTGAGCAGCGTGGAAAGTGGAGGTGGCGTGAGTGCCAGGGGTCTGCCACATACTGTACCACCTCCCCACATAGACACGACCACTCCTTGTCCTCCCTCTGCCCTTTAGCTCATCTCCTGAGTGAGAGGTAAAACTATAGGACAGAGCAGCTGCAGAAACAGATCACTCACATTTCTCACATCTTGCATCCAACTGAATAACCGTGTATCAGATGACCGAACGGTATTTAATGTGTGAAATGAATGGATAAGGAAGCAGGAAATTGCCTTAAACAAGAGAAGGTTTGCTTATTTTTCCATGATTTTGACCTGAGTGTTGGTATGAACTTTCTCTCACTATTAGCAACACTTTAATTTTCTTTTGTAGACGATATGAGATTTATTCCAACATGTCTGTTCTTATGTGAGCATAAATGGATGAAGTTGGTGGTGAGAGTGTGAATTTGCTGCACATATCCTGCTGCTTTCATGTCAGATCACTGTTTCATTCTCTGTGTTCATAATAATGATTATTGTTCTTTTCTAAATTCTGTTATTTTTGTGATCGTTTAGGTCTAGAAACTCTGCCAAGCCCATGAAAGAAAAACATAGTTTTCACTTAAAGGTATGGTTCACTCATTTAATCAATACATTTGGTTTCTGGTAGGAATTAATGCCTTGCAAGCTGTACTCGAGGTAGAAAAAAGCCAAGAAATGCTTGGATCAGCACAAACGAGTCTTCTGCAGCAGAGCGTGGCACAGCACGGCAGGATTCTGAGTCTTATTTCCTGATATTTGGACATCTTGCCTCGGATTGGATAACAGCAACACGACTCCCACTGACGTTGATGTTTTATCTCCACAAATAACACAAGCCTGGAGGAGTTCTGCTGAGTGGTGGAATTGCTAATGCTAATGTTAGCTTCTACTAGCCAAGACGTTCTCTGCTGTTTCCTGGACATTAAAACAACAACATCCTTCCCCGTCATGAGTCAAGATGGGTGAGTCCATGAATGTTAAGTAACAGTGTGACGTAGATCTGTGAGGATTTTCAAATCCTAGATTTTCACCATCTCTTCTATCAGAAGCTAATGCAGGAGATAGGTGTAGGAGACTATTTTCATGTTCAGCCTGCGTGTTAAACTCAGAGTGACCAATTATAATCAGAAACAATCATTAAAAAATGGTTTTTCAGTGAACCACACCTTTAACCAAAGCATTGAGGAGAAATCTGTCCCTCTGTCTTTGTGAGACTTGTCTCTCCATCTGTCTGCAAGGAACTACATTTCATCCATCACTGTGTTCAGCTGAACTGATGCATTGTCGTTAAATTGCTTTGGTCTCTGCACCTCAGTGTCATGGATACCTCAGAAAGCTGTAAGTCGGTCTCCCTGAGTGGACGCTGTCATCAGTAAAGATAAATCGCTGTTCCTGGTTAATTATTTCAGGCCTGTTACTCCTCTGATGAACCTCAGCTAACCCCCCGTTCTTCCATCTGTGTACAATGACTCTATTTGGGCTCCCCGGTTCACAGCAGCCAGCCCTTGCAATCTAATAACTGCAGAGCTCCTTTTGTCTTTTTGCTGACGCGGGCTATTAGAGGAGTAGCTCGAGCATTTTGGGCCCGGTCTGGGTCACGCCAGCTTTGACGAAGCCATTCTGTAAATGTCTGCCCCCCGTCTTGTCGGGCTTCTTTCCATTTCAAAGAGTTCCCTGGAAGCTGCAGACCTCAGCAAATTCTCAGCCCAAGGTGAAGAGGAGAACAGAAGGAGCAGGAGAACAGAGAAGGACCGACCACAGAGGCAACCTGAGCTTCTCAAGGTCTTCCTGAATGACAGTTCTTAGGTATTCATTGTGGTCCCCTCTTTCACCCGCTCTCTATTCTTCAAAGTGCTGCCGGAGCCCTGGCTTGGCGTGGGTCTAAGCTTGCGTCCTTCCCAGCAAGATCTCTGCAGGCCTCTCTGACGTTCAAATCATAACGCTGTGGCAGTAGCTTTGTGTGTAGCACTGGGGGGACCGAGGACTGGCATCCTGCTGCTCACTGTCCCTTTTGTCCCACTAGAAGGTGCCACGGTCAGGATTAAAACCAGCTACAATAGAGGTCACCCCAAAAATCTATCCCTCTGATTTTTGGGGGTTGTATCTGCTGGGGTGAAATGAAGACTACGGAGTATAAAGGTTTGGGAATAAATAAAAGTTACCACATGGAACATTTAGTTCTCCAACAGATGTAATTGGTTACATTAGCGTTTGCATGTTCAAAAGTCACAAACTAGACCATGACTGTTTTGCTTTCTAAATCTATGGTGGCTATAATTGTTAGTTAAAATGTGTTTGTTTGTACACGTGGTTTTGATCTTCTCCAAATTTTGTTTTCCTACAACAACAAAAAACTCAGATTAACTAAAGAAAATGAAAGAAAACAGCTTTTGAAGGTTTTACAAACCTGTGGGTCTACCAACCAAATGATCAACCTATTCATCATGCTCCACTCCACCCTATTCCTGCTGTTGGAGAACCATCCAGCCATTGTCTTTACCATGCAGGCGGGGTACACCCTCAACAGGTTGACAGTCCATCGCAGGGCAACACAGAGACACCCGGGACAAACAACCATGCACACACACACACACACACACCTAAGGACAATTTAGAGAGACCAATCAACCTGACAATCATATTTTTGCACTGTGGGAGGAAGCCGGAGTACCTGGAGAGAACCCACACATGCACAGGGAGAACATGCAAACTCCATGCAGAGAGACTCCAGGCTGGGATGCGAACCCACGATCTCCTTGCTGCAGGGCAACAGTGCTAACCACGGCACCACGGCACCAATCCGTTTATCAATCCCCTGATCCACCTTTCCCTCACTTGTGAACAAAACCCCGAGATATTTGACTGTTTGTTGGAGAACCTTTAATGCATAATCATGGACTGTGTTGGTCCCCATCTTGCACAAAGTCTGGGAATCAGTTTGTACTTCCATCTACATCCGCTGATGTGGGCTTCAGCTCTGTGTTTTAGTGTTACAGTTGTTTATGGTGTTGTAGAGGGGCCAGTCTATGAGTTGTAATTGCCTGGATGGCAACAGTTACTTGTGTGAGTGTGGTACTGGACCATGTTATTGGTGATCACTGTTTATGTGTGGCTTCCCATTTGTATCGTCACACCTGATGTGGGATTATCAGCTGCTACTTTTGGGTTGTCTTGTAGTAACTTTAGGTCTAAAATCCCACAGGTTTGTGGCTCCTTGTTGTTACTTTTATCCCAGAGCATCAATTCTGCTTTTGTATTCATCCTCATGTGCATCATTGCACCTTTCTGAACAGGTTCATCCCACTGCAGCAGGAACTGAATAGCCTAGAAATAGTAGCACTTAGCAAAACATTTTGGTCTGCAGGCCGGTCTAGCCACACTACACTGTAGCCTCAGCAGATTGGACCAATCACAGCATTCTATATTTGTAGAGAGATGTTGGGTGGCCTTAGCACCAGAGCTGTGACAGAGATAAACAACAAAAATGGCGTCGATTCAGAAACAACATTAGTTTGTAACAGCTTTAGGATCAACTTTGGACAATTTAGACCTGTGCTTTTCTTTCAGACAGGAGCAGATAGAAGTCAGTTATGTCACAAAAGATGTATTTGCTTCTTTATCTTCGACGGTGTATGGCCGACTGCCCCGTTGACCGACTTCCATCGTTATGTATCACATTTTTCATTGCTCTGATTGGTTCTAGCACTGTCCAATGGCATGAGGAGACCGTTTGAAAGACAACCGTAGATTCTGCCCCACGAGCTCTGGCTATGGGTTGTAGTCAGGTTATACATTTATGTAGGATGGCTTGCCAGGCTAGGAACTGAATGGATTCTATTGCTGATATTAGTTTGACTAGAATGGCGTACCAGTGATTCCATTCTAGGCTGAACATAGGAGAAGCCTGTTTCAGTCCAGCATTCTCCCTGCTTTCTCCACATTCGTGTTGAGTTGGTTTTATTTTGCCTTTCCATCTTTCACTCATGCAGTATGCTATGTACCACTGCTCTGAGTGACTTTCACACCTCATAATGCTAACATGTATTTATTAAACAGGCTATTTGGATTCATTTTGCTTAAATTATTTTCATCCAATATAATATGGTGCGTCTTCCTGTTATTATGGCCACTTGAGCCAAAGACATGTAAAACAAATGCAATGGTGCTGCAAGTTTAACGTGTTTGCATTTGAAGATAATTTAGTTTTTAATACTTTAAGAAATGTGCATCTTATGTGGTCTCTCAGTTTATTATTTGCATTAGTATGCTTATTTTTAGTACAGATTAGATTAGAAGACTTTTTACCTAAGCCTTTACCTAACCTTTACTGTGTTAATCAGGGTAAAGTGCATTGCAATAACTGAAAAGGGAAGAAATAAGGCATGGCAGAACTTTTCTTACTCTGCAACAAAGAAGATTTCTCCCATCAGCGCCAGTGTTAAAACCAAAGGCATAACATTGCACCATTCCTGAGGTGAAACTTATACCTGCAAGGGAAATCCCCGGAGAAATAACCTGATTTATATGCTGCATCAGCAGCTAATTCAGGTCAGGTGGGGTAAGCAGAGTCTGATACATCATGATCAGGTATATTTGGTCTACATCAGTGTTAAAGTATTATGCAATCATTGAATTCAGTTTCTGCATTTCATGACATCCACCCGTTTTTTTCCCCAATACATTTGCTGTGGTTTCTGTCTGAATTAATGCCTTGTGAGTTTTCTCTGGAAAAAAGCTCTGGCGCTCCTGTTTCAGGAAGTCGAAGATAACCGGAGCAGTAGAGGGCCAAAAATGGCAAAATTTGGAGTCTAACTCACTATTATTCATCATATTTGGACATACTTTGGACTAACTGAGCTTATCTCCTTGAATATTTTTAAAACCAAACTGAGAGCCCTTGAGACAGATTCCCTGTGTTGTAATTGCCTTCTGTAATTCTGTACATAACATGTCTGTGTAACTGAAAAAATATATATATATATGTTGTAACTGTAACTTTTGCTGCCTCTTGGCCAGGACTCCCTTGAAAATGAGGTTTTTAATCTCAATGGGACCTTCCTGGTTAAATAAAGAATAAATAAATAAAAAATAAATAATATTTGGACATCTCGCCTCTCATTGGCAAAGAGCAACGTTTCTCTACCATTGACTCTGTTTGCTCTGCAATATTGGTGTTTTATCTCCTCAAATAACACAAGACTGAAGAAATTATGCATACAGGGTGTCTGGGCTCTCCCTTAGAGATAGGGTGAGAAGCTCAGTCATCCAGGAGGGGCTTGGAGTAGATCCGCTGCTCCTCCACATCGAAAGGAGCCAGTCGAGGTGGCTCGGGCATCTGGTTAGAATATGTCCTGGACGCCTCCCTGGTGAGGTTTTCCAGGCACATCCAACCAGGAGGAGACCTAAAGGAAGACCCAGGACACGCTGGAGGGACTATGTTTCTCGTCTGGCCAGGGAACGCCTTGGGATTCCCCCTGAGGAGCAGGCCCAAGCAGCTGGGGAGAGGGAAGTCTGGGCTCTCCTTAGGCTACTGCCCCTGTGAATCGACGATGGATGGATGGATGGATGGATGGATGGATGGATGGATGGATGGATGGATGGATGGATGGATGGATGGATGGATGGATGGATGGATGGATGGATGGATGGATGCATGGATGGATGGATGGATGGAAAAGGGTGTTGTTAAAAATGTTTGATTCACATCTATGTTTACAAAGAAGAGACTTTCTGCTTTTGCTGCTTTCTGACAGAACCTGATCACTGGTGATGACAGTGACAGAATTCACAGCTCCCAGCTGAGTCTTGCACTAAAACGATATTCTCATCAGTTCATGTTGTGAAATTACCTTATATTTCCCAACTAAAGTATATTACATATTTTCTTTCATGTTGAATTACTTTGCAGTAAGACGGCTTAATTTCTGCTTCTGTGCAGCAGCCTCAGACTGTGAGGTGGCTGGAAAACCCATGAGAATGCCACTGTTTTCCTCCCACTCCACCTTTAGTCTCTGCAGAGACGCTGAGACGTGTCACAAGAAAGTATCAGGTGCAACAGCCTATGATGACATTATTACACCTGCAGCAGTCAAATGTCTCACTAGAGAGACGGGAAGTCGACTGAAGGTAGAAACTGGAATGATTTTAATTTATCAAAAGAACGATTCAGACTGATGATCACGTTAAGAGTTTTGTGCTCTTCATTTTCAAATCTAAACATCAGAAGAGCATGGAATGAATTACTTTCAGCACTTTAATTCTTCTAGGAGTTAAAAAACATGAGATTTTAAATTTTTTTGATATAGGTGCGTTACGCATTTTGGATTGCCTCTTGTTTTTCTCTTTTTGACAGGATTTTCACAAGTATTTCCAGTAATTTGTTTTAAAAGGCCAATTTGATAATCTCAAATGTTTAAATATATAATTCTAACAATAACAACACAGCTGGATTATATATTGAAGTGTTTTTCTCATGCACATGGACCGGTTTGACACCTAAATTGGAAGCTTCCACTAATAAATCGCCTTCGTCAGACGTCCAAAATGCTCTGTGATGACCCCGCAGTTGAGCCCACGTTCTTCTCCGCTACACGCTCCCATTCTCGCGCATCTCCACCACACAGACCCCCAGCTGTCAAGTAATAAATGTTTGGTTCTTTAATCAATTTGCAATGCTTGGGGAGCATCTCTCTTGATTTAGCCTGTAAAAAAAATAAGAACGAGTGAGAGAAAAGGACGAGACAGAACACAGAACTTCTGTGAATGTGGTGAGGGTGAAGAAATGAGGGGGGCTCTGTTAGAGAAAAGACTTCCTGTGGTGTAAATAGTATTCATGGATGACAGAGTGGTCATGGAGGATAGACGAGGGTCTTCTTCTCGGCGGAGCTGGAGTTGACTCATTCTTTTCTTGGCTTTTCTTTCTGACGTGGCTCGCAGAGGGGTTCCTTTGTGCCGGAGCAGCAGGTAGCGATGGAGTGGCGGGTCAACTCCCGGGCCAGCACCAAAACCCCTTTCTATCACTCACCCCTGCTGAGATTTCTCTGTCCGAGTCTGAAAGTGTAATATTGTATAAAGGTTTGTGACATATGAAGGAGAAATTTGTGGAAAGCCACAAATAAAAAAAGTGGAAATAGCCAAAACACGTGAATTTGTGTTTAACTTGTTTTAATATTCTTATGAAATTAATTTTGTTAGAGTTTCAGTGAGTTTAAAATGTATTTAAAAAGAAATACAAACCTTTCTTACCCGTGCATCTTTAGCCTCAGCAGCCATCACTTCCACATTGTAGGTCTTCTAACCGATTTGATGCTTTTTTGATCCTGGACGGTTTTCTTTCTCTCCCCATGGTAACTTGAACTGTTTTCCCAGTGGGTGGTTCACACAGCCACAGGCTTGCAGAATGGAGTTGCCCACATAGCACGCGGCCTAATCGAATAACTGCCTCAGCATGGCGCCCAGCGTGAGCGCCGTCCCCACGGGGGAGCTTGACCGCGGGCTGCAGGTACCTTTCATTGCTGCCTGGCAAGACGGCTCCTCTCCCCAGAGCCCCGCTGCTAGAAATTTGTCAGCCCCCTTTGGCTTCCTTTCTCCGAGTGTCATCTGTGGGGCCCCTGATGGGAGATTTGTTGATATGATAACTCGATTAGACTACAGGACGGATGACACGGTGGCAGCAAGCCAGGCGGCAGCACACAGGGAGGTGATGACTCCTCTCTTTAACCTCTCCTCAGGAGTCTGGCGTACAGCACCTGCCCTTGGCTAATAAGCCTCATTGGACGGGATGGTGGCTGAGGGAAAAGGCTGAGGTGAGGATGTGAGCAACAACAAAGCCCAACATGAACCTTGGATCACTTAGGACACTTAAAAGTTTACATATTTAATGCTGCACCAAATAGTTTTTACAATTTTAGAGGAAAATTAAATCATACGTCCTGCTTCTGTGGTGTGTGATCTCTTCATTGTGATTGGGAGCTTATTAAGACGGTAACACTTTACAATAAGGGTCCCTTTATTAACGTTACTTAGTGCATTATTAAGCATTATTAAGCAAAGGATCTCATTATTAACATTTCCAGTATTGTTAACTATTAAGTGTCCTTAAGGTTAGGACAAAGGGCCAGGGTGGTGTCTGCTTAGTAATGCATTACATAACATGGTTAAGGAGTTGATAATACTTTATGTAATAGTTTATTAATGCTTAATAAAGGGGCCTTTATTGTAAAGTGTTACCGTTAGCCTGTTTTTAATAAAGAAAAAAGAATAATCATTGTTATTTGCTGGAATATTCTCAGAGGTGCCACAAAGGTGACAGGATTGATGTGCGTGATCAAGGTGTCATCATGAGCTGTTTGACCACACCCCACAGAGCTGAAATCAGGTGGAATAGTTATTAAATGGCACCGCAGAGGCTTCTAACTGCTCCTCACAGGTTTTCACCACCCTTCGGACACCTAAAGATACTTTGAGATGCTCATACATGATGCGACGGGGCAGTTCAAGTCAATTAAGTTCACATCTCCACTTTGGCCAAACAAGGGATTGTGGCAAAATGAGGAGCGCTAAAGACCAACAGGAGCCTCCCCTTCCCAGCCCAGGCATTGAGGAGCAGCAAAAAGGACACCAAACAAAGGGCGGCCCCTCTGTGTCTCAATGACTCCTCTCTTTGTTGCCTTCTCTGGCCCCATAAAGGAAGAGGGACGCTCTTGTTTGCCCAGGAGGTGGTTTAATGGTCCCGCGTGGAACAATGGCGCCACATTCAAGCCATCCAGAGGGGCTCATTATATGTGGCCGTCCTAAAACGCCCGATTTCTGTACGTTCCCACTGGAGTGCTGGGTGAATGGTCCTGATGGGCGGGGTGGGCCATGCAGGGCATACAGGGGGAGAATAGAGACCATTGAGGTGACAAGCAGGTTCCATCTGCCCCCAGTGCCTCCTCACCTTGCATCACTGCATTTCGGGGCCTCTCTGTGCACAAAGGGCAAATTTAGTGTGTCGAGGTGGTTTAAAACACTCACTTTAGAAAGACCATAAAGGGAAATATCAACACTGTGGACCAAGGAATGGTGCATTCAGCCTGTGCTCTCCCCTTCCCATTGACCAAGTTCCCTTTTCCCTTTTAGTTCTTTTCTCCTTTTTTTGCTCCATTCAAGCCCCACTTCTCTCATCTCTCAGGCTCTTCAGTTCAGACCATTTTTCCCATACCTTGCAAAGGGGCGGATGACAAGAATTAAGTTAGTTCTGGCCCAGCCCAAAAGTTTTGTCTTCTGTGAGTAGTGGCAGGTAACTGTGATGAAATGGATCATCAATCACCAGACCATCCTTTCTGGTGATGCAGGCATCTTAGCTGATGCACTTTTATATATTTATTAAAACAACTTCCTGCTTGTTTTATTTATTTCTTTAAAGAATTTCATGTATTCTCTTCAGATTTTATGACTCAGTCTCTGCCTTCCTAGTGGTAGACGTAGCCCTCCAGCTCTGCTTGGTGGTTTATAGACTCATCTGGGATGAAGTCACCTGCAGGCAAGTCAGATTTTTATTGTTCAGGCCAGATGAGCTACGGTCTACGCTGAGCTGAAGTTCAAGGGAAAATACAGTTTGGGGAGGGTTTTTGGTGATAAGAAACAAAAACTAAACTAAAAACGTAAAAATAATGTCTAAAAGAACTAAAATGAGACTTTCTGCCCCAGCAGACAAAGAGATGGGCACGATGGAAGAGCAGCATCAGGTTCTGGGAATGATTTATTGTTAGTGAAAGTAAAAATGGTAAATGGCCTGTATTTGTATAGCTCCTTCGTATGGTTCTACAACCCCCCAAGGCGCTTCACAACACAATCAGTCATCCACACATTCACATGCTGGTGGGGATGAGCTATATCGTAAGAAACAAATAAAATTATTGATTCTGGGTGGAATAAAGCAGAAGATATTTAATAATTGATTAATTTTTCACACAAGAAAAATGTCCAACAGCATTTACTTACAGATAGAAAAGCAAAGTTTCAAAAAATGTTTTATTTTTTTTTACTTTTCTTTGGACTTTAGCAGGTTTTTCACTTTTTCCCTGTCCTCAGACCGAACTACGGCAGCATGTGTAGTATGAGTCCAATCTTAGGTGTTTCTAGCCCATTTTTGGAGCGCTGAAGGTGACATTTAATCCCAGCACCCCTAAAAGTGATATGTGGAATGCTCTACGAGCTTAAAATATGATCAACATCAAATGAACAGAATCTGTTAACAAACGGGATCTTAGAGCTGCATCGTCCTTCAGACGATTATCTCTCTTTCAGAATCACCATGATGGTGATTTTGTGTGGTGGAAACGTTCCCTGTGACATGTTTGAGAGTTATCATGTATTCATTTAGAACAGATACGTGCTCTTCTGGAGGCTAAATGCATAAGATCTCATTTAAAATGGGTTCTTTGTCAAAGTTTTCTGAAATAAACATTATTCCGGATCATCTCTTGAGTTTAGGATTTGAGTTCTTGATGCATGAGTATGCACTGAGTGACTTTATTAACCAACAATGAATAAAAAACAATCCTCTTAATCAGACATGAGAATAAGTGAAAAGCAGCCGAATTCCTAATAAAAACATTTGGAAAACCTTCAGAAATGTCTGAAAAAAGTATTTCTTGAGTCCTTTTACAGAAATAAACTTGCTTGTGAGAAAGTATAAAGAAACCTGGGATCATTTAAGACCTTCTCGTGGTACCTCATCAGACATTTTCTGAACCAGATGACTTTTACCAAGTAAAGGTGAGAAATCTCACTCTAAAATGTAAAGGCAACTTTCTAAATCCCTCTTCCAATTTTAGATGGTTAATAATTTTCAAAATTTACAATAACAGTCAAAAGTTGGTCAGTTGACCCTTTTTTATTCTTCAGCACCACCGTCTCTATGAACATAATCAGAGATCACATCGCTGCCCAGCAGCTGCTCTTGGACACATATAACAGTTTGTTTTTAGCCCATCAGCCACTAAAGATGAAAACGGTGATTAACGACTATGAAATAATTTCTCAGGACCCTTCTATATAAGTTCATGGGAACAGCGACACAGTCATCCATGTCTAAGAGTATATGTCTGAGAAACGTTGTGTCTTAGGGAAAGGGCCTTCATGGTCACCACACCACTTCTAGCCTTATAGTCTCCAGGACAGCATCTTCCAGACACCCCACTGTGCAGCTAGCAACTAGCCCTGGAGCTCCCACTGGGCAAACTCAGCAGGCGGCGGGCAAGCTCCCCGGGGGCCAGATTGCACCCATTTTGCGCCAGGCTTTTGTTTATTTGTTTGCATATGTGTGTATGCACCCCCAAAAAGAGATCTCAGCACACATAAGTAGGAATATGTGAGTGTTTGCATAGATCTGCATGTGAGTCTAAGTGGGAAGAAGACGTTTTTCACCAGATGCTCTCGCTCCCAGAACTCTTAGCGGGGTGCCAGTTACTTCCCGCTGGGCCAGCACAGTGGGAGCATACATCTCGCTGCAGGGGAAAGTCATGGCACCAAACGATGAGACACATCAGTCTTCCTCTCAGCCTGGCCTGACATGCCCAAATGTCTTGTTCATGGTGGCATATCCAGGGCGGAAGAATGCATATGGTAGGGGTGCTTTATGAAGCCCTGTGGGAACCTGTGTTCACTCTCAGCAGTGGAGAGCATTTAAAGACTGCTCAGCGCAGTTGGTGCAGTTTACTTGCTTGGCGGGAGGTTGTGATCTTATTTCGCCACACATTGTTTCGCTCTTTGGCGTGTGGAGCTCCGTAATTGTCATCTTTGACTTTTAATCAATGTCCTTAATCCATCTGATTTCGAACGTTCTTAGTTTAAATCAGACATCCTAGCTGCAGTTGTCTTAACAGAGTTTGAGGGTTTTGTTACTTGACCAAAAACACAAAAGTTCTGTGGTGAGAAGAGATGAAACAGCCTGAAGTGCTGGAGATGAGTTCTGGTTTTAGAGAGACTTAAAACAGGCAAAACTGGGTGTCAGGTGTACTTTGAAAAAGCCTACAAAGACGTTGCAGTCTTCCAGCCCTCAAACATGTCTGTTTTTGGTGTGTTAGCGATGATACCAGCGAGACTCTGCTTCTCTCCAAAAAGCAGAGGAGCGCATCAGAGGTCACGCTGTTCTGCCTCGCCAGTGTCTCCCTCCCCCACTTTTGCTTTCAACATATCCATCACTGGGAGCTATCCGTTGCTGAAGATTATATAATGATAAGCATTTTACTTCTGGTGCAAAAGCACATCAGAAAAAGGAAGCAAACAGAGGCGCGAGATGGAGAAGCAGTGGGAAGAGCACAGAATAAAAAGACTGGGGCCCATGTGAGGCTAAGGATGACTCCAGAGGTTGTTTTTGCATGAAAGACTGTTTTTCACTCTCTCTTCCTTTGTCTCCATCACTCCCTCATTTTTATTTCTTGCTTGCTGTGAGGACAGCGAGTGGTGCTTCTCTTGCCTCCAGCCAGGAGGTAAAACTGAACCGCAGAGCCAGGCTGCCAAATGATGAAAGACTCTGGCATCCAGGGATGCTCTGTGCCTGGACCAAGAGCTCAGAGCGAGAGAATAAATGCTCGCTTTTCAACTTAACACTTTTTTCCTGCTACATTTCTTCTCTCTTGCCTTTTTTGTGTCTTTTTTTTTTCTCCATCATTGGGCCAAGCATTTTTTTTTCCCTATAAGCGCTTGCACTGCAGCCTTGGAGCAAGAGCTCCTCGTGGGAGATGGGTGGATGGATGGAAGTATTGAAGAGGAGGAGGGCATAAAGACGGGCCGAGAGCTGAGAGCTGATGTGGGTCTGTGTACTTCTCGATGTACGTTTAAATTTTGTGGCTGCAAACTGAATGTACGTGTGCAGCTTCTTATGCAGGTGTGCCGTCAGGACCACTCCAGAGTTGCAAAACACTAATATAAGTATTTTTGCATGAAGATTAAAAAGTAATGCCTCTATTAAAGGAAGCAAATATAATTTAACAAAAACAGGACAAAACCTAAATCTTTCACATTTATTGTATCTTCTGCTGTTTTAAATAAATTATCTTAAGTGACAGGATTTGCATAACAGACTTTTAGGGATGCTGCAACTAAATGTTTGCTTTATTTATTCAGGAGTTATTTGTTTTCTGTCTAAGTGTCTGTTAGGTGAAGACCTGAGATTGTTGCTCTGTCTTCTCCTAACTGTCTGATTTTTTCATGACTTGGATTTTTAATTGATTTCTGTAAGGGGTTGGGGTTTGCAAGGCACTCAAAAATCCCACCAAGACTCCCGAATAGACCCGGAATGCCAGGAGAGGAGATGTGAAAGACACGAAGGTCAGGAGGGTTTACTGCCGTGTTTTGATGATTAGACCTTTATCGGTTAGTTGTTCATCCTTACTGCTAGTTGAGCAGTGAGTAGGAGTTTTATTTGGCTCATTTGTTCATCCTTTTCCTACATGTTTGTTTTGAGAAACTATCTTATTTTTTTATTTTTAAAAGAATACATGATCATGCATATTAGGAATTTTAAAATTCAAGCCTCTCTCTTCTGCATTTTTAATCTGTTATTAGGAACTTAAGCAATTCGCAGCCGAGTGTGAAGCAGCCGGGATGATAATCAGCTCCTCCAAGTCCGTGACCATGGTCTTGAGACGGAAAAATGTGGAATGCCTTCTCTGGGTCAGGGTCGAGGTCCTGCCTCAAGTGGAGGATCTCAGGGTCTTGTGCGCAAATGAGGGAAGGATGGAACGAGAGATCGATAGGAGGATTGGTGTTGCTTCTGCAGTGGTACTGGCGATCTGTCATGGAGAAGAGAGAGCTGAGAAGGAAGGCTCTCAATTTAACGGTCAAACTATGTTCCAACCCTCACCTATGGTCACGAGCTTTGGGTAGTGACCAAAATAATGAGATTGTGGATAAAAGCAGCTGAAATTAGTTTTCTCCGCAGGGGCTCTCCCTTAGAGATAGGGTTTGGTCATCCGGGAGGGACTCTGAGTAGATTTGCTGCTACTCCACATCAAGAGGAGCCAGTTGAGGTGGCTCGGGCATCTAGTAGATGCCTTCTGGACGCCTCCCTGGTGAGGTTTTCCAGGCACGTCCAACCGGGAGGAGACCCAAGGGAAGACCCAGGACACGCTGGAGGGACTATGTCTCTCAGAGGGCCTGGGAACGCCTTGGGATTCCCCTGGAGGAGCTGGCCCAAATGGCTGGGGAGAGGGAGGTCTGGGCATCTCTGCTTATCCACCCTGGATAAGCTGAGGAAGATGGATGGATGGATGGATGGATGGATGGATGGATGGATGGATGGATGGATGGATGGATGGATGGATGGATGGATGGATGGATGGATGGATGGATGGATGGATGGATGGATGGATGGATACTAAATAAAATACTAGTAAATGAGATCATTATAACATTTTAAGGATACAAATTATTTGTTATATTGCTTTGTAGTCAATTAGCATCCTTGAATCCCTCATATGTGTAAATGTAAAGGCCTTCACTCACTCAGCTTTAAACTCATTCTCAATCCTTTTTGGTGTGATTGACTGAACCTCCTCTCATTTCAGAGCTTTGTGGGACAAACACCAATAAAGAGAATGGGGCCGTTAATTTGCTAAAACATTAACGTTCTTTGTTTTAAATCCTTTAAAATGTAATCAGCATTGGTGTTTCTCCAGTATGATGAGCTCAACAGCACTCAGCCATGAATGGCCAGAGGCTTCGCTGCAGCAACTACACTCAGGATGTTAAATATATCTGCAAAAAAAATGTTTTCTTCTTGTTAAAAATTAGTAAATCTCCTTAAGTTTGAAACATCCTGCTGCCCTTCATTACCAGCCCACCTAACAGAGTGTGTGTGAGCGTATTTATGTGGAGTAATGTAAATATGAAGCCAGGATGGTAGAATTTGTCCTCAAACTCGAAGGAATCTCCTCATTCACAGGTCAGGCTGCAAGCTCCCTGCAAAGACTCTGGTTCCACTCCATTATCCGTTCTCAAACAGGGAAATGATGATGCAAGGTGTCAGCAACACCATCAAGATTGTATTTTTCTGTCTTTACTGTAAAGCTACTCCCTTCAAAATTCCATCCAGGGGTGTAATCCTCCTTCTTACACAATTCCCTCTATTCATCACACCTCATTTTTCATCCCCGTGTGAAGAAGGGAAGGTGAGGAAACTGGAGGAAAGACTTCGCCGTGTTTGTATGAGCAACAAAGAGAATGTCGCCGACAACGCAATCACAGAGGGAGCTCAAAGAGAGCCTGTCTATATCTGCCAGTGCAATATAGATATTTAGTCTGTACAGTCTGAGGCTGTCTGCAGCTGCAACAAAGTACTCTACAGTTCCTCCGTCAGATTATACTCCAACATTCTCCTCCTTACACGCGTTTACTACAATAGATGTGTGTGTGTGTGTGTGTGTGTGTGTGTGTGTGTGTGTGTGTGTGTGTGTGTGTGTGTGTGTGTGTGTGTGTGTGTGTGTGTGTGTGTGTGCGTGTGTGCGTGTGTGCGTGTGTGTGTTCTTCCACACAGATGCACACACTCTTTTACAAAAAGGAAAAAAGCTCCAAGCAGTGGCCAGAAAACACTTCCAAAATAAAATTAGTCTCATATGTGAAGTCTGGAAGAGGTTGTGGTGATGGAGGGTAGTTATCAGGGGGGGTGTTTGTCTGCTGCACTGTGTTGATGGTGAAACCTTAAATTAGAGCCACGCTCCGGGGGATTAGACCTTTACTGCAGCGGATATCAGACTCAATGAGACTTTCACTCGTATCCCATCTGGAAAACTAATTTACATAAAAAAATCTATATAGAAAACCTTTATGTTTTTCTAGCCTGGCAAGTCATTCTATAGATGTGAATATATATTCTGACCACGACCCATACACAGATCTCGGTCGTGGGGCAGAATCTACAGTTGTCTTTCAAACTGTGTCTGTATGCTATTGGACAAAGTGATGTACTCACCGCTACAGATGTCAGTCAACGGGGCAGTCTGCCATACACTGCTGAAGAAGATGCAAATACATTATTTTTCTAAATAAAGGACTTAACTACCTCTATCTACTCTTGACTCAAAGAAAAGCCTAAATCTAAAATCCCAAAGTTGATGCCAAAGCCGTTTCCAAGGAGCCCACACCATCTTTGTTGTTCCACTCCATCGCATGATCCCACCCACCAAACCGATAGAGCACTGTGATTGGCCCACCAAACCGATAGAGTGCTGTGATTGGCCCACCAAACCAATAAAGCACTGTGATTGGCCCACCAAACCAATAGAGTGCTGTGATTGGCCCACCAAACCGATAGAGCACTGTGATTGGCCCACCAAACCGATAAAGTGCTGTGATTGGCCCACCAAACTGATAGAGCACTGTGATTGGCCCACCAAACCAATAAAGTGCTGTGATTGGCCCACCAAACCAATAAAGCACTGTGATTGGCCCACCAAACCAATAAAGTGCTGTGATTGGCCCACCAAACCGGTAGAGCGCTGTGATTGGAAAGACACACGACCTGCTGAGGCTCTAATGGAGCGTGGCTAGACCAACCTGCAGAGCAAAATCCTTTAGCCTTTTGCTACGCTCTGTCTAGATTTCTAGGCTATATTTCTTTGGTAAAAGCTTGTACATTTTTTTAAAGAATTAGCTGTTTGATCAATATTCAAAAATCTTAGAAATCGTGATTTGAAGCTTTTTTTTTTATTAAAGTGTGATCTTTCACTTTTACCCTTCAGCTACTTGACACCCTTCCTTCACCCACACCTCCGGGAGCTCCTGTTTCCCTCACTTTATTAAATGTCCTGGAAATTATTTTTAGTAGGTGAGCTCCTGGAGTTGGATGGGGCATTAGGGCGTACGGAGGGGTGGATGACTTAAATGATGTGTTGATTGGGAATCAGGCAACCAGTCGCCCAGCCAGCCAGCTGGCAGAGGCCAAGAAGCGTCACCGCAGTCCTCCATGTGCAGCGGATGTTTTCCACAAACTGAGCAGCCAGCTTGGCCACAGCTGTCCAAACCGCAGGCCCTGGGAGAAGATGAGGAAGAGGCGGAGGGAAGACTGGGGAAGGAGGCTCAGGGGGGGCCGCGGGGAGGGTGGCAGGCTTGGCAAAGGTCAGACGGGCTGAGGCGGCTGGGAGTGTGGGAACTGTCCGGGAAGGCATGTGCGAAATGCTCAGGGATGAAGTATCATCTTACAGCCAGACCGCCTGAGGGAGTGCAGCGTGCCTGCATGTGCAAGAGTGTGTGTGTGTGTGCATGTGTGTATGTGTGTGTGTGTGCGTGCGTGTGTGTGCGTGCGTGTGTGTGTGTGTGTGTGTGTGTGTGTGTGTGTGTGTGTGTGTGTGTGTGTGTGTGCATGCTCATAGGTTTGTGTGTTCTGCGTACCTCTGTGCATGCAAGTGTGTGTTTTCTTGCAACTGGAAAGCTACAGTGATTCCTGAGAAAAGATGGTGGGAATTTTGAAATGATAAGATAAGAAATGGAGAAGGGAAAGGTGAAGTCGACCATAGAAAAGGGAGGAAATAACTCTGAAACCCCTATTACACACACACACACACACACACACGGTGAACATTCCTGCTGTTTAAGGAGGTTTTGAGTGTATGCATCGGAGTCTGCTTGCAGAGGTATGTAGCACATGTGTGTAACCGGATTTCTCTGACACTCCTAACAGCTCCGTCGCAGGGAAATTAGCCTGCTGAACCATTAATTTTGTTGTGGTTTGGAATGATGTATTGCGTGTGTAGTTAAACTGTGTGTACATTATAAATTGCCCTGGACACACTCAGTAAGCGTTTAAACATGGCAGCAGTCAGATTCCCTCACGTTCAGGGGGAAGCTAGCATCATAATCACTGGTGTTTGTTAGCAGCCGAAGTGCACTCATGGTTTTAAC
The DNA here is from genome assembly GCA_006937985.1 of Aphyosemion australe. Taxonomy (NCBI): domain Eukaryota; kingdom Metazoa; phylum Chordata; class Actinopteri; order Cyprinodontiformes; family Nothobranchiidae; genus Aphyosemion; species Aphyosemion australe. The sequence goes on from SSNS01000646.1 coordinate 72,318, forward strand.
CATACGCAGACATCCTTTGATGAACTTTCGTTGCACTCGAAGGGATGTAAAGTTTCCACACAAAGATACAAGCACCCTGGCAGCGGTAATCTGGCAAGCCCCGATTGGCTCGGCTGATGCAACACAAACACACCAGGTGAGGCGAAGCTTGATCCCTCTGCCTGGATGCCTCAACGCACTTATTCTACCCTCATAACCTTCACACGCATCTTGCTAATGTTCCTTTTTCACCTGATAAAACCTCCAAAACAGCCAAACAAACCCACTGTGTGTGCATCTCCTGCAAAGTCTGACCCGTGTCGTCTCCTCCCACTCCCATCCCTCACAGAGCCGGGCCTTTGAAGAAGCCTAATCCTGGTTATTTGCTTTCCCATGCTTGTGTCAGGTCCCAGTAGGAAGTGACTGTGGAGAATATACTCAAGTCTGCCGGCTGCTCCTTCTGTCCTTGATTTATCCATATAGGATGTGTACGATGGGCGTGCATAAAGCTGAAGGGTGAGTAAAAATGATCCCACAGCCACCCTGTTTATCCACAAGGCAACTCTCCCCGTAGCTCAAAAACGTTTATGCATCGTGACGTTCACTCTGAGCTTGTTGCACTCAGCCTGTTTCAATGAAAAAGTCCCCTAAAGACTCTGGCTCGTTACAGTTAATAGCAGTGGAGGCCATCTCAGTGTTTCCACAATGCAAATCAATTCATTCCACCTAAATGGGTAGCTGTTTTAGGTCCAGTGGAACCTCCTTGCAGAAATGTTCAGTTTCATTGTACAAAACATGACTTTTTTGTGTTTCTCAGCACTGAATGCCTCACATTGTGGTTCCCCTGTGGTCCGCAATAGTCATCGCTCTCCCACAGTCACGCAACAGCCATGACTGCCAGACTCATGCGGCCTTCACAGATCTGTCCGATTTCCGTTCCCAGGGGCCCTCGGAGCTCCAGTTTGTCTTGCGCCAGCCTGGCCGCGGCGCACCACGTTTATGTCCTGTGTAATTGCAAACCTCAGTCCGAGCAGGAGGCCAGCATCTGTCAGAATAGCCGTGTGCTGCTTAAAAGCCTAAATTACATCAACTCCTGCAGGCCAACCGTGTTTCCCACAACCCCTGCATGACTAGAACTGGGGGGACCCGTGGCCAGCTGATTGGATAAAAAGGGACATAAAAATTCCCCAATGAAACTTACAAATGGACACCCAAAACTGTAGCTACAGTACACTCGTTAGTCAGAACGCTTTGACACGAGCACAAATTTGGTACCACCAGCCAAGCGTGGGGTGCACACTTGGTCACACACCCTGAGCGGGCAAGCGTGAAATGAGGTCCTGTCTGGGAACAGTTGGCACGCCTGCATGGTGGAAATAGAAAAAGTGTGTTTCTTGTTATCATCACTGACACTAGCTACCTTGTCGTTCCTGAGGAGCGTGCATGGCTGCTGCAGCTGCAACTACCGGGAGTTTGGGAGTTTAACAATGAAACATACCCAAGTCTGAGGCCAAGAACTGAAGCAGTAAAGTCAAATTAGTGTAATTTGTGTCCAGATTTTCTTTTGTTATGGTATCTGCAGCATTGCCATCAATTCAGCTTTGGGTTCCCAACCCACCGACCTGTACTGATTGAGGGGGGCTGACCACATAATTTATTTGACCTCTGGTGCGTCTCTCTCCTCCCACCATCTTTCTCCTCTTCTGTTGGAAACCAGAGGCAGATCAAGGGATGGGTGGGGTGATGGGTGGGACGGTGACAGGAGAGTGTAAGGAGAAGGGAAAATTCCTGAGCACTTAAAGCCCTTCACATCCACCCAAGAATCAGAGCGAATCCAACTCACATTCGGCCCACATAAACCCAGCCCCTGTGACACTCTTGGAATGCTGAATCTTTTTTTATTTTTTCACCAATTTAGCTCATTACCACAATGGTCACGGTGCTCAGAGCAGAAACCGTGACCCTGGGCGGTGCGGAGTGACAGCCTGTGTATCTGAGGCGGCTCTCTGCATTGTGCTGCCGAAACCAAACCTGCCGACAAATTCATCACTGACTTCTCCGCAACACCCCATATTTGGTGGATATAATGCCTGCCGACTGGTGTGTTGTGTTGTATCGGGGATACCCAGCATTCCCATGTAGTGTGCGTCACTCCTCGTGTTGAACATGAAATATTTTTGTTAGCTTTTTGTTCGTTTTTATTTTGTTTTGCACAACACGTCGGCCATTTGCACCCATATCTTGCACAGAATACTGATCCTGACATAATTCCCAAACCCATCAGGTCATCTCCAAAGACTGTAGGTCTGGTAAATTTACTGTATTATTACTTCACAAATGTCATGAAAACTCCTCTTACAGGAATTATTTGATGAGAGAGCCTTTTCTAGATGTTGTTTATTATTGTCCAAATAAAGGTTTATGCAGTTGACCCAGCCTGTTTGTTGTTCCCTTCAGCCACCAACCGCCATAGTAGTTGGAGGTATCTTTCTCATCTTTGCTGGCTCATCAGGTTCTAAATGATGAAGTCTGTTTTCTGTTTGTGTTTTTACAAACAGCTGATGTCTTGGTTTTCACCCAGTGAAACCAGTTTATATCCCTCATTAAAAACTAAATAATGTCCTATAACTGTGGGAGGTCATCATAGAGGTCAAAGCTGCTTGCTTCCAAGGTTCTGAAGGTTTGGTGAACAGCAGGTCCAACGATTGAGGTGAAACGTTCTTTTTTTTTTAAGAAAAGTGTATATTGACAAATTTGGGTTACACTAAGCTTCCTATTTCAACCGCTTATATTCACATTAAAAATTAATACATTTTAGTGCAATAAAAATAAATTAAACAATAATATGTACTGAGCATTAATACATCATGGTTGCCTTTAAGTATTGTAATTGTGCAAAAAGTCAAACTTCAATAATCTTTACTGAAATGTAATTGTCCATCCAGCAGTTTCACATTTATAGCCTCCTCTTCACCAATCTGTGTAGAATTAGAAAGTAGTGGATCAAATATCAAGTGCAAACAATCAGTATAGCTGACTTGACAAAAAGACCACAAAACCACAAAGTTCAACAAATAATTCTGAAAAAAATATCAAATAATAATCTGGTTCCTCTACTTTTGTGGTAAACAACCACAAAACCAGATGAACCTGTTAACCCAAACCACACATTTACTGTTCAATATTGATAATGTGCAATAATAATTATATGTGCTCTTTCAGTTTCACTCAATATGCTAATAATGCTGCTACTCTATGTTTTTGTACATATTACAGTTGATTTTACATTTATTTGATTGATTTGATATGTTTTGATTGATTGAGTTGATTTTACATTTATTCGGCACCAAATGGAGTGGCACACCAATTTCGCTGTGCAACGAAAATAAAGTCTATTCTGATTCTAATTAACTCAGATAAGTGCTCTATTTTATTCATACCGCTCCGCTGGAAAAATAAAAAAACAATTGTCATAATTTACTAAGACTTGATTTTAACCAATACAGTAATAATGCTCAGTCACTCTGAGTTTCACATGAAAATGGTCTTCTTCCGCTATTTCCTGCATTAGCCACAAAACACTTGTCACACTGTAAATTAGCATTCATGAACTCACCCATCTTGACTCGTGATGGGGAAGGCTGTTGTTGGGTTAGCGTGCAGGAGAGATCAGAGAACATCTCGGCTAGTAGAGGTTAACCGTTAGCATTAGCAACTCCACAACAAGGCAGAACTCAGGCTTGTGTTATTTGTGGAGATAAAACATCAACGTTGCAAAGCAAATGGAGTCAGTTGTAAAATCATCTTGCTTTTAGCCAATCAGAGGCAAGATGTCCAGAAATCAGGAAATAAGACTCCAAATCCTGCTGTTTTCTGCTCACCTCTCCTCTGGCTCACTTCTAGTTCCTGAAACAGGGAGGCCGGTGCTTTCTTCCCAAAGAAATCAACTCACAAAGCATTCATTTTTATCAGAGACCACTGCAAATGTAACTTGGTGAACTTGGTCTTTAAAATGTAGGATTTAAACTCAGGTTTTCAGGAGTGTTCGCTCAGGACGTTTCCCAATAAATTCAATCAGAGGATTACCCAATAGCTTCCCACCCGTGTCAGCATGTAGGAACATTTCCATTGATCTGACTCTACGTCCAGACAGAACCGCAGACTAAAACAGGTCAATCCCAGGTTTAGCTGCTGCTCACGGGCTGTGGTATGTGTGACAGCTGCGCTCTGTATCACAGGTTTCTGATTCCACTCTTATGTTCGGTGGCCCTGACGTCATTTTATGCTCTCGACAACCTGTAATGATCTTCAAAGCCTTTGGCCTTGTCTGGACTCGAACAGCTATGCCCTTGACCCAGAGACGGGTTCTGTAACCGTCCATCTGTGTGCAGTTCAGGTTGCATTCTGTCCAGTAAAGATCCCATTTCACTGCAGGTGTTCCATCAAAGTGTTGGTTATAGTGCACCTCTGGGCTTTGTTAAATGTCTGAGTGGCTGCAGAAATCCAGCCAGTGATTAAACGGGGCATGCGCGTGTGCCGGGGCACGTTGGAGGCGTCTTCTCTGCAGCACATCTGAGTCTTGAGGCCAGAGGTGTCATCCAGGACAGACTCTCAGACTGCTTCAAGGCCCTGCTGACAGTCTCTCGTTTTGTTTCTTTGTGCTTGTAATTGAAAATGTATTTATTGCAGGGCTAGAGGGCTGGACTAGCAGAAGGAGGAGGCTCAAACCATGAAGACGTGGTTGAGGTGATGTCTGCAGGGCTTGGCTCCTCTTCCGCACCACCAACTAAAAGGTTTTTTTTTCCTTTTGAGCTTGGTCTTTTTGTTTACTGCTCACTCACATATGTCCAACTTTTCTCTGTTTGCTTTTCTTTTCTTTTAGCGTTTTGCCTTTTATTTTTTGCCCTCCTGCTTCTTTTATCTTTTGTCTCTTTTTAGAAATCTTGATTAGGCGTGCACGAGGTCCATTTCAAATGCAAATGGTGCCGCCTGGATTGATACAAGTTTTGTGCTGCCAATGCAGTTTGTTCAAAGGAAAGATTCGCCCGTTTTAAATCCTGTTTTATTTTCCTTCGGCTTCAAGAGCAACCCCGAAGACTACGAAAAATGTTTAAAAGTAAAGAGAATGAACTTAAAAATATATATTTTGAATCTCTATGTTTTTGTCTTATGCTATACACGAACGATGTATTCCAATAATCTGTGGTTTTAATTGACCTGATTTATATCATTCAAACAGTAATGTTGAGTTAAAGGTGGAATATGGAACATTTTAATAAAAAGCTATATTTAAAAAAAAAATACTAATCAAAAATTTTATTTTGACGGGCGAGACACTGGGTTTATGTTTACATCTACCAGAGGGCACCGTTGCGGTAAAAGGTCCGCTCGGCAAGGCGAGGCTGGGACTGTGTAAAATGTCGGACTTGACAAGTCAAGCAGCTGATTCTGAGCCCAGAAGATGTTCTAACTTTAAATACTGTTGTAAAATAAACTTATTAGTAGAAATGAGTCCTTACCCAGTACGATTCACTGGACGTGGTGCTGGCTGGTCACTTCACAGCAGTGAACCAACACCCCGATGGCTGGAAATAGTTCTGTTGTTGTAATACCACCTCTAAACACTAGATGACGCTATATTGTCCATGTTCCATATTAAACCTTTAACAGGTGATTTGACTTGGATAGGTGGAAGGTTCATTTTTACCAGAATTTTTAAACAAAGGTACAAAGTGAAGCGTTTCTCCCCCTACATCCTGAACCAGACCTCCATACTTCATTTGGATCAGGATGAATCAAATCCTAACTTGTTTTTCCTCTGCTGTCCTTTACCAGCCTCTAACTAACCACCTTCTCCCCATTAGACTGGAGCTAAACGGCAAGTCAGAAATGTCCTTTCCTTCGACAAACCTCTTGAGGGCCCTCATAAAGTCTGATTATGTTTTACGAGCTCTCCTCTCATTCCCATGTCTGGTAGCTGTTCAGTCCCTGGGCCTCCGAGCTTTATCGGACTTGTGGATTAGGAAGACGAAAGGGGGGGGGGGGGGGGGGGGGGGGGGGCAGGAGGTAAACGAGGTGCTGGGAACTTACATCCCCTGAAATCTCTGGGTATTTCTGCAGGCACTCAAGATAAACATATTATTTCAAACACATGCACAAGAGTGTTTGTTCAGCGTTTGGCTGGGAGATCATGCGTGCACCAATGTTTTCTTCCTGAATCTGATATTTTCCAAGCTGGGAAGTCCTCAGAAAGCATAACACAGCTCCTTGTTGTGGAACAGCTACCTCTGTCTGATCAAAACCAGCATCAGCTCTCCGTCTGAACCACGCTAGTGGAAAATCTACCTTCTTACAAGAAAATGAACATCTAAATATATAAGTGTGCTGTACATGTTAGACTTGTGTGGTTGGAAGAGCCAGAGGGCATCTTTGCTGCTCTCTTACCTCCTCTCCTTCCTCACATCTGTTTCTGCTTGGCTAAAGTCTGTCACCAAACAAGTGAAAACCATCAGCAGGTTCCCTGCGCTCCCAGTCCCTCTTGAAATGTGTTGGAACATTCTCCGTTTTTTGGAAAGGTAGTTGGAGGGTGGATGGAGCTTTGAAATCAACCGCAAATGGATTCAAAGCACAGCGGTGGCCCTTGGCTGTGGATGGTTATCGCTTGCTGCCATAGCTTTCACAAACACACGGGCTCTAAGGAACAAGAAGCACAAGAGTTTTGGAATCCGTCAAAATGCTGATGGAGGTAAAGTCAAAGTTAGAAACTCAGCTGGCACCTGGTTCAAATACTGGCTGCAACACAACAGTGGAATCTCTGAAGTAAGATCGAGAGCTTGCACTGGGGAAAGACAAGATGGCCTCTAGCATTGTCCGCGCCGCAATTCTTTGACTTCCCTATGACGAATCCCAGTAACACGGACGCTTGGCAGACCAAAGTGGGCCACTCTGCGCTACAGAGAGCCCCAGCACACGAGAAGCCAAAGGGAACCTTTAAAAATGAAGCAAGATGTAATGCAGCTTTTTTATGCTCATTCTGGCCCTGTGATAGCTGCGGTGGCATGGATTTGTATCCCGGCTACACTGAAAGGACGGCAGAACTGGATGGAGCTTTAAAGTGAAGCAAGAAAGCTCTGGAAAATCGGTCCTCAAAGGCACATTTCAACTGGAAAGCATTTCTTTTAAGCTGTCACTCCTTGGTGCTTGACAATCCTATTATGGCACCAACTTATTGTAATTAAGAGGGAAAGGAGATATATGGGCACAAACACATTCATCACAGCATCGGAGATACAAAGAAGCTTGTTAATGTTCTCTGTTTGGGGGGCAAACGAAGTGCTGAGCAGCCAGATCACCTAATTTGCATTGACATGTGAGTGATGTAAACTGTATCAGAAGCCAATTTTCTTTTCTCTCCTTGTTCCTCCATCCCTTCACTTGTGGGCACCGCTTTAAAGAGACGTGATGGAAAATAGGTTTTATGGCTTTTCGTCTTTCCCGGTTTTTGGAGGTCAGGGAAACGAAGGCTTCAAAAGGGAATTTTTTTAAAAAAGAGAAATTTTAGGAGGTAGCGATCACTCACCTCATCAACCCATCAGCTGAGGTCCAAATACGTTTTACTTTCAAATTGAGCCCAAAGCCTAATATAAAGAAGCTAGAAAGGGATTGTGAGTGGCGAGTCCATATGCTGCTATTTATTTGTGCCATAATAAGAGGATTGTGTTTCTTTCTTCTTGGCTCTCATCACAATGGGCAGCTTTTGAAGCAGGGACAGATGATAGTCCTCAAGAGGGCCATCAGCTGCCATTGAGACTGAGAGATGTCCTCAAATTTAGGGCTGATGACAGTTATACAAAGCCCCTGTGCATTGTGGGTAAGAAGTGTGCACATGTTTTCTCAGGGCATAAGACCTGACCTTTGAACAGTTAACATGCTTTGGCACAGCACTGATTTGATCTCCGAATAAAATAAAGCCAAAAAAATTACATCTAAGTTTCTGGAGTCTGTGTTGTTAACACGTTGAAGAATGGTTCCAGTAAGGTCAAAGGTCGGGGTCTCGTAGGCTGCTGGTGATTTTTTAAGTCTGCGTATCTTTGCATCTGATACTCTGGTTTGCCTCTTTGATGTCTGTTCTCGGCTCCTTCTCTGTATGGACCTGTCCTGTGTTACAAATGAAGGTGCTGAGTGGGTAAAACTACCAAGGGCCATATTACTGACATCCAGATACTCAGAGATACTCCCTCAGTGCTCCTCCACACCTCTAGCAGCTGTGTTTTAGAGACTCACCCTGCAGCTGTGTCACAAATGACAAATAATGGATCTGGCTGTGGAGATGTTCCTCTATTATCATTCTTTAGGATTTCAGGGACTGGGAAATAATTCTGCTCAAGTTGTTTTATACTGACTATGTGACTGAGTTCAGATTTTATGTTAATGTTTAAATTGCAGGAGTTCCTCTAACCCTTCCTCTGGCGAATTTATGCATTTTGTCAATAATTTTAGGTGAGACTTTTAGGCCAGAAAACTAAAGATCTGGAGTCGGGTCGCGGGGGCAGCAGCATAAGCAGAGAGGCCCAGACGTCCCTCTCCCCAGCCACTTGGGTCAGCTACTCCGGGGGAATCCCAAGGTGTTCCCTGGCCGGACAAAAAACATAATCCCTCCATCATGTCCTGGGTCTTCCCTTGGGTTTCCTCTCAATTGGACGTGCCTGGAAAACCTCACCAGGGAGGCGTCCAAGAGGCATCCTGACCAGATGCCCGAGCCACCTCAGCTAGCTCCTCTCGATGTGGAGGAGCAGCGGGTCTACTCAAAGCCCCTCTCGGATGACCGAGCTTTTTTGACCACCTCAGTAACCTCAGCACCAGAGATTGGAGAGCCCAACGCAAAATCCCCAGATTCTGCTTCCTCACTGGAAGACATTCCGGTGGGATTGAGGAGGTCTTCAAAGTACTACGGACATCGATCCTCTACGTCCCGAGTCGAGGTCAGCAGCACACCGTCCCCACTATAAACAGTTTTGGTAGCACACTACTTTCCCCTCCTGAGGCACCAGATGGTGGACCAGAAACCCATTGAAGCCGCATGGAAGTCTTGCTCCATGGTCTCACCAAACTCCTCCCACGCCCGAGTTTTTACCTTGGACCACTGGAAATTTGCCAAAAATTTGTCATAAAGACTTAAAATTTTGTAAGTCCCACCAGCGTTCCCGATGAGATAGTAGCCTACCCTTTTGGCTGCTTTTAACTCATTTACATTCTAAAGGCTCTGAATCTGCATGAGCGCATCAACGTTTTATTTGAAAACAAACACACTGAGAGTGTATTTCTGAGTCCCCTCCTGTTGCTGATGAGCTGGACCTCAGTGATTTAAGCTGTGTGCGAAAGATGGTGATGGGCCGAGTCTCACTGTGTAACACCATAAGGGAAGTGGAACTGGCACATAATGAACTGGTGTTAATGAGCTGTTAACGCTGCTCCAGCAAGTAACCTGCAGTTTGGCTTCTAAAACAACACCAGCATAAATACGCTATCACACTCTCAGAATCAGTGGAATGATGGGAAGGAAAACGATCCAAGTGTACACAAAGACGTCACATCATCAGCATACACACACACTCGTGCATTGCCTCAAACACCCCCCCGCACGCTCACACGTCCTCCATCCCAACACAGACTCAGTCAATCAGCGTCTCTCTCCTAGGCGTAACGGGCCCCACCTCAGCGCAGTAAATCTTCCTCACCATGACACGTACTTGTGGATGGCGTACACCCAGCTGAGCTGCACAGACGATCAGAGTCAAATAACATTTGCAAATGATTCCCAGTGTTTGTTTTTCCCTAATGGAGGACCAGGTGTGGGGGGTTACTACATTTCAGCTGAGGTCAAGTGTCAGACACCAGCAGAAAAGTGTTTAGACCTTATTTTTGGAGTTATTTCCTGCCTCCTTTCTAATTGTTCAGTGGTCGGAAATCAATATGCCTCAGAAGCATTTCTCCACACTAAAGCTGTGCTTTACAGGAGCGGTAGTTTGTCACTATTTTAGAGTATGTGGATTGTTTTTTCCTAAGGTTTTCTCATAGATGACTTCATAGAGTCCTCAAGTTCAAATTTGTCTTTGCTCAACTGATTCTTAACTGTCTTTTATCTATACATCAATGATGTCATCAGCTCTGTTGATCTTTTTACGCCTGCACTAAAATCAACAAAGTTCCCCCATTATTAGATAATTGTATGATTTTTGCCTCACCTCGCTGGTGGCGGTTGAGACAGGATCCCGCCTGCCCTTTGCCAGGAGCACAAAGACTCTCTCTCTCTGCACCAGCACACGGCTGACTGTGAACAAGTCATCCCAGCGCTGATGCTGAGCCAGATAAGCCTGCTTTACACTTCCTCACACTGTCTCTACTCACACGGCCCTGCCACCCACTGCCCGCGTCTGCTGTGGGAATCTACAAATTAAATTTAAAAAATACATATTTGACTCACCTTGGGGCGTGTTTGGGGTTTCATACGAGAGTGAGAATATTTTTTATTCTGAAAGTACATGTTAAAATGTGTGACCCCCCTCATTTAAGCCCGTTGGAGGTCTATTAATGCAGGATGCTGTTAAGTGATTTTAGAGGCTTCGCTGGAGATAGAGGGGAAGGAAGAAAGAAAGCTGCCCGCAAGGTGCTTTAATAGTCCCTGACAGCGTTAGTGCTTTATAGCTAACAGCTGCTCCAGGTGTTAGCTTCTGCATGCACGCATGCACACATTTACACACATACCTCTGGCCTCATTAAGGTTAACAAGGTTAGCTCTTTTGGGGTTTTGAACTGCCGCTGTGTGTATTCTCAGATCGTGCACGCTCACATTAAACTTCTACCTGCTGCCCTGGAATGGATGAGAGTGGAAAAGTGGTGGTTTCATGCTCAGGCATTCAAATTAGCATTTGTTTTGGTGTATAAAATAACCCCAGAAACAACTTCCTACTTTTATAGATTGTCTTCCCACCGCTAAGGAGTTTTACAGTCACGACAATTTGGTGTAAGTAACCTTTAACTGTACCCTCTTTTTTCTCTTAATCTCTTCCAAACCAGGGGGAATTATTTAGAAAAACCGTAGAGCATTTAATGTTGGGGTTGTTCTGAATAAATAAAATTAGGGTTTTTTTTCTGTGTTGTAGTGCCATCCTGTCTTTTTAATTTGAAATATTGTCTTTATTTTGTGGGGAAATAAAAATCATTCATTTAAGTAGAACGCGGTTAAACTGATTAGATGTGTTTTTAGGGATCCAATCCTTACAAGTCAAATAATTGGTTTAAAGAGCAAGTTCACTGAGAAACCCTTTTTACTTGTTATTTTTGATCAGATGAAGGCTGAACATGAAAATGGTCTTTTACCACCACTTCCTGTATTAGCAGCTAATAGAAAATAGACGGGAATGGTCGGGTCAGAAAAAGTCACACAGATCTACATCACACTGTAAATTAGCATTCATGGACTCACCCATCATGGCTCGTGACGCAGAGGGCTGTTGTTTATTTAGCGTCCAGGAGAGACCAGAGCACGTCTTGGCTAGTAGAAGCTAACTGTTAGCATTAGCAACTCCACAACCTGGCAGAACTCCTTCAGGCTTGTGTTATTTGTGGAGATAAAACATCAATGTTGCAAAGGAATCTGTCACTGTAACCTTGCTTTTAGCTAATCAATTGGAATTGGAAGTTTGCAGGTTTGTGCCCCGCTCAGTCTGTCGCTGTCGTCGTGTCCTTGGGCAAGACACTTAACCGACATTGCCTGCTGGTGGTGATGGTCGGAGGGACCGGTGGCACCAGTGTACGGCAGCCTCGCCTCTGTCAGTGCACCCCAGGGCAGCTGTAGCTACGATGTAGCTCGTCACCACCAGGGTGTCTGGAAGGCACTATATCAAATACAGGCCATTTACCATTTATTTAATCAGAGGCAAGATGTCCAATTATCATCAATGTTAATAAGCAAGACTCCAAATCCTGTTGTTTTTTGACCCCCTCTTTTCTGGCTAACTTCTACTTCCTGAAACAGGAGCGCCAGAGCTTTTTTTCCACAGAAATTGACTCACAAGGCGTTAATTCATTCTAGAGACCACAGCAAATGAATTGAAAAACACTAGTGAATGAAAACTTTAACAAAATGGAAAGGAAGAGGAGCAATGTGCCAAAAATAAGGAGCACCAAGGGGAAAGAATAGCAGAGATGAACAAATTAGGGTGTACACACTCTTTGTCTCACCCTCCACTTGGCACTCTCCTTCCTTCATCAAAGACAACATTCACCTCAGGTCAGCCATATCTAATGTTACCAGACCTCACTGTTTCAGGATAAAGGTGCAACTCCCAATTAAATAGCCTATGATCTCGTTAGGTGTACTAATGAACAGTACCTGGTCGATTGGTTAAGACACTAGCTACTGGTTTCCACCCTCCCAACCCCATGTGGTTTCCTCGTAGGAAGACAAACCTCATGGAAAGTGTTTTCTTTTACATGCTTTTCACGTTTTAGGGGGAAGTTATGCTCTCAGACCAGAAAATACTCGTTTTTATTGCTCAACCCTGATGACATCTTTTAAAACTGGTTTGATCAGTAGTTATTAAGGTTCATCACAAGCTTTTCCAAGTTTATCTGCTTTATTTTTCACTTTAAAAAAACAATTTTGCTTAAAAAATTACAACAAATTCTGGGATTTTGGAAGCAAACTCTAAATAATTCAAGGGTTGATATAAATGGTTGCTCTGTCTAGCTGTCACGGATCTGATTCTAATGACATCCTGCTTGTATCTTAGATTCTTTTAAGACGCTGCTCTCATGTAAAGAAGGGATGTCCAGAGTGCGGCCCATGGGCTATTTGAGGTCTTCAGAGTGATCCTGTGTGGCCCCGTGTGCATTTCTAGTGAAATTTGTCTCACCAGTAAGTTGTTGGTGTGTAGATTGACACTTTCTAAAATTTCTATGTTTAGATATTTATATATTTGTCTATTTTGGACCTTCTATGGTGTGTAAAGATGAAAAAAAGTCACCATAAATAAAATTTTGTAATTTTAAAATATAAACTAATCATGTTTTTGCAGCCCTCAGTGACGATTAACTTGACCATTTTTGCCCTTGTCTTGAAAAGTTGGACTCCCGTGCTGTAAAGGTAGCAGAGACAAAGACCCAAAGAAAAGTGATTTACAGTAGAACCACACAGACATGTGAGATGGAGACATCCACGACTGTCCTCTCATTTCAAGCAATGATGTTTTTAATTACCAGCTTATCCAGCGAAAAAGCAGCAAAGACGCTGAGTGCACAAAGAAATCACAAGCTCTCTCTGTCTGCTCATATGTTCACATAACTTGCTCTTTGATCCCAGCATGAATGTGTCTATTTGTGTCACTTCTAAAACGCCTTACAGGAAGTCTATCTCGGGTTCTATATTTGTTGCGGCAGTGATTTTCAGGATGTGGTTTTTTGGGGGGATTTAGATCTCCGATGATACAGTTGGCCACAGTCTGTCTTTGATCATCATTAGCCCATGTTCTTTGATGCATTTGCAAAAGTGGTGCATTTTTGCATTTAGAGGTGAAACCGGATGCTTATCCCAGCAAAGTTATTACAATATTGTTATAAGGTGACCTGATGAAGATGCAAGAGGCCGGCAGAACGTCATGCACTGGACGTTTAACTTACACCTGCAGAGGACTCGCCACAGGCATGTCTATATATATGCATGTGTGGGCGTGTGTGTGTCTGCGTGCTGTGTGAGCTGAAGGGAACCAGGGTTTGGCGAAACCCCTCGCCGACATGCAGGAACATGACACATAGTTCCTCCAGCGTATCCTCACAAACCACAAAGACACAGCATTAATGATAAGCACCTGGATTCCCACAAGCTCCCAGTTAGATCCAGTTGGCAGTAACTGATAAATTGGGATGAGTGGGAATTAGACTGCAGGGCCTCAGTGAAAGAAGCCTTTTCACAAAGAAGAAGCCCAGAGAGAGAGATGAAGAGAGCCTTTATAGTGGCAGCGTGTTCACATGAGAGGAGACCGCACGCTTGAGAGGGGAATGAGATAGAAGAGCAGAGAGAGGGACAGTGTCTCTCCCAGACAGCGCATGAGAATCCAATACACTCCCACGCGTCTGTGTTGGTGTGTGGCCTCCACACACACACACACACACACACTACATGTGTTCATGTTCTTCCCCTCCTCGGAACATCAACCCTTTGCTTTCTGAATCCAGGCCACGCTCCCTGCCGACTTTGATGCATTTTTTGCACCATGTGTTCGACAATAATCTTCTTCACCCCTCCAAAACAAGCGGGCCATGGGAAGAAAGGCCCCGCTCTCGAGGCTTCGCTTCATCTTTTGCCCCGGCTCTCCAGCGAGACAAAATTGCTTCGCCGGCACCACGGCGCGGTTCAACTGCGGCTGAAAAGAGACGGGGACCAAATCCCTCTCATGCACAACAAAACAACACTGTAGCCTTTTCAGTGTGACTGGCCACAAGGAAAGGCCTTTTTCTGTCCGCGGCGAACGCAGCCTTCCATCCATCTATGAACTCTCCGCAGATGTTGACACTGTTTGTTTCGGGTTAAGATGCCCTCTAAAGACTATTGTTTCCCTTGTATCTTTGCTGTTATTGAGGGTTTTGGTTTTTTTTACTCTCATCCTGGATGACAGCCGGAGGTAGAGAGGGGGAAACGCGGTGAAAGACCTCCGGATGGCGGTCGGCGCTCCAGGGGGCCTTTTTACCCAGAGAGACCTCGGCAAAGGACTTAATTGTGGGTATCCACAGGCAGCCACAGAGGGCTGTATGCTGGAAGTATTGTGTTGCTAGATAGACCCAAGTCTCTCTCCCAAACAGGGTCAAAGGTTAGCCCCCCTGTGGCTGCTCCATACCTGCCCTGCCCTGTCCCCCCCCCCCTCCACTTTCACAGGCTCGAGGAGACCGGGCCGCGAACAATGGAAACCAGTCATCACGCTACTATGGAGACTCTTAAGACTGAGAGGTAGCAGAGCGAAGAGACTAATTCAGTACACTCTCCACTCGTCGATGAATAGGTAATTCGATTAATGAGCGCACGAGAGGGAATAACAAGCGAGGCAGGTCACAGGCTCCCCCCCCCTGCAATTTACAAGGCCACGCTGCAGCACTCGAGGACGATAAAAATCTTATCTCGGGCTCAAAACAAAACCCTTTTGATTACATCTCAGCTATCAGCGTTGTTGATGTGGGCGAGAAGCATAAAGGCAGCGTGGACAAGTGGAGATATGCAAGTACACTGCTGCTGAGCCAGGTATCACCCCTATCACCTTGTGGATTCAGGGAACGCTCGTGCTTCTGTCAGCACATCAGACACCACCCATTATGGATTTGATTCATTATAAATATTTAAAATAAATCGGGAGTCTAATTTCATCACTTGTGAGCGTGGTTTTGTCTTGTTTCAGCTTTAATCCACAAAGAGGCCCAGAGCAAAACTGAACTGAGCTTCTGTTTTAATTTAGTTTGATCCCCTTTCTGCTGAACCGCAACAACGTGCTCGATATAAAACAAGCCTGCTCCTCAACCGCTGCAATTTAACTCGAGCTGGAAAATGACTGTTGTTGAAAATTCAGCAGAATCCTCTCTTAAGTGGGCAATTATGTTGAACATCTATGACAACTTAGATCTCTGCTTCTGGAACAAAATGAAGAATAAAACATGAAAATACTTTTTTTTAATAGATGTTTTTGTCATTTGTTCGTCTGGTTGGTGATGAGAGGGAAGACCAGATCTGTCGGGACGTTACTTTAACTCAGTCGGAGTGGGCGAGGCAGAACTGGACCCTAAAATCTGACCCCTGTCCCCTGACACCACCACATGGGGCTGCACTCATCACTTTCCCCTCTAAACTCCGGAGGATGCCTCATTGTATTCTCCCGCCTTGTGTGCAGCACTAAATGATGTGCCTTCAGCGTCTTTTCTTTCCCCTGCGTTCTTCCAGGACATGTTCAGGGCTGCAGGGTTGGACTGTCCAGTTAGTGTCGTCCCAGAGGGGAGCTCGAGCTGCAGCTGCAGGTAGCTTTCATGGATGCTGTTCCCTCAGTGCCCTGCTGCTAGAAATTTGTTGTCCCCCTCCGGGTGTTCCTTTGGGAGTGTCAACCACGGGGCCCCCGTTGAGCGATTTGTTAATACCATAACTCGATTAGGCTCCAGGATGGATGACATTTTGGCAGAGAGCAAGTCAGCAGCACCCAGGGAGCCACTGGTTTGTCTCCTTAACCTTTCCTCAGGAGGCAGCAATTAGTGGTGGTAATTAGTGAGTTAGCGATGTTGCAGCAAGTTCTCCCCACTTCCTCACTTTTTGAGGGTGAAACAGAGACTTGAGCGACATCTATGCATGAAATCAAACCAAGAAAGATGAAAATGTTTTCACAGACGTGCACATTGATCACGGTCACAGTTTTTTTAATTTTTTTTGCTTTGTTGTCATTTTTGAGCTTGAAGTTCAGAAGAGGTAATTTAATTAAACCTGCCAAGGCCTCCAGTTCAGAATCTTTGCCTTTTTGTGTCCAAAATTTGCATCATAAAACTTCTCCAGAGAGCTGAAGGTCCTCTGACGTTTTATACTTTGGAAAACATCACGAGTGCAAGATTTTTCAAACAAGACGGTCTCCTTGACAACAAGATGTCCTCTTTGTGATTTCAAGGTCACTGAAAAGACCCGTTAAAAAGTAAAAGTGTCTGTCTGGGTTTTTAAAGCCATACTATGCAGCTTTTTCATATTTTTAAATAATTTTCTTGAGCCAGTATGTGCTAAAATGACCCTTTACAGGGTTAATGAAATGTCACTCAGACCCTCATCGCCCTCTGTGGCCAGAATACCACACTTGCAACTTCAGAGTGGCGGTCCGCCTCCTGTTGGACTTAGAAAAAATTGAGCTGACATACCTGGTGCTGCAGTCTGCTTCCAGCATGTTTCCTGCATGTTTTAGATCATGAACACAGCTGATTTGTTTGATTTAGTGATGAACCGCTCCTGTAGACACTAATGAAGGCTGAGGAGACATTTCAGCATTAAGGTGTTAAAAAGACGAACGCACAGCAAGGAGATAAGTTTCGCTTTATGTTTGACCACAGATAATTAACAATGGACACTAGGGGGTGCTAAAGGCAAGCAAAACTGCCAAGTGTGCCTTTAAGCTTTACCTTAAAAAAATTTCTGTTGGGAAATGTGTACAGATAACACACAGAAAAGAATTCAAATGAAAGAAGCATTTTAATTTCACATGATCTATACAAAACTTTAAACTGTTCATTAAAAGCCAGAGGAGCTTTGGTTTTCTTGTAGTTTACAGTAAAATTAGGTTTATAGTTTATTCAAAATCCATTTTTTGATCTTGATTGTTGTAGAAATAGGTCTTTTATTTCTCGTTGTTGCATGATGTTAAATAATAATTGTTTAAAATAATGAATAATTTCTTCATTTTCTTGTTTGTATTGCTCCAAAGCGTCTAGTCAGTGTCTAGTTTAGTTCAGCGAGATCTTTCAGGGATTCTTAAAACTCTGCTGTAATCTGACATCATTCTCGTCTCAGGTTTGTTCATGCTGGGTGACCTTTGACCCTTCACGCACCGTGGGTTTGGTCTGACGTATGCAAGGTGTGACCATCTGTGCCCCCGCCTCTGTCCCTGACCCCCTTGTTTCTCCAGGAACAAGTGGTCTGTGTCCAGGCCCGCTGGGCTGGAAAAGTTGCCTACAGTAGACGGTTTGTTTTGCTTTGTGCACGTCTAACCCCAGGAGGAAAGCTGGACAGAAGAGGATCAGAACTCCTGGAGGACATTTGTTCTCTTTTTTTCTTTTTATTCTTCTGATTAACGTTGCTCCTGGGTTGCTTTTGGGTTAACTCAACGACTTCTGAGCATGTGTTTAAACTGAATCACTTTAGTGTCCCACCTCTGAGAGTTTTGGTCCATTCAATTGAAATCGATTGAAGAATATTTTTTTTATATTAGACAAACAATAAATCAAAGCACTGCAAGTGTTGGCACGGCCCCATTTTTAACAAAAAGTGTGACTCTGTTAAATACAAAAAACACCATAATTTCTTAAAAACCTGTGCATTGAGAATTGAAACTCGATGCTATTTTCAGCTTTAAAATACACATTTTGATAGAAACCTGAAATTTCTGTGAAAAAATTCTCCAACATCGCTTTTTAGAAAATGTGAGCTGTAAACAGAGGTTTGATGTTCTGCAGTAGTAAATGCTGTTATTGTAATGAGCATGAGTGATTTTAACATTTTAGGATTTTTATTGCTTTCAGTCATGGTTTCCTTTTCCCTCAAAATTCATTGCATTTTGCCAGGCCACCGCTGTAAATAAGAATTTGTTTTTTATCTCTCTTTGCCTGGTTAAAAGGAGGCTAGGCAGTTTTGCCTTGCTTTTAGCACCCCCTATGTCCGTTTGTAGAACCAAAAGCGATACTTATCTCCCCGCTGTGAAGTTGCAAGTGCGGTATTCTGGCCACAGAGGGCGGTGGGGGTCTGAGTGACATTTCATTAACCCTGTAAAGGGTCATTTTAGCACATACTGGCTCAAGAACATGATTTAAAAATATGAAAAAGTTGCAAAGTATCCCTTTAAAAAACGTTTTCACCTTGGAACTTTTTCCTTTCCTTGCTGCATCTTTTTGTTATATTTCATAGAACCATGACTAGACCTCTGACCATTCAGGGCTTCAGATGTTCTGGTTTTCTGAATTTCTTTAAAACCAGGTATTGTGTTTTGCTTTTTGAGATCCTTTAGCCTACTTTGTTTCAGGCATGGGTGTGGCAGCAGGTGAAACTGAACTCAGCTTTTCATACACTGTGGTTAATTAAATTAATTCATGATTTAAAAAGAGGACAAAACTATTTTTATTTTACATGGAACCAGGCTGGTTTGGATATGTTTTTCCCTTAGGCTAATGAAAATAATCCTCCTTTGTAAACTGTTTGTGGTGTTTACTCGGGTTATCTTAGTCTGACATTCAAATTCATTCGCTGATCTAAAACATTTGAGTGTGACGATGAGCAGAAAATTAGGACAAGTATGACTTTGTCACATAACTTCTCTTTCTCCACTACTTTATTCCCACCTTATTGTGTTTAGTGTGTGTTTAAAGCCTCAGGTCACTCCTCGTGTCATTCATGGTGCTGGTGATTTGATTGGCACTTTGACAAACCGAGCTTTCCAGTGCACTTGACACAGACACTCCTGCCTGAGAAGTGTGAGCAGCTTCACCACTAAGAAGCATTTGCATACATGAACTTCCTCCCTTAAACAGCCACTGCATTTATCACATCGGCCAGAAAACATGTCACCGACACTTGAGGTTGACCTAAACGCAGAAACGTCTTTTGAAGGGAAATCGGTGACGTCTGTGTGGTTTGAATCCTGTCTGATGATCCGCACACAAATCAACAGCGTAACTGGCTGAAGCATGTCCTGAAGGCCTAACAGATGGTGCTGCGGTGTCCTCACACTCACCCAGGATGTCCTCTGACAGTCATGTGTCATCCTGGAGTAATTACACCACAGAAAAGATGAGCTGGCTCAGACACTGACTGCATGGCGAGTGTTTTTTTTTTTTTTTCATATTCATAATTTCATCTCCAAGAGAAACCAGTTTGGTTTTAAAATGCCAGGAGTGAGTCACTGTTTTAGTGCTGATCATTGAGCACCAGGGAGTGCTGTGATGGTGAGTGGCTCTGAGGACTTGATGCTACTATAATGGAAGAGAAATACCACCATCTAGTGAGGAGATCTGCTCAGAGCTCTGCAGATGAAATCACACACTTGTATGAGTAAATACTGTCATCTGACGGCCATTCTGCTGCCACATTTTAAATGTGAGGAATTTAGGATCACATAATATAAAATTAGCAATCAGAGAGGTTAAGGGGTACTTTTTGATTTTATTGACATTTGCTTCTTGCCTGATAATTTAGGATTTTTAATACTGTTTATCTTTGACCCATTATTATTACTGTTATTAGTCAGGGAAACAACATTTTCAATTGTTTTAATAATTTATTTAATTAAGAATATTTTATCATTTTATTTACATTTTATTTTTTTATGTATTAATTATTGATTATTATTTACAAAGAATGTTTTTTTTTCTTTCCTCATGTGTTCTAGAAAAATTAAAAAATGCACACCAAATAACATTTCAGGTCTGACCAAACGTTACAAGAACCCCAACAGTTTTTACTGATATTTAGTGCTCTGTGCAGTGCAAGTAAAGAAGTAGACATGATATGTTTGGAGTTTTTATCCCATTAAAATGTGCATTATTTTCCATTAAAACACCAAAGCAGAGGATGCCGCATCCTCACAAGGATAAAGTGTGGTATCTCAATAATTCTGTCAGGTTCGCCTGATATTTTGGTCACACACTCTTTCCAATATTTCTCTAGTAAAAGCTAATTAGTCTTAACCAAATCATGTGTGATCCATGCATTTTATCCTGTGAGCAGAGAAATTGAATCCAGTGTCTAGGACTGACATCTTGTGAATCAGCTTTATTAGGAAAAAAGATCATGATGAACATTTGAAAAGATGTTTGTGTAATACTACAAAACCGCCACAGGAGGGCGAATATTGTGCAGAAAAAGTTTTGTTTTTACAGTTTTTCTAAATTGCTAAAGCACAATTCCCGAAACCTTGCTCCATTTTCTCAAAACATTAAACACAAAACCTCAGCTTCAAGCACGATTTACAAAACCTCTCATTCCTCTTGCAAAATCAAACTTTCGCCTCAAAACAGTTTTACCTGTGCTCAAAATCAAACACTACTCTCAAATCATAAACAAATTGCTCAAAATTACATATACTATCATGCAGTCAGTAAACAATACACCAAAAAATAGAAAGCACAATGTTCAGGGCCATACAATTTGTTTATTGTACCATATACAGCCTGCAATCCATTGTGCTACAGTATACAATGACAGTGGGGAAAAAAGCATACAATGAAAAACATCAAAGGACTAATACAGTTTTTTTTCAATCACTTTGCAACAATTTTCACAACATTGATGTCTTTTTTCACAACTCTAGACACAAAAAAACATAACAGTCATCACTTGTAAGCTGTCCAGTGTTCAAAACACTGCATTATGCATTCACATGTTTAAAGAAATCTTGCACTTGCACAAACATTGGTTCAAAAAACAAATTTACTGTGAAATACCATTGAAACAAAACTCTGGATCACCCACACACAAGTAACCCATAGATTCAATAAGTCATTGTTTGAACAATCATTTACAATTGCTAAAACACTAAACCCTGTTGTCTGAACCAAATGCTCAGTTGCTTGAACCCACTGATTGAATCAATCACTCTTTTGGCAAAATCATGAGCACATTTCACCTGTTTAGACACCACTTGCCAACACATTTTCATTGTGATGCACCTGTGCTGCATAATGGTGAGCACAGGTGACAAACGTCAATCACAAGTAAAGCACTGGTATCACCACTTGAACACAACTAAAAATTTATCACACTTGTGGCTAATGATGTGAGGGATCGTACACAGTGCTTCATCCTTGTTGATGTATTCATGGGGTGTTTCCTTTGCATCCAGTTGAAAACCCCTCTGTAGAAATAGATCTAGTTTTGTAAGCGATACAGAAAAAGTGATTAAGGCCACTACAATATATCACAACGTAATCAACATTGAATGTGTCTGGATAATATGCCAACCTGTACGTACTGGAATCTTTGCTTTTTGTACTTACAGTAGTATTTGTATATTTTTGTACTTTATTTTTAGTATATGGGCTTACTGTACACAAGTGTCAAATGCACAAGATTTCTGTTTTGTCTTTGTGTACAAGTGCTAAATGCACAGATATTTTTGTTTTGCAACATGCGTTTCACCTACAGTAAACAGTAAACATTTATTTCTCCAGCTTCATGTCCTGAGCATTGTGTTTTCTATTTTTCTACGTAGTGTTTAGTGACTGTTCAGTAGTGACTGTCATTTTGATTGACTCAGGGCACGATTTGACAACATAGTTCAGTTTTGAGCACAGATTGAACTGTTTTGAGGTGAAAGTTTGGTTTTGCAAGAAGAGTCTGAGGTTTTGGGGATTTAGCTTGAAAATTGGGTTTTGTGTTCACAAGTTAGAGAAAGGGAAAGCAGCTTTCAAGAAATGTGTCTTAGCAATCGAGAAAAACTGTAATACTGTAAACAAAACAGTGACTACTCTACTTCTATATGCTTTATATACTCATTCCACAATGTGCATCCAATCATCAGTAACGAGTTGGCAGAATTGGACAGCAAATTACAAATTACAGTAACCTATTGTTTGATTGTTTGTCTTTATCCATACAGCATTGAGAGTATTGCAACAGTTTCTTATCATTTTGAGTAGTTGTATCAATTGATAGTTAGATCATTGAAAGGAAAGGAATAGACAGTCATTTGAAATGTAATGTGTGAACTGCATTTTGAAATAGTAGTACTCTGATGTTAAGTTGTGTCAAATTGAACCGGTGGTTGTTGTTAAATGAACAAATGATCTAAGTTTTATGTGTGTTGCATCCAAGCAATTGAGAAACGGGGGAGAGATTTGAAAAAAATGTGCATTTTGATCATTGGTTGTGAGTTTTGTGTCTAGAGTTGTGAAAAAAGACATCAATGTTGTGAAAATTGTAGCAAAGTTGTTCTAAACCATGTGAAATTGTTTAAGGTTTTGATCACAGACTCAACAGTTAGCTTAATGAGTTCAAGCAACTGAGAACTTTCTTCAGTCAATGGATTTTAGTGTTTGAGCAACTGAGAACAACTGTAATCAAATTATTTCATTTATATTATTCTATTTAAAATTTTAACAAAACATTACAATTTCAACAAGATTAGATTTACTAAACAGAAAAGAGACTGAGCTGTAACAATAACACAGTAAATACCGTATGAACATTTTCAGATTTTGAAAAGAAAATCAATCTTTTACATTACAGGCTAGTGAATCTATAGTCCTAGACAAAAATAACATAAGTCAGCTGTTTTTGATTTGTAACACAATATGTATACAAAAGCTTAACCTCTGTTTTTTATTATTATTATTATTATTATTATTATTATTATTATTATTATTATTATTATTATTATTATTATTATTATTATTAGTTCCATTTGAACAAATCACAGAATGTTTGGAAAAATCTTTCTCTGTAGAGATAAAACTAAGATCAGAAATTAGACCTGAATGCAAAGAGCTGAAAACTACAAATCAACAAAAAAACAAAAACTGTCTGTTTGATGCTTTTAAACATACTTTTCATTAAGATTTTATCGTGATTATATTGAAATTAATTTTTTAAAAGACTTCAAAGGTAAAATAATAATCACATAGATGTTTGGGTGCTTTAAGGTGATTTAAAATTAAATTATTTTTTATTATTGTTGTTGTTTTTATTTATCAGACAGCTCTTACTGTACCATAGGCCAGATTTATGTTTTAAAAATCAAACAGTGTTAATTGTTAGTAAGACTTATTTACTGTGTGAATTTTTTTAACATAATTGCATACCTACTTCACACGAGTCCTGTGAATCCTTCTACTACAAGACTTATCTAAATGTAAAGGACAAATAATTGTCTAAAGTCTGAGAGGTGAGCAGATCAAGAGTAATCTTATTATCACTGTTTGAACAAACTCTCATTTAATTTTGACATTTTAAATTTAAAACTTTCCAGACAAACTATGACTGCTTTTTTTTCTGCACATGTGGAAAATAAGTGTAATCAGCATTCATCAGAACAGCGAAACCTGCTTGAAACCTGATTCCTGCTCTGGTCTGTTGTGTGCCGTTTGAAACTGGGACGTGACAAAGTCTCATCCCAGAAACGTCCTGCGTTTGTCCTTCTGTTCACCATGTTTGGACCTCTACAGCGAGGACTGTTTTTACTGCTGTTGTGGACTGTATTTGTTGGTAAGACGTTCACTATTTTAAACCAGTGATCATTTTGAACTAAGTAACATTAGAAACACCGTTTCAGGAAGTGCTTTGGTGACATGTTCAGAGAGCCTTGGTCCCGATGCTAAAGGGCTTCCTAAAAGAGTAAAATCCTCAAAAAAATGTTTCTATGTTTATTGGAAAAGTGGCTGAAGCAAATGATCTGTTGTTTGCAACATTTGACCATTTGTGAGTATTTTCTGTTGACAAAAATTTTAAAGTGTAACTTAGAGATTGTGTTTGGCTTTGAAGGACAAATGACTTTTGATGAGGTGTACATAGAGACCTTATTGCATCAAAAACAGCACATTTTCTATGGTAAACAGCCTGTATTTGATATAGTGCCTTCTAGGGTTCTACAACCCCCCAAGGCGCCTTACAGCACATGACTTTATGTTCTTGCCGTGAGGGTTGAATCTTTTAATCCTCTTGCTCTTTAAAGAAGCTTGTGGTTACTGAAAAGTTTAAGTATTTGGGAAATGTGTGACGTTTAACAGGGCCGCCGCTGTCCATACGCAAGGTACGCAGAGTGCGTAGGGCCTCGATACCTGGGGGAGGCCCCAAAAAATATTACAAAGTTGAGTTATTACAGTAGCATATTGCTCATCAAACACATAAATTAGCTGCCCACCGTTTGAGCCGTTGAGTATTTTCTTAATTATTTAGCCTATCGGTCAAAATTTGGGCAAAATAGCTTCTAATAATTTACAAACATTACACCCACACCCCCGCCCGCCCGCACGGTAATGGTACAGCCCGAAGTTTTGGTTTCGGTTTCACTTCATCACCGCAATGTTTTTATTTGATCCCCCGCGACGCTGCTGCGGCTGACGATGAAGAGACGACATGAATCTGGAGCAGAGAAGAAAGAAAAAAAACAGAGAGATGACTCCCGTACATCCTGGTAAGTTTCTCTTTATCAGCTACCTGGGCAGCCTGGCAGGTGAATTAGTTGGAGTCTGAGCTTCTGTGTTGAGGCTTGTAAACATTCTGGTGCTAGCAGAGGCTAGCTGCTAACTCAGTAGTTTACATGCACATCTGAGTTGAGCTTTTGGAGAGAAATTGGACTTAGAGCTTAGCCAGATTCAGCGTCTTTGTTCCAGATTACATGTCAGAAAATCTAAATATTGGATGAAGTGAGTCATAAATCCAATGTGTTTGAGCCGTTGAGTATTTTCTTAATTATTTAGCCTATCGGTCAAAATTTGGGCAAAATAGCTTCTAATAATTTACAAACATTACACCCACACCCCCGCCCGCCCGCACGGTAATGGTACAGCCCGAAGTTTTGGTTTCGGTTTCACTTCATCACCGCAATGTTTTTATTTGATCCCCCGCGACGCTGCTGCGGCTGACGATGAAGAGACGACATGAATCTGGAGCAGAGAAGAAAGAAAAAAAACAGAGAGATGACTCCCGTACATCCTGGTAAGTTTCTCTTTATCAGCTACCTGGGCAGCCTGGCAGGTGAATTAGTTGGAGTCTGAGCTTCTGTGTTGAGGCTTGTAAACATTCTGGTGCTAGCAGAGGCTAGCTGCTAACTCAGTAGTTTACATGCACATCTGAGTTGAGCTTTTGGAGAGAAATTGGACTTAGAGCTTAGCCAGATTCAGCGTCTTTGTTCCAGATTACATGTCAGAAAATCTAAATATTGGATGAAGTGAGTCATAAATCCAATGTTCTATTAATATTACACATCTTTCAAAAATCATTTTTACCATGTTGTTGTCTGTTTCCATGTAGCTGATCAGCTGTCTGTCAGCCAACAACCTATTGTTCTCCAGTATGTTTCGTATTCACAGTAACCTTGTTAATTAACTAAACCCTGCTAATTAAACAATTATTATGTCTGCTATGTTTACTTCTGTATGATTAACAAAAGCTCTGACAAATGATCAGCCTCTGTTTAGGGCATCTTTATCATTGTGTGCTGTAGGGCAGGAGGTCTAAATGTTCCTTTCTGACAGTCCTGTAGTGTTAACACAATGGTGAATCATAAAATGTGTCAAATGTAAAACTTTGATAGATTAATTACTGAAACAATCCTGTTGATAAATTAGTAAATAGTTAATATTTATAATAGCATCATTTCTAGAACTGTTTCATTCAAGATTTTTATTTTCTTATTTTCATTTTTGTACTATTGACTTGTTGAAAAGATTATTTTAGGCCCAAAAAGCATGTTGGATTACCTCTGGAGAAGTCTGTAAAAATATATTATTTTGTTCTATAGCTGAATAATAGTGTCTGATCTAATAATACAGAGGAGGGTTTACATGTATTAAAGGCATCTTTGAGAAAACTGAGAATCATTTATGTATCTGGAGACAGAGCCAAGTGTCTTTTTTTATTATCTGAACTATGGTCACCCTAATTCTGTTATCTTCCCTTTTGGTCATGTACAAAATGCCACCATTGCTTTGTTTCATGTGTATAAATGGAGTATAGGTTTTGTCCATGTTCCATTATATTAATATAACATAGTTGAATATCCTTTTACAGTGCCATGAAATGAAGGGCTTTACAGATAAACTGCAGACTGATGATGATTCATATTTTTAGTCACTTTTTATCCCACTGTAAAAAAAATCATTAGAAAATCCTAATGTGTTACTTTTATTTAACTTTTGCTAATCACTTTTTCTTTACATTTCAAAAACATTCACAGGATCAATGCTTAAATATTTACAAGGAGTTCCTGCAGCCAGGAGGAAGATTCTGAAGATGAGGAACCATTTTCAAACACTGATCAACAACCGCAGCATCCTGAAAAACTCCAGCAGCCATCTACTTCCACTTCAGCACAAAGCTATAAATGATGTAATATATCCTTTGTGTTTCATTTTATTTAATTCCAATTTTAAAATAAATAGCAAGAGTTTAAATACGTTTTGGGTGCGTTTCTGTTTGGGGGGGGCCTCCCTGGCCAATCAAGCTTAGGGCCTCCAAAAGCCTAGCAGCTGCCCTGCGTTTACATCAACTGTCCTACCGTTAGAACTCACGACTCTAAAAACTGATATTAAAGGTTTTCTGAGATCAACATGGGGATCAAAATGTTTGCTTTCATTTTGCAGAACTTGAAGCGAACCAGATCCTAATATTGGATAGTTACTTCAAACATGGATTTTTTTTTAATCTGTTTCTTTGGGGATCAGAAAAGCTTACATTTGCTTAATTACCACTAACCTCTTCATTGTGTGTGTCACACTGTCAAAAACAACAGTGTTGTTCTTTACCATCGTTTTAAAGACTTATTTATTTAATCAGATGATTTTTTATTCCCCCCACCATTTTGTTGAGAAAATGCTCAATTACGGTATGTCATGTCCACATTGCAGCTATTTGCGATATTTGTGTAATTTATAAAAAATAATTTAGGAATCTGGGACAAAGTAAGGAATTACCTCCAGGCCATCTTTTTATTATTCATTTTTTTAAGGTTATTTCTTTTGTCTTATTCTTACAAGTAAAATAAGTGAAGTTAATATTAGTGCAATATTACAATCCAACAATTCTCTTACTTTTCACTTTTTGTTTGCACTAAAATCAGAAGATCACAACTAAAATGTTATTTTTTTTTCCCCCCCTGTGATGTTTCTGCAGCAATGGTCACCCCACTCCAGACACATGACACCAATGTGACAGAAAGAACAAGAACAAGCTCTGTGCTGGACTCCACTAAAGATGCTACAGAATCTGTGAATGTCCTGACCGCGTCCCAGCTCTCCTCCCTCAGAGATCTGGTGTCAGACAAGAAAATCACAGGTTGGGAAAGTCCTCACTCTGCTCACAAATGCTTGATTAAAAAATTAAAACAAGAAAAAATAAGTCCTCAATCAAGTTATCTGATTCTTTTTTTTTCACTTCTATTTCTATTAGTAAATAATATTATTAATATGGAATCATTTGCATAATTTGACACAATCCCTGCAACATGAGGCTGGGTGTGGAGGATTTGAAAAATTATGAGTTTTTGTTCAATTGGTTTTCTTTAATAAATAAATAGCAGAAGCCCTCATGTAAATCTATTTAGCCACAAGATGGCAGCAAAACACAGATTTTCAGGAATGGACTGCAGGCTGGGAGAGAAATGCAACCAGAGTTTCATGTGATTTTTTTAGTTCAGAAGTTTTCCTCTGTATGTTTTTTCTTTGTCATTAAAGTTGGATGCAAGCTTAAGCTGAGCTCAAAGTGTAGAGCTGAACAATCAAGAGTAATAAACTAAAATGACCTCATCTGTAGGCTTATGATTCCTTGATGCTGTTTCATCAGAGGCAGGATTAACAGGAAGAACCAGATTGTTGTTTTAATTAAATTGGATATAGTCCTGGAGGGTGCGTGGGAGTTCGCCCAACCAATCTACATGTGTTTTGTGGATTTGGAGAAGGCGTTCGAGTGTGTCCCTCGGGGGGCCCTGTGGGGGGTACTCTGGGAGTATGGGGTACCAGGCCCCTTGATACGGGCTGTTAGGTCCCTGTACGACCAGTGTCAGAGCTTGGTCCGCATTGCCGGCAGTAAGTCGGGCTCGTTTCCGGTGAGAGTTGAACTCCGCCAAGGCTGCCCTTTGTCACCGATTCTGTTCATAACTTTTATGAACAGGATTTCTAGGTGCAGCCAAGGTGGTGAGGGGATTCGTTTTGGTGGCCTAAGGATCAGGTCTCTGCTTTTTGCAGATGATGTGGTCCTGTTGGCTTCGTCAGAACGTGATCTCCGGCTTTCGCTGGAGCAGTTCGCATCTGAGTGTGAAGCAGCTGGGATGAGAATCAGCTCCTCTAAATCAGAGACCATGGTCTTGAGTCGGAAAAGGGTAGAATGCCTTCTCCAGGTCAGGGGCGAGGTCCTGCCCCAAGTGGAGGAGTTTAAGTATCTCGGGGTCTTGTTCACGAGTGAGGGAAAGATGGAGCGTGAGATCGACAGGCGGATTGGTGCTGCTTCTGCAGTGATGGGGGCGTTGTACCGGTCTGTCGTGGTGAAGAGAAAGCTGAGCCGAAAGGCAAAGCTCTCGATTTACCGGTCGATCTACGTTCCTACCCTCACCTATGGTCACGAGCTTTGGGTAGTGACCGAAAGAACGAGATCGCGGATACAAGCGGCCGAAATGAGTTTTCTCCGCAGGGTGTCTGGGCTCTCCCTTAGAGATAGGGTGAGAAGCTCGGTCATCCGGGAGGGGCTCGGAGTAGACCCGCTGCCCCTCCACATCGAGAGGAGCCAGTTGAGGTGGCTCGGGCATCTGATTAGGATGCCTCCTGGACGCCTCCCTGGTGAGGTTTTCCGGGCACATCCAACCGGGAGGAGACCCAAAGGAAGACCTAGGACACGCTGGAGGGACTATACCTCTCGGCTGGCCAGGGAATGCCTTGGGATTCCCCCGGAGGAGCTGGCCCAAGTGGCTGGGGAGAGGGAAGTCTGGGCCTCCCTCCTTAAGCTGCTGCCCCTGCGACCCGACTCCGGATAAGCGGATGAAAATGGATGGATGGATGGATGGATGGATGGATGGATGGATGGATGGATGGATGGATGGATGGATGGATGGATGGATATAATCGAGAAGATCATGTGTTTGGAAAATGAGACACTGTATCATCGGAAGTGACTGACCTCAGATCGTGAGATAATTCTACACTTGATCAGCTCATCATTGCGCACACATCAGTTTTTCTTTCTCTGTGGATGTTTCTAAGTTTTGGTCCTCATCCACCTATCTCACCCATGGTGTCCCACAAGGTTCTGTGCCGGGGCCTCTATTGTTTCCCCGTTATCTACTCCTTCTCCAGCACATCCTTCGTTCTTTTAAAGGAATCTCCTGCTGCTGTGGCCCCCAGACTCTGGAACTCTCTCCCCCTGATCAGTGGACTCAGTGTTTTTTTTTTTAAAGCAGCTGAAAATCCATGTTTTCAGGCTGACTTTTGTGTTAACTTCTGTTGCCACTCTGCTGCACGTTAGCTGGATTTTCTCCTTCTGTTTGTAATTTCTGTATATTTCTGTCTGCCTTATTTTTTTTTTCTTTTATTTTATACTTTTATTTTGAAAAGTGTTATTCAAACAAACTTTTCTTCTTTAGTCTGAACTGGGATGCTCAGTTCAGTTCAGCTCTTTATTTTGTATAAAAGTACATCTTGACCTCTGACCAGAGTGTGTAATCTGTTCTACACATATTGTTCTTTACACAATCAGTCATGCAAAATTATTAGATTTATCTGAGAATGTGTGATTTTGCGAAAGCTTTTATTTTTTATTTGTTCATTTTATTCTATAAAGTTCACTTAGGTCTGCGTGTCTCTTTTACTGGACCAGAGGACATCCTTGAGTCCCAGCTGCCCCATCTCCTCTACAAAGAGGTCAGTATGCCACCTGGCTACACAGATAAAATAAAAATGAACAAAAACCACTGTTGTGACTGTGATTTCCTCTGAAAAAGGACATTATTCAATGTGGAATTTTTCATGTTGAAACCAGCTTTTTTAAAATTGTCTACAAGACTTTTGATATAAAAGTGCTCTCCTGTTAAACCGTGTACACACATAAACCAAGTTTAAGGATTTGTTTTAAGAAAGTAGAGAAACTGAATGCAGATCCATGCCCAGCTGGTCTAAAGGTCATTGTCTGAAGCCTTTGTATTGATTCTGCAAACCTATGGTTTATCATTCATTCATTAGTAAACTATTACGAAACACACGTGGACTCTGAAGCTGAACTTTTTTCCAGTTTCTTTTCATTTTAAAAGACCCCAGCTGTGTTTCAGAGTCACAGCCCAACTTAATCACAGGTCTGACATGAGTGGATTAAAGGATTAGAGCCTGGAGATCTCAGCAGACGTTTTGATGTTGGAACTGAGTTCCAGTGTGGAGCTTTAAATGATGTGTGGATAAAAAGTAGGTTCGACTGGTTTGACTGTGAATAATATTTCCTATTCTTCTTTGATAAGTCTGGAACCTACAACACAGGAGAGAAGTCTGGACTCTTCACCATCAGAGTGGTGGGAATGAAGAAAGTGAACTCCCGGAGATTTCAGCAACCTTGAAGATTTTATTTTTATATTGTTTCTTTCAGTTGGTGTTAGAAGAAATCGTGTCTGTATAATTCAAATGATTGCTTTTAACTTTTCATTAAAGATTTACCCTTCAAACGTGTCTGTCCAGTATTAGCCCCGCCCACCAAATTAATCACCCAATGGGAACAGGCGAAGCGCGCTCACCCTCGGACACCCTATTGGTGCTCAGCACGAGCGTGAGGAAGTTTCTCCGGACTGGCAGTGAAGCGGCTCTGACAGCTTCATGACCCCCTAAAACTAAAACAGACACTTTTAGGAGAATGGCCGATCCAGGCGCAAATGCCGATGAGGACGAGAGGGAATTCCTAAAGGTTATCGCTCAGATCGGAGGAAGAGAGCGGATTTATCTGGTCGGTGATGCTTGTGACAGAAAAAAGGTGGACGGAGATGACGTGGGGAATTTTCAGGAGTTCATCCGTGACATCTTTCCTAACAGCAACCCTGAGATCTGCAAAGGTCCAAACTCCCAGCAAGGCGATCGCGATGGGCAGACTGGGAAAAGCGATGAGATTCCTTTAGCCGTGAGGGGAAAGGATGAGCACGGAGGGAAAGAGAAGCGACCAGCACGCAAAAACCCGAAAACAGTAAGGAAAGGGGCTAGCATCTACAGCTCCAAGCGGGCGATAGACTCCCCCGTCATCGTCTTCATCTTCAGACAGACGTTCGTAAGCACATGCTCCAACGAGGAGAGTTTAAAGGAGATCCTGAAGGACGTAAAGGCACGTACGAAACGTGCCTCGGTCATCCGGCCTGCTCTGATTGGATTAATACGCGCCACGCAGGAGAGCGCAGAGACGCGCCGGTGTGCTCAGGTCCTGGAGGGTCTGATGCGCGCGGTGTTCCACAGACACGCGCCTGAGATGATGTGGGTCGGCTGTTTCATTCCCAAGACGGAGGCCACGATACAGAACATCAAGAAAAGCGCCTGCAACGTTGTTTATGCGTCTCAAACAGCAGGTGTAACAACCGTGGAGTAGCCAATGAATCAGCACATTAGTTAGTTGCAAAAAACAGGAAGTTTGAACCTTTTATATGGCAAATAAATATTTGTTTACACTAGCTAATGGGTTAATAACACAAATGTTTCCCAGGGGCACGCATTTTTCCTTTTTCTTCCCAGGCATGGCTGCAGACAAGAGAAACAAAGGGAGCCATTCATGGAACAATCAGGCAGCCAAGCCGTTAAATGCTTATTATTGCCTTTCAGATAATTCCGGGGATAGAGGGAACCAGTCTTTGTGGCCATTCCAATGTTGTTTCAGGCCTGAGAGAAGAGAAGCCAGAGGCCAGACCAACATCAGACCTTCAAACTGCAGGAACAAAGGTAGCAGCAACCCCCTAAAGGCTCAGCCTGGCAGGGCTGCTCTCAGATATGTTGTTTTTTTTTATTGGGGTATTTATTTATAAACCATTATTTTGTAATAGCTATTATTATTATTATTAGCTTACAATATTAAAGGCCATGCTGAGACTGGACTGAGGAAAGACAAAAGTAACAAGAATTTGCTTCTAAACTGATCAAATGTTATGCAATATTAGGCAGATCCATTTAATTTGACTACCACATTATGCAGCATTAAGATACATGTGTATTTGCTTTTGTTTTCTGAGTTCAGTCTTAGGACTGTCATATTAAAAGGAAAGCAAAGAATAAAAGGGAAAAAAGTGAGCAAAACTACATATTTTAATGCAGCCAATGTGTATTAGTGTAGAATAATAATTGCTTTCAATGTAAATTAACATTTTAAACGTTTCAGGTGAAGCTGGAAATGAAGATGAAGGCCTTCCTCTCAAAACCTTGACTGCTGAGCCTCATGTGAATGGATAACGAGCTGGATTTGGCAACTGATGCTGGGACACATGACTGGCCTCACAGGCCTATCACAGAGGATTATTATGTTTTCACTGTGGGAAAACGGGGCACTGGTGTAGCGTGGCCTTTTGACACTGTTTTATGGTGCTTAAAATCCAACATCTGAGCCAAAAAGAAGAAAACTGCTGTTGTTCTGTACAATGTTTAGCCTTAAAACATTTATTGCATCAGCATTAATTGTAGCTACATTCTTCCCTTAACTTATTGAATTTTGACAGGCGCACAATGCTGAAGGTAAACGTGATGCATGATCAAGCACACATTTAAAATATGAAGAACCCTTGGAAGATTAATTTTTTTTATTTTAATCTTACAACACAAGCCATGAAAATGTCACAACGGATGTAAAAGCCTTAATGTGAGCTTTTATTGTACCTAAAGGATTTTTTATTACATAATTTTATTGAAAGACCTAAAGTTAGCCTTATACAATTTTTTTTATTTGTCTGTTTTAGTTAAAATATGTGAGACCACATGTCGGTCTGAGCCAGAGAAACTACCTGCTGCACAGAAACCTTGAGCAACTCTTGCATTGTGTTTTTTATATTTCCAAGCAAGGGCATTTTAAAATATACATATTTAATAAAGGTTTTTGTCTTAATTAGTATTTTTCAGGGAAACATTGTTTGCCACAGAACTGTAGTACATTGAAACACTTGTAACAGTTTAGGTATTTATTTATACTATTAATTTTCTATTCATTTCAATAAACACAATTCAGCAACGATGAACATGCTTTTGTAACTGTTGAATAAATGTGCAGCTGTTTCATCATCAGAGGGAAACCTGAACATCACATGTCTGCTGGTCTAGCTGGGAAAAATGTCTACTCTCAAGTGGTTCTAATTTATAATGGAAACATACTTTATAAGAATAAACAAACAGCACAAGTAAAACACTACTTTTATTGCTCATCATATATGTACACACATTTTAGAAATGTATTTACAGAATTTAGGCTACATATTGCAGAATGTATAATAACAACCGACTGATATCCAAATTTGAGACGTGGTCACACTAGCCAGGAAAGGCTGATACATCCTAATTTGAATTTAAATCCACCCATCAAATCATTGTTAATTAAAAATTAAATAAAAAAATCACTTAGTACACAAGATGTGGACTTTTAGAAGTCCGTCTAATGCCGTTCCATAAACTGTGAGCCTATAATGTAAGTTTAAAAAATATTTTATTATGAATAAATACATTTTGTATAAGGCATTTATAAATGTGGAACAAATTTAACTCTTCAACATACATTGAACATTGCAATATTGTAACGGAAATTTGTAGTTAGGCACAGGCGAGGCCAGCCAAGGCAAAGGTCCTTCACAGAGGGATATGCTGCTGTATGAACAAAAACTTAGCAGCGGCTGTGTCTGGCGCTGTCGTGAAAGCTTAAACGATATTTTAAGTCGTATATTTTGATTGAAAGAGAGAAATTCTACAGTCGAGATAGACGAAAGGAGTTGAGGAAGCATTATAAAAGAAAACAAACATGATAACGTCTGCCGGTAAGTAACTGAAGACGTGTTTTACTTAGCCGTAACTCTTGCTAGCTGCCATTGATTTAGCTGAGTCACACAGCGGTAAGCGGTTGTCAGTCAGTCTTTGACCACTGACATTAAATAAAACTCACAACCTGTCAAAAAATCTTTAAGATATCTTTTTATGTAAACAATACATGTAAATTCCCCAAATTGGCTTTTTAAAATTAAAGCAAGATGGACATGTTTGTGTCATGCTACCAGGTGTCACTTGCTACCATGAACTTGCCCAGTTTTACATTTAGCGGCTTGTTTTCCAGTTTTATGATTAGGATTTTTAAATAATTTAGTGTTTGAAAGATAAATTAGTTTTTCTTTTTTAAAAACGCAAATTTGTTTGATTGAATTTTATTTCCATAAATAATGTGATTATAGAATAAAATAATACAAGTATCACAATATGACATAATAACTTGTGCTTCTGTTTTGTGGTTGTCTGTTTAAAGCTGGGATAATTTCACTCCTTGATGAGGAAGAGCCGCAGCTCAAGGTAAAAGCTGTTGCATGAAGGTTGATTCATACATGTTAAACTGGAGTTTCCAATGTTGATTATCATTCAGAATTTTGAACACTGGCTCTAGATTATTTGGATAAAGGATCTTTATTAAAGGTCTGAGCATTGATGGAATAAAAATTTAAATATTAAACTGAAACAGTTATCCCTCACAGTTTTTATTGTTATTGAACATTTGAACCTTTTACATGCCAGCTTTAAATTTAAATGACGAACGGAGGTGATTTATTCAGTGTAAGCAAAGTTACCCCATAGACTAGTTAAATGTGTGTGAATGTATAGACAGTATGGTAGTAACAAAGCTTTTTTGTTGCAGGAGTTTGCTTTACATAAGCTGGACTCCATTGTGAATGACTTCTGGGCTGAAATTTCAGGATCTGTAGATAAAATGTAAGTACTACTAACAGGCTCTGAAATGATATCTGATATACAAATGCAACATAAGTCATGATAGTTCATAATCTGATTATTTTTACATATATTTTGGTGAAAGGAATTAATTTAAAATAAAGACTAAGACAAAAACCCACTAGAAGAAATGTAAAGAGGGTGTAAAGCAGTTGCAGTTTGATCAATACCTGCATTTTAGTAGCATTTCTAGTATATTTATTCCCACTCAGTTTCCAGGTGTGTTATCAATAATAAAGAAAATAATTTACTAGTGACCATCATTGGGGGAAAAAATGTCTTTCCATTCCACTTGTTCAGTTCTACATAACAATCTATTTTCCCTTTACAGCGAGGTCCTGTATGAGGATGAATCCTTTCACAGCAGAGAATTTGCTGCCCTGGTGGCCTCCAAGGTTTTCTACCACCTAGGAGCATTCGAAGAATCTTTAAATTATGCTCTTGGTGCCGGAGACCTTTTCAGTGTCACAGATGACTCAGAATACGTAGAAACCATCATTGGTGAGGAACCAAACTGGCTCTCTGATGTGGATAATATATAGATGTCGACTTGAACTGTGTTCACATGGATTCATGACTTGTTTTTCTCTTTCCTGTGTGCTTCAGCCAAATGCATTGACCACTACACCAAGCTGCGGGTGGAGAACGCTGAGCTATCTGAGGATGAGGAGAAAAAGAGCATTGACCCTCGCCTGGAGGGTATTGTCAACAAAATGTTTCTGCGTTGCCTAGACGATCACAAGTACAAGCAGGCCATTGGCATTGCATTGGAGACCAGACGCCTTGACATGTTTGAGAAGACCATCCTGGAATCAGTGAGCATCTTCAGTCATTTGCTTCTTAAACTAACAAAAGATCAGTCTTCTTAAAATTTCTCCTGCTTTTTATTAACTAATAAAAATCTTCTGCAGAAATTTTATTTAACAATTATTTCCAGCTGTTATAGTCATTTTGTTCTCGTGATAAAACTTTGATTCATTTTTCTTTCAACTGCAGAACGATGTGAGTGGCCTCCTGGCGTACAGCCTGAAGGTTTGCATGTCCCTGATGCAGAACAAGAAGTTTCGCAATGAGGTCCTGCGAGTTCTGGTCAAACTTTACATGAATTTAGAGAAACCTGATTTCATCAATGTCTGCCAGGTAAGCATTAGATTGTAAAATCATTTTTACACTTGATCTCATCAATAATATGCTTTTTAGCCGTAGCTGCGTTTTTGTCAAAGATGGATCATAAAAGTTGAGAAGGACTGATTTTTAAAAAAAATACTGGTAATTAATACAAACCAGGTTTCCACTGGATGAATCAGATTTGAAAAGAAAAAACTATCTTAATATTTTTATTTTAAGCTCAGTTGTTAAATCTGGACATTACAAACTGCTGCATCATTGTGCATTTTTATAGTGAAAAATGTGTAAATTTATTAAAAATATAATTCTACATATTGTGACTTTAAAAAATAGGTTCAACTTAGTATGGTTCAACCATCCTGCTTGTGAACATCATCTAGGCATCCTGATTTGTTTAATTTGAGAGAATTTGATTCTCTGTCTAACATATCTCTAATGTGGACTTTCCTCTTCCCTCTGTAGTGCCTGATCTTCCTTGACGACCCGCAGGCTGTGAGTGACATCTTAGAGAAGCTGGTAAAGGAGGACAACCTGCTGATGGCCTACCAGATCTGCTTTGACCTGTATGAAAGTGCCAGCCAGCAGTTCCTGTCCTCTGTCATTCAGAACCTGCACACCATTGGAACCCCCATCCCTGCTGTTCCTGGCTCAACAAATACAGGCACTGTTCCTACGACAGAAAACGACGGGTAGGAAGGGGTGGACTATAAAAACACAACTTCACCTTTTCTAAATTTTTTGACCAATAAGTGGTAAACTTGAGGCTACTAACCTTACAAATGATAATTTCTTTGTTCCAGTGATGCGATGGAGACAGATGAAAAGCCTGGCAGCTCCCCAGCTGGAAAGTCAGCAGAGGTGGTAAGTGCTTCTGATTGGTTTATATCACAGCTTTCTGGGGCTGTCAGTCTGTGTCTAAACAAAGCAACCAGCCTGGTTCTCATCTTTGCTTCTCCTACTCTTTGTAGAAAGAGGAACCCAAAGACCAGAACGCCAAGATGATCAAGATTCTCAGTGGGGAGATGGCCATTGAGCTGCACCTGCAGTTCCTGATTCGAAATAACAACACAGATCTAATGATTCTAAAAAATACAAAAGTAATATGAGACACAAAACAGTTGTTCAGTTGAACATCAGATTTCTAAAAGTTGCCAAATGTTTCATTTAAATTTTCACACCCTTTTTATTACAACAGGATGCAGTCCGAAACTCAGTGTGTCACACAGCCACAGTTATAGCCAACTCATTCATGCACACAGGAACCACAAGTGACCAGTTCCTCAGGTAGTGATGGAGATAAAACGATTGTAAAAATGCCTAAACTATCCAAGATAATAAAAAAGTGCATTTTTGCAATATAATTGATCCTATTTTTCTTTTTCTTGTTCCTGAAGAGAAAACTTAGAATGGCTAGCAAGAGCTACGAACTGGGCAAAGTTCACAGCCACAGCAAGTCTGGGCGTCATTCACAAGGTAAAGTTGTTCCACCATCAGCTAAACTCAAAATAAACTTTATTAAAAATAACAAAATGTTGGATTTTTGGTTGTTTTAATTTTGAGTGTGTTTCTGGTTTTTAATTTCAGGGCCATGAGAAGGAGGCACTCCAGCTAATGGCCACCTACTTGCCCAAAGACACCTCACCTGGCTCTGCCTACCAGGAAGGAGGCGGCCTGTACGCTCTGGGACTCATTCATGCCAATCACGGTGGAGACATCATCGATTACCTGCTCGGTCAGCTCAAGAGTGCCAGTAATGATGTAAGTACTTTTGTTATACGTCTGCTTAAGTATTTTAAATCACTATAATGTTATCTCGCTCAGATAAGCCACTGTATGTGAAATCTCACTGTGCTCTGCATTTTTGTTTCACAGATTGTCCGTCATGGTGGTGGTCTCGGTCTGGGTTTGGCTGCTCTGGGCACAGCCAGACAGGATGTATATGATCTACTCAAGTCAAACCTTTACCAAGATGATGCTGTTACAGGTAGGCTTCTCACATTTTCTAAACACTCCTTCTGGAAAATAAAAAGTTCCAAACAAGGCATACTGATGTTTCACTGTGACTTCTCAGGTGAAGCTGCAGGTTTGGCCCTGGGTCTGGTCATGCTGGGCTCCAAGTCCGCTCAGGCGATCGAGGACATGGTGGGCTACGCTCAGGAGACCCAACACGAGAAGATCTTGCGCGGCCTGGCAGTGGGAATTGCTATGGTCATGTATGGACGCATGGAGGAGGCTGATGCTCTCATTGAAAGCCTCTGCAGAGATAAGGTACGCCCGAGACCCCTCTCACCCTGGCCCTGGACTGTTTGATACACACTACCCTCAGGGAGGAGGTTCAGGTCCTTACAGACTAGAACCTCACACCACAAAAACAGCTTCTTTCCCTTTGCTGTTAGACTCCTGAACAACTAATAATCGTTTCAACCACATAGATCTGCACCAGTCACCTATCCGCCTATGCTTGTGATTGTTTTTCTTGCTATGTTCCCTATGTTGATTATTTCTGATCTATCCTAATCTATATATTGCCTGACTTATATGTATATTTGCACCTTGCCACCGAAACAAATTCCTAGTAGATGAGTCTCTCATCTACATGGCAATAAACCTGATTGTGATTCTGAGAGCAAAGCTTCTACACCACCAGGACAAGAGTTTCTTTGTTCGTTAAAACAACATGGGTTTGTGTAGTCTGTGTGTATATTTAACACAATACTCTCCAAACAAAACAAACCTGATCAATCCCTAAACAAAAGGAAGTGGTGACCATTAAAAGACCATTGTTCTTTATTAGGCTTACTGTTTCAATGTGCATCTGTTTGATGTCCTGTGCACTCTCTGAACCCTGCAACACTTTACTTTGTCACACGTGCGGCTGTTTGCCAGGATTCATTCTATAAGTGCTGTATGTGGGGAAGTGAGTCAAACCGTGTTGGTCTTGGCTGCGCACACATACATCCTCAAAGCTCTGCTTTATTTCACTGTCTTTGATAGGACCCCATATTGCGGCGATCTGGTATGTACACTGTTGGAATGGCCTACTGTGGTTCTGGGAATAACAAGGCCATCCGGCGCCTGCTGCATGTTGCTGTGAGTGTTTTTTCTCATTTATTCTCTGTAAAGTAGGAGTGATGCAGATGCCACGTTCCAGGACTTGTAACTAAAATTTTTGACAGCTGGAAGTAAATGATCTTAATAAAGTAAGAAAGATAATCATAGTGTATTTTTCTCATCCCGTTTTGTTAATATATCTAACTGGTCATTTGTCAACTTGAGAGCTATGGTGCTAAAGGTTGTTTTATAAATTTTGAGGTTGAAGTGAGTCATCAGAGGAAGCAGAAATATTCATAGGCCTGTTGTTCTTTTATAATATTGCTGTCCTGTAGGTGGCGCTGTGTGTCAGCTTAACTTTTGATCCAGCATGATAGCGGACATACTTTTTACTCTTTGAGGGAGCCACATCATTTAGGTTAACGTGCCAGTTTGTTTACGTGAACGTTGTTTTTCTTAATCAGGTGAGTGACGTGAACGATGACGTCAGGAGGGCTGCTGTCGAGTCCATCGGATTCATCCTGTTCAGGTAGGATCCAGATTTAATTTCTTTAACTGTGATCAGAAGAGATTTTAGATTGAGAGTCTTTTGAACTGCAAGACTTGCCTAAATTGCTGTTTTTCAAACAAGCTTAGTTTTTATTGAGTTTATTTTCTTCTTAGAACTGACATTGAATAAAGTTTCCTTTAAATGCTATAAAACATATTTGTTAGTATTGAGTCTTACTAGGCAGATCAAGCGTACAAGGTAATTGTATATATTTAATTTATATTTCTAGCAAATGTTCTGGAGTGTCCTCAAGTGTTTCTGCTTCTCCTGTTTGACCCTTTTTCTTGACATTTATAAGATGATTAGGTTTAGTAGTTTATTTACAATAATTTCTGTGGATAGAAGATGCTCCTCCCTTGGAGAAAACTAAGCATTCTTTATTTTCACAACTATTTACTGAAAATTTGTAGTACTCAATAAAATGATCTAATTCGTGGAGATTTATTCATTGTTTAAAGGATATTGAGGCTTGTGTGTAAATATCTGGTCATACATGTTCAAGCTCACACAGAGCTGAGCTGTTATGGTCTGTAAGATCAAGTTGCTTCTAGAAAAACTCTAAATCTTCTTTATTTAGAAAGACTTGAGAACCACAGCTGTACACTTTATCAACACCTTTTCAATCCCAATGATTCAGAGATGTGTGTGTGCTCATGTACACAAACAAGATGGCTCCAATTCTGACTCTTTTACTTTTCTGTTTTTGATTATAAATCAGCAGAACTCCTGATATAGACTGAGTTTGTTTAAGCAAAAATCAGCTGGTTAAACATTTTTACTTTGCTCATGGAGCCTTAAGCGTTCTGCCCAGATCTGATTATTCTTGATCGGTTTATTCATGTTTTGTTAATTTGGCTGAATTTAAATGGAGATCAATCTTTGATGTGTTTGCATTTTCCTGGCCCCAAAAATGCCTAGATCCGATCTATATACCCAATATTATATTACTGCTAAATACAATGGCCTTGCAACAGTCTTTTTACCCTTCTTCCTATTGTCCTGTTGTGCTTTGATCCATTTTGGTTTCAATATTAAAGAGACACAAAAGCAGACAACATAAGGAAAGAGAAAAGTTTAAAAGTCTTGTACTTGATTCAAGTCAGCAAAACAGAAAACATATTTTATTAAGCATTTTTAGGTTTCCACTTTTTGCTATTTTCAAAGCACAATCTGTTATTCTGAAACCATTTCAAAACAGCTGGCTGCAATACACGTAGTACAACAATGCTTCTCAGAAGTTCAGCAAATTAAATTAGAATCATTTCAAGAGTGCAAAAATTGTCTTTTGCAGAATAGTTTTCAAAGTTGGAGCTATTTTCTCTCAACAGAATGTAAGCACGTGGTCTGAGATGGTTTACAGCTAACTTAAACAGTCCAAGTTGCACTGGAGTATATAATATACATCATTCAGAGATTTTCCAGGTTGTCGTGTCTGGCTGCCTGAATTTTTGTGGAATACCTCGTCACACTACACTCACTCTACTCCTGTTTTTCTCCAGTGAGCCTGGCACCAGTTGTTTTTCTCAACCTAAAACTTGGTAGGGTGTGAAAACCTAGCTTTCGTGTATAATTCACATTAATGATTTGGCACATTTTAAAGGTTTGCTGTGCAACATTTATTTTTGTAAGCTAACCGCACAGTATCTTATTACTCAAGTTTAATTATCAATAGAACACATTTCCTTATGTAAATTATCATTAACAGCATCAGACAACCTACTGTTGTTTCGCTGACGTCAGATCATGAGTATCTGTTTTATTAATTTTTTCTGTCTTACGGGGCAAGCCTTTGTCTTAGAGACTGAATATATTCCACAAATCAAATTAAGATGAATCCCTCTGGTTTCTCTACACACGGCTTACATGTTCTTCCTGATTAAAATCTTCATTTTCATTCAGAAGTTTTGTGTTTAACATCACACCACCAGGTGACTGTTCAGATGCTTGCTGACAGCTGAGCGGACTTTGGTAGCTCACTGCTCCGATGCCATTTTTCATTCCACGCTTCATGAACAGCTTTGAGTTCTCTGCCATGGAAGATTTAAACGAAATCCTTGTGAGGGTCCAGTCCATGCTTGTCGACCCCAGATGTGCTGCCCTGTTGCTTGCACAGTTTCTGTAATTGCAGGTGATGTAGCGTGTGAAGGCTTCCCTGAAGGTTTTGTTGAAAAGAGTGTAGACCAGGGGGTTAATACCTGATGACACATAGCCAACCCACACAAAGATCTCCATCAGGCGGGAAATCACTTTCTCGTCACAACTTGAGCACAGTGCAGATGTGATATTTGTTATGAAAAAAGGGCACCACATGACGACAAACAGGAGGAAGACTATGCCCAGCACCTTGGAGGCACGCTGCTCATTGCTCAGAGTCTGCATTGACTTCTTGCCCATCGTTGACATTCTCCGAAATGATATTTCATCACCCGTTGGAGTGTTCATTAGGCCTGCGTTTGTTTTTTCGTGCATCTTGGGAAGTCTGATATCCAACATATTGATTTGCTCGGCTTCAGGTGAAGCCAAAGCCTGTTCCCTTTGAAAAATTGTGGATATTGTTGGGGAGCCAAAGCGCTGAGTCACCTTTGACCTGAGCAAATAAACTTTTTTGCGCAACACCTGCACCGTAAGTAGGTAGATGATCATCATGATGGCCAGAGGGATGAAGAAAGCCGTCAAGGATCCAAAGATGATAAACTTGGAGAATGTTTCTGGTTTCAGCAGGCACGTGTGGTTGCTGTTGAAGGTGATGTTGTTGTGAAGATTCTTCAGCCCCTTTATTGGAATTGGCATGGCGATACCTGGAAAAGGGACAAAAGCGATTTAGGCAAAGTCAATAGTAATTTTTGTACATGTAATGCATTACCACACTGGTGTTTTTGTAGATGGGTTTTGACTAAATCTGACACAGATTCTATGTCAGGATGTTTGTTAGGAAAAAAAAAAAGCTCTATGAAATATATCGGTAGTCTTCTGAGACAAGTTTGTGTTAAAAATGGTTAAAGAAAGTTGAGTTTTCTTACAAATGGATATGAGCCACACCAGTGCTATCTTGACCAGTGCTTTGGCTCTGGATTTGTACTGGCTGTGCTGAATTGGCTTCTTGATGGCGACATAGCGATCCAGTGAGATGGCACACAGGTGCATGATGGACGCAGTGGAAAAAAGGACATCAAGGAAGAGCCAGATGGGGCAGACGAAATCTGGAAGTGGCCATCTAGAGTCTAAAGAGACAATGAGCTGGAAATTAATCAGGAGAATAAACTTTTGGCATGATCTATTATGTGTTTCTGCAGTGTGGAGCTAAATATTGTATCGTTATTCCTTGCTAAGGAAAATTTGGGTGTAGCGCTAACGTGGAAGATGCACTGCAAAAGCAAGTAATTAGGAGCAGCACTCATGTAAAAAATTGGTGTTTGTTTATATGTGAGGAATGTCTTTACTGGAAACTGAAGGGGTTCATTGTTTATGGAGCTAAAGGCTCTTTATGTAGATTGTGGCTGGGTCTATGCTCAACAGTAGTGTTTATTTTGAGTTCCAGGCATAAAACTGGCGAGAAATTTGTTCTGGCTTTTGTCTCCTCGTCCATTAACATTGCAAAAGACTGTTGGTGGAAATATTTCTTTTAGCGTGTTTTTATTATGCTCCCCTCGTGCCTTTTACTTGCACCACTTTCTTGTCATGCTGGGGGGAATTTTTGAGTCACAGTTTTGGTCCGGTTTCATCTGGAAGGTTTTCATTGATAAATACTGCTCTCGTTACCAAAGTAGACCTTCTGTCCCTGTTTTGTGAAATGTTTATTTCTACGCCAAAGTCAATTAACAGCGTAGCTTGTGAAGTCCAACTGGCTAAAGAAGAGGGTATTTTATTATTTTTTTATATTTAGGCGAAGAAAGAAACGTTGAAACATTAAAACTTCACTGTTGTAGATTTGTTGTTTGTATGAATGTTACCTCAAGCTTTCATAGCTTTTCAACACATTAAAAACACAGAAGAGTTGCTTTTGTTCTTGACCTTTTGCTTTTGCTTTATAAATTACCAGTCCATGTACTTTCCAGAAGTTTCTGGTTACATGAAGTTGTCTTCAGTGCTTTGAGTTTTAATCTGTTGCATTTGTTCTTTAGAAAGTTTAACACTTTGTGCTTTTACAGTTTTTTGTTTGTTGTGAAGCACAAGTTTAGAACTAAAACGTCAGTCACAGAGGTTCACATGTTTTTACTTTTGAAAAGACCTGATCTCTGTACATATTGTATAAATAACAAAAACAACCCATTGAATTCTATAGACTACAATTGAAATAGTCACCTTTAATTACGAAACAGATCTGAGCAACAAAGCCATGAATTTTCTCTGTAACATTTTTTTAGTGTTTTAATTCACATAAAATGCTGCTTTTAAATCAAACGCACACGTGCATCAGTCTGGCTGAGTTCATATGGTCTTTGTTGTTTATTTTGATCTTGAGTAGCTCTAAAGCTAGCCCACTAACTTGGAAATCACTTTAGGCTGCAGTAACTGGGATTGTGTACCCGTTAGGGAAGGGATGACCCGGTATTTGGTATTAGTGTCAGTGCA
The DNA here is from genome assembly GCA_006937985.1 of Aphyosemion australe. NCBI lineage: Eukaryota > Metazoa > Chordata > Actinopteri > Cyprinodontiformes > Nothobranchiidae > Aphyosemion > Aphyosemion australe. The sequence continues at coordinate 116,992 of SSNS01000646.1, forward strand.
GCCTGTCCTGTACTGTGTAACTGTGACTTAATGTCCTTCGGTTCTGTTATGAGGAGCTGATTCCTCCTCTGGCAGTTCACGTTGTCGTTAGTCAGCTTTGTTATTCTTTACACAGGTTTCTTCATGTAAGTTTATAACTCCTTTACCTCCTCCTTCATGCAGGACTTAAGAGCTACATCGCTTCAGATGAGGGGACAATAATAACATCACTAGGCTTGTAAAATAATAGTAAGATATCCATCCATCCATTTTCCTCCGCTTATCCGTGGTTGCGTCGCAGTAGCTTAAGCAGAGAGGCCCAGACTTCCCTCTCCCCAGCCACTTGGGCCAGCTCCTCCGGGGGAATCCCAAGGTGTTCCCTGGCCAGCTGAGAGACATAGTCCCTCCAGCGTGTCCTGGGTCTTCCCTGGGGTCTCCTCCCAGTTGGACATGCCTGGAAAACTTCACCAGGGAGGCATCCAGGAAGCATCCTGACCAGATGCCGAGCCACCTCAACTGGCTCCTCTCGATGTGGAGGAGCAGCAGATTTACTCCGAGCCCCTCCCGGATGACCAAGCTTCTCACCCTATCTCTAAGGGAGAGCCCAGACACCCTGCAGAGTAAATGCATTTTGGCCGCCTGTATCCGCAATCTCATTCTTTCGGTCACTACCCAAAGCTCGTGACCATAGGTGAATCAAGTAGCCTAGTGAACTAGACCAATTCTTGCTTTGCAGAGTTTGGTCTAGGCACGCTTCATTGGAACCCTCGCAGCCCAAACCACTGCTGTGTCTATCCAATCACAACTCGCTATAGTTTTGGTTGGGCCAATCACAGCGCTCTATATTGTGGGCCAATCACAGAGCGGGAGTAGCCGATGACGTCAGCGCTGCGGCCGCGAACCCAAGCAACAAAACGGCTTTGTCATCAACATTGGATTATTTAGACTCCAACGTGCGTAAGTCTGTCGGCTATACTTAGCGGCTTCTTATTTTATCAAACAAAGTAGTGCAATGTCCCAGTACACCTGATATTCACATGTTTTTATACAAAAACGACAGAAATCATTGACGCCATTAGTGGGTCCCGCTTTTCTATCGCTGTGATTACGTCACGTTGTTCGTTACTCTGATTGGTCCTAGCGCTATCCAATTGCGTGCTGACATTTTGAAAGACAACCGTAGATCCCGCCTCACGACTGAGAGCCGTCAATGGTTCGTGGCCAGACTATATATTCACATATATAGGATGGCTTGCCAGGCTATGAATCAAGTGCTTCGCCTTCCAATTCAGCTCTCTCTTCACCATGACAAACCGGTACAATGCCCGCATCAATAGTAAGATATATATATATAAATATATTTTTGTTTGTTTTATAATATATAAATATATTTATCTATACATGTTGGTTTAGTTGCCAACAGCAACAATGATAATGAAGTTACTCTTTTATCAGAGACAATTGAATTAAGTTCAGTATCAAATTAAATGTTAATTTTTCATAGAACTACATCTTTATTTATTTGGTTTCATACTTTTATTTCTCTTGTGATATTAAAAGCTGATTTATCATCTTAATATAAAAATAAGTCCATTATTAAAGCAAAGCCTTTACACCTTTCATCTTTTTTAATAGCATCCAAATTTAAATATGAGTGTCAGATGGACAAAATGTACAAAATGGAAGCAATCACAGATTAATTATGAAGCTCTTGTTCGTAAAGATGGACAAAATGGACAAAAGCAGGACTTATGACACATTCAGTTCTTATGTAAACCATGGTGATTGAGGGAGACAGGAGTACAAAAGCAGCTTTGTGCTACACTATCCTCCACTCTTGTGTGAGAGACATAATTACTATCTGGCTCATTATCCTACAATTGAATTAATGAAGAGTAATGGCTTCAGCATCACCCTGAATTTCGTAGTCGTATTAGAACACTGGGAATAGAAGTGTAAATTAGTTCCTGTGCAGCTGTATTTAGTTAGCACAATTAGAGGGATTAAATAAATTAGTTAGCTCTTTTTTCTCCATGTGTTCTAGTCCTCTGTTGGCTTAATCCAAGCTTTGCAGCTACTGGGTCAGCGGGGCCAGAAGGAGCTACTTTATGCAGTTGTATTGTAATTACTTAACAAGTGGTCATGATTATATATGTAGCATGTCTTAAAAATCAGGATCCTTTTCTAATGTGCTTGAATGCATTTATTATATATGTGACTTGACCAACTTGACCAGTGATGGTAATAGTCTGTATAGTAGTTAAAATGTAATGTCAAAGTTGGAATCTGGGAAGGAAATTTGGGTACGTTAAGCAAAGTAAGACGGAAAATGAATCAAACGTGATTAAAACCATCCAATAAAAGGTTCAACTTGAGCAGAACGTCTCTCTGCAGGATTGAGCGTCTGTTATTTTGATGTTGCAGATGTTTAGAGATAAAACATCTTATCACTGCATGAAACACAAGGGCCTCCTGCTGAACTTACTGTAAAGGACCGTGACGAGTGCGAGGGGCATCACCAGAAGTCCCACCAGCAGATCAGCCACAGCCAGTGACATCAGAAAGTAGTTGGTGGCGTTCTGCAACTTCCTTTCAAGCGACACGGCAAGAATGACCAGGATGTTTCCTCCGATGGTGGGGATTATAACCATGACGATGAGCAGGGCAGCCCATTTCAGCTGAATCTCAGCTGCTTCGCCTGCATAAAAACTGTTGTTGAAATGCGCCATGACTGGCAGAGGCGCGTAGCTTCTGAGATCCCAGCGGGCCTGAGCGTGGGTGGTGGCTCTGATCTTTCTGGTTTTGGACTCTCGGTCAGCATGGTCACTGGGTCCCACGAGCAAAGGCGGAGGGTATGGTGGGACCACTCAAGGCGTGTGCATGAGATGCATCATCTCTAACAAGGAATACAAATCAAAATCGACAGCTGACACTCTCTTCGAGAGTCACTGCTTGAGAGGGACAAAAATGAGCAGATCCAATAAGTCCAAAGCTAGAATAATCCCACCACGAGTCATACTTCCACAGTGACCCGTTTGCAGGAGTCCTCACTTTCCCACGCAGCTCATACTCCGGTCATCTGCGTGTAAGAAAGAGAAATGTCTGTTTAGGAAATGCTGGTGCTGTGACCTGATTTCATAACGTAACGAACATCTAAACTTATAGGCCTTTTGTTTCTATGGTACATTTCTTGGCTATAATACAGAAATAACAATGGTCCACACAGATGATTTTGTGAGTCGTTTGTGACTAGAAATGCTCAGAATAATTTTGTGTACTCCCGTTCTTCCTCTCACACAGAGCTGTGTGGTTTTATGTGAGGAAAGGCGAGTATCGGAACGATTCTGATCCTTAAAGAGTTAGCTTCTTACCTTCTTGTCAGGGTTTTATGGTCTGAAGTTCTCTGACTTGTAAATTCTTGAGTATCTTTCCTGGCTGCTCAGTCTCAGTCCAGACAGCCTTGTTGGGAAAGCCATGCAGCTCGGCGCCCGGTGCTCTTCAGTCTTTGTCCACGTCGCTCTGCTCTGAAGCTTCTCACGTAAGAATGGGACTGAATCCTCTCCTGCAGCAGCTACGTCTATCTCAGCCTGAAGTCATCCATGGGGTGGGCTTAGCTTTTCCTCCACATGCTGGAACAAATCCAGGTCTTGCTTTGCTTCACCTGAAGCAATCACAGATTTAAAACTTTCAGATGCTGTGGCCCCTCCGCCTCTCTCATTCCTTCTCACCGGTTCTTTCTCACTGCCTGCAGTCGGCTCACACTCCTCCTGTCTCATTCGCCGTCTCCCCCCACCCCCCACCTTCCCCTTTCGTCTTGCGAGTCAGACTCTATACAAAACAGATGAATGTCCTCTTGCTGGACACATGCCAGTGGCTCGGGGAGGTAATTTCTTTCAACACGGCTGTCCCACTGTTTATATTTGCCACTCTCTGTTCTCTCCCCGTTTGAAATAAGCAGTTATACTGGTGCAGCAGTGGTTTAGGGGCAGAACCCTTTTGTGTGATGACTGCGCTGCACAACTTTTTCCTTTTGTTCCCAGTGACATCAGACCTTTGGGCTAACAAAGTCCAATACAGTCAGCTTTGTAGCAGTGCTCTCAGATATGATGCATGCTGATAGAGTCAGACAGGAACTTTACCTCTGACGTTTTTAGACTTCAAACATCTTTCTTTTGCAAAACAGACACTTCTTTATCTGTGTCTTCACTGAAACCAAGAATTTGTGTTTTAATAAGCTTTGACATTTTTTAGAACATGCATATTGTTTAAAGATGACACATTAGGCAACGCACAACCTTGTTGGTTTTGCACAAATACAGAATCAGCTCATAACAGATCTAATAAAGGCAAGTTGTTTGGTTGTGTTAAAGGGTTGCTGGTATATTTGATACAGTGGTCTTTTGGTCTATGCACTTCTGGAGTTGGTGTCTAAGTTAAAGACTGCAAACTTGTCACGTCTAGTATCCCTACTTAATCCTCCATATTTATCCTCTCATTGTTTTATTTCTCCGTGTCTCTCCAGGACTCCGGAGCAGTGCCCCAGTGTGGTGTCCCTTCTGTCAGAGAGCTACAACCCTCATGTGCGCTGCGGGGCCGCCATGGCTCTGGGCATCTGCTGCGCTGGGACAGGCAACAAGGTGAGAGTCTGCTTTCAAAATACGTTCTTTCTTCAAGTCAAATCATTGAATCATCTTTTTGATGAGCCATCGTCCCAAAAACGCAACAAGATCAAAAAATACTGCTAACTGCATTTTAGCTGTGTGTGTTTTTCCTCCTCTTGGTAAAACCTGTGTGTCAAAGGTAACATACTAGATGAAGGCTCCTCCACTCAGCATCTATTTAATGGTTCATCTGTAAAACGTAAGAGATAAAAAGTACAGTTGAATGATTTTAGCCATTTTAGCTAATGTTTGAGTTCTGCTCTTAGCACACATTAGTTGGAGCGTGTAGTAAGAAACTCTTATCTCATTTCCTTCTGCTCCATTAGGATTGACTGTAACTCTTATCGAATGTCGGTACAGAAGAACGATTGCAGATCAGCTGATAAAATGATCCCAGTTGGCTCTCGGCCATCGAGGTCTTTATTCTGTCCGCGTGTTCAGGTTCGTTCACATCTGTAAAAAAGGCGAATGTCAGGGCTGCAGCTAGTCCTTAAGTTGTCCAGGCTGAAGAGTCTGAGGTGGTGCGGCGACAGCAGCGGTTATGGCTCGTTGCACCTTAGGCCTCAGAGCAGCAACGTGAATGATTTTCACTAGAACAGCTCCAGTGCTGCTCCAAGCGTTGTTGTTGTTTTCCAGAACAGTACCTCAAGGACATTAGAAGATAGCGAGGGTGATGATGCATTGTAGAAGAACTGGGTCACCTATATACAGGGAGTGTTTCTTTGGGTTTTAATGTTTACTGGACTGATGTTTATCTGTTTTATAACTAAAAGGAGAAAAACAAGAACTTGTCTAGAAAAAGAAAATGAACTTGTGCTCCAACATAAACATTTCAGCCTATGAATGGAGAGGCTTGTTACTAAATTCTAATTGTTTCTGTCATATCATGTGATGTGTTTTTATTTAGGCATTAAAAAAACAAAATTAAAGGTTGAATATGGAACTATTTAATAATTTTTTTTTTTTAAATAATACCTCCACGGGGCATTTAGAGGTGTGCAGAATGAAGGTACAATATTTCCGTTAAAAGCTAAATTTTAAATAAAAAATAATCAAATATTTATTTTGACGGGCTTATGACTGGATTTATGTTTACATCTACCAGCCAGTAGAGGGCACCATTGCAGGTTGCCAAATACAGTAAACAGTCTGCTCGGCACAGTGAGGCTGGCACTGTGGGAAAAGGCGGACTCGGCAAGTCAGGCAGCTGCTTCTGAGCCCAGAAGATGTCGTTATCCTTCTCAGAAGAGGAGCGACCATAAAAGATCTAAAACCAGAGTGAGTTTAGGTCGTCACTGGGCATGGTGCTGGCTGCTCACTTCACGTATCGGCAGCAAACCTGGCATCCCGACGGCTGGAAACCTTGTTCTATTGTTGCAACTATAACCTCCACACACTAGATGTCACTTTGTTGTTCATGTTCCATATTCAACCTTTAACTGGTGGTTAAATGTGTTTTGCTTCAATTAATATTTTAACATCAACCCCCAACAGTAAAATAAATGTTATTTAATTTACAAATGAACACAGAAACCTAAAAACGGTCCAGTAATGTGCAGATTATCACGGGTCAGTGAGGACTTCACACTTTAAATATTCCAGAGCAGGACTCTCTAAGGCCGTTGAGTCAGGAACACTGATGAACCACGGTTTATTTCACCTCCGCTGTCGTCCTCCGGGTTCGTTTCCGTTTCCTCAGCGGGGCCGACGCCTCCGCCTGAGCTGGCTTGTGTTGGTTACAGCCAGAGCTGTTCACAAGTAGTAAAAGAAGAAGAGCCCAGAATAAAAGGAGAGATGGTTGTTCTTTATTCACTCCTATAACAGTCCTCCTTGTACCAGAGTAATTGCTGACTTGGTCGTCTGGGGCAACCAGATATGGAGGCCAGTAATGTAATTAATTTGTGTGGTCTGTTTGCCTCTGCTGATAATCACTTTTCCTGTATTTAACCAAACAGGAGCGCCGCTGTAGCAGTGATCTGTTTGCTGGGAGGAGAAACAAAATCTAAAATACATTTAGAGTTAAAAAAGTAGTGAGAAAATCACATTTTGGTACAAATCTGTAAAAATATTAAATGTCCTGTTTTAAAGTTGTTAAAAAACAAGTTTTTATTACAACTTTAGATCTATCTGATGGCAGAAAATCAATCATCACCAAAGTGTTGATGCTTTTAGGAGCATTTATGTTATTTTAAGTGAATTTGCTATTCTTTGCTTCTACACAGGAGGCAATTAATCTGCTGGAGCCCATGACCAACGACCCAGTGAATTATGTGAGACAGGGCGCCCTCATCGCCTCAGCCCTCATCATGATCCAACAGACTGAAGTCACCTGTCCCAAGGTGAGTGTACAGCCAGTAAACCGGCTTCTCGTCTGCAGCCAGGATCAAATCATTTATCTAACTTTTGAGTGAAGCAGCAGAGAAATGTAAATCTGCTTGTAAAAATGTACAAGTACACAACATAGGTGACTTGTTTCTGTGTTTTTTTTAAATAACACTTCACTGACTCAGAACGATGCTTGACATTGTTTTATGATTAAATCCTGTAGTGAGTAAATTAGGATTATGTAAGAAGAAGAAAAGTTGACTTAGAGAGTGATTCATCCTGACACCCTCATGGGTGGTTTAGAAGTGCCAGACACATTTTTATAAAACTCCTCAATCTTTTAACAGTTATTTAATCCCTATTTAAGCAGGATTGTGCAAGAAGCTCTTTTCTTAAAACAGCTGAACATTGAGATGTAATGCAGCGCGTCTGAAGGCCTCTGAGGTTAAATCGTCCTATTGGCTGAGGATTTAGCAGCCCAGCATGCGTTCAGTTTTACAGGACCCCCCAACATTGGGGCTCTCACAGCCACTCTATCACTGCTGCGGGGTAGATATTCTGCTGGTAGTCTGCCAACTTGACAAATGCATTATAGATTGTGATGCCGGCATTTTACATGTTGATCTAAAGTACATCTGTTAACGTGGGCTCAGATTCTCTTTGGATAAAAATGTTTTTCCCCTAAATGCAACGTTCTTTTTCAGGTGAACCAGTTCAGGCAGCTTTACTCAAAAGTGATCAACGACAAACACGATGATGTCATGGCCAAGTTCGGCGCCATCCTGGCCCAGGGAATCCTCGATGCAGGTCAGTCTCCAAACAGAGCCGCTGTGGGTTTACCCCTCTCTGTCAGTGAGCGAGGGATGAAACGGTTGTGTGGTCGTGCGTGCCCCATGTGGCCTCGCCCCTCAGGGGGAACAAAAAGATCCAGATTTCTTAATTACACGGCACAACAAGCAAACTGCTCTAAGTGCATTGTGGTTTTTATGTGTTTCTTTACACACGTACAAACACAAAGCAGCCCTCTCGGGCTGACCACCCGTGCACTCCGGCTCTGGAAGAAATCAGGCTAAGGTGCATTAGCGGCTGGCGGCTCTGCCTCCGCGCTGCTCTCCACCTTATGGCCCGCTGGCCTCCACCCGGTGATTACTGTTTGTCTGATTGCCTCTGTGTTTGTGGACACAAGTGAGCAGTCTGTGTAAGTTTGTGTGTGAGGTCCCAGAGAACTGTACACCATCACATGGAGAGCAACACTTTCACATACAGAACACGTCTACAATATGTTCACATGTACAGGTTCCTGTTCACTAATGACACCACCATGACTGAGAGTCGTACAGAGTACAGTGTGATTCAGGCAGGTGTGAAGGTGTCCACCTGTAATTTCTGAAGTGAATTCTTCTCCTACCTTTTTGTAACCTCCATTAGATTCATACTAGAGATTCACCAATATGGGTTTTCTTTTTCCAGTCTGTTGGAGGTTTCTTCCTGTTAAAGAGGAGTTTTCCTCTCCATTGTCGCTACATGCTTGCTTAGTATGGGGATTGCTGTAAAGTCTCTGACACAACAAGTCAGTGACTCGATGCAAATGGGGGCGTGAATCTTACAACAACTCATGATTCGATTCAGAATTGATTCTCAGTTCAAATCGATTCACAATCAGTACTCTTAGTAACAAAGAGTGTCAACTAGGGTGTTGTGTGTGTGTGTGTGTGTGTGTGTGTGTGTGTGTGTGTGTGTGTGTGTGTGTGTGTGTGTGTGTGTGTGAGACAAAGAAAATAGAATTCAATGTGTCAGTACATGTGAAACATCTTACACTAACAAACAGGTTTTATAACTTCCAGTAGCATGTATTCACATAAACCAGTAACGTTTATCATTGAACACGAAGACTAACAAGCATCAATTATACACGGTACTGTCGGCATTAAACAACACACACACACTAAACAGGATAACACCATTTAAACATTATAAAACATAATGGAACTTACTTCTTGACTCAGAACACACACAGGATAATAAGAAAGGTAAGTCTCTGTTGTATTTCAGCAGTTTGCAGCGTAGCAGCACACAGATCAGAGCAGCTGCAGCTAGCGCCAGCTCCAGCGATGGTGCAGAAATACGGCAGCTAAAGGCTTTAGGACAGGATCATTTCAGAATCTTCATTAATAAGAAAATTCGTATGTGAATTCATTTTTTCCGGCACCTCTACGATAGGAAAGTTTTAACTAACTGGAAAAATGAACTGAACTCAATGCACTGATAAGTAGGTTCAGTTGGAATGTTTACCTTGTGAAGTTCCTTGGGATGACTCTTGTTGTGAATCTGCACTTTATAAATGAACTGAGTTAAAATGAATATGTATAGATCACGGTCAGCTGATGGCCAATACCTGGTGCTGATTGTTTGGGCTGATTTTTCATGGCTGATATCTAGACGTATTCTACCTCATTCAGACTCACTCAGAATTTGGAGCATTTTAAGTTGTTGCTTAAAACTTATTTCTTTGACCTGGTTTTTAATGTTGGTTGATTTGTGCAGCGATTCTTTTACTTTTTATCTAGTTTTACTGAGCTTTTACTACTTGATCGTGTAGTTATTGTTTTACTTTCAACCTTTCATTTTACTCTTGGTTTTATTACTTATTGTCTATTTTTATCTTTTTAAAAATTTATTTTTGGGTGTGTTTTATGTGGTATTGTTATGTACAGCACTTGGGTTGCATGAGCAACAGTAAGTGTGCTATAGAAATAAGGCTGACTTTGACTTTGACCTTATTCATATGCTAAAATGTCACTAATAACAGTGGACACACAATATTTTGGAAACATCAGTCTCTTCCTAATTGACCTTTCGCCGAGCCCCGCCCCCCTTAGTTACTGTTGCCAACTCCGACAATAAGTGGATCAAATACTGCAGCTCCGCAGATTTCTGCGATGGAAAGAAGTAGACAGATGCGTGTCAGCGATATTTTTTTGGAGCAATTCCTCCTCAATATCATCCAGATCGAGGTAAAAGGGTTACAGTATGCAGTGGAAGGATATATTAGTGTCGGCTCCGCTGAGCGAAGCGTAGCAGGGAACAAGGAGTTGGGAGTTTGGGAGAAGGTCCGGCGTCCGGGGATGCGTGGATCCGAGGAGAGGTGGCGGCGATGCGGTGTCCCTGTGAGCTGTCAGATGATCTGAGCTGCAGGCAGCTCTAACGGAGAAAAGCTCCCAGCGCTCTGCATCGCTCAGTTGATCATCTCAGCTGAGTCTGTTTATAAAATGAAACTTTTTATGCCCGTGTTTACTTTCATTTTTAGTTCCCGGCCGGAGCTCGGCATTAATTCATCACGTGATCATGACACCACCCACTGTTGCGCCAAGGCTTAATGTGCGTTTATAAGACACACGGTTGAGGTAATATTACGCTGATTTGCCGGCACGGTGTGTCTTATCTAAAAGGGTCTTGGATAGTCTGGGAGGCGGACCTCCGCCCAGCCGTGGGCGGGGGGAGCACTCATGCTTGGCTGTTGCTGGTTGAGCTCGATGAGTAGGTTCTGAAGGGGAAACAAAGGGGACACGACTACTATTGAGGCTAATGCTTAGTAGTATAAATTAGGCTTAGCTTCATCATTTTGTTTGGAGTTGTCAGATAGTAACGGTTGCTATGATGTGTGATTGGACAATAGCCGTTCTGGGGCGGGGCCGGCGAAAGGCTAATTCCTACATTTTGAAGATTATTTTTATGGTTAGGGTTAGTTGTGTTTTTTTTTTTTACTATTTGCAGCGTTCCCTCTAGAGTTCCTGTTCTCTTGTAGCGTTTTGATGTAATGTTTGTTTCGTCTGGAGTGGATTAAGCACCCCGATGACAGAAAGGACTTCCATCATGTATCAGATCAGCTCCTCCAGCTCCGTGTTTCCAGTGGAGCAGCACGCTCTTCAGACGCTTCAGACAGTAGTGGGTTTTGGACGTCAGACATGCTCAGGCTCATGTGGTAGAAATGTTTAAACATTCTCCCTCTTGCAGGTCGTTAGTAGTGTGTGAGGTGCAGGCTAATTGTGTTTCATTTGACTGGCGGAAGCGATTAGAGCTGAGCTTCATGATCACTGGTGCTCATTACACAGGAAATGGCCCATTCTGTCTCACTCTCTGTATCCGTGTCTTCTCTTTCTCACCTCGACTCCCCTAACTTATTGATACAACCCATTAATTAGCTGTTTGTGTCCAAATTAAAGAGACAAAACCTGCCCAGACTTTTGTCTGTTATATACACCCCACCTCCGAGGGATCACAGCTATCCCGACACCCTCTTTCAACCATTCCTTGGAATGAAAGCTGGCCCTCCAAACCAAGAGTTGGCAAAAACAGCAGGTCTGGGTGAGGGGGGGGGGCACTTGTCAAGTGCACTCAAACCCTCAAGTATTTAAGAGATTTTAAGCACCCAGTTGCAGAGCAGCAAACAGACCTCGTTAGTCTTCTGGCCACCATTCAATCTGTTAAACTGGAAGGGTTTCAACACCAGTTCAGATGTCAAGATTAGGCTCTTGCGTTGTAGTCAGATCAAAGTGGGTCCGATGCAAGACGGCAGCAGATGATTTACGGGGTATTGTTTAGACTGAGTTCAGCTGGAAGAGCCTCTCCCCTTGTGACATTCCCTTTTTTTCCTCCATAGGGATGACAAGTTCATCCCGGTTGCCTCCTTTCTTCTCTTCCTTCCCCTCCCTTCTCTGTTTGTTCTGGACAAAGACGCAGTGATGTTCTTTATTTGTTCTGGTTCTGTTTGACCCCAGTTGTTAACCTTTTATACATCACGGTCTTAGCTCTAATTTAGTGGAGCGCTGAGGAGCCGGTCAGTAGGAACAATTGTTAATGTCTCACTTCAACAGAGGGTTTCCCATCTTTAGAAAATACTTTCATTTATAATGTTTAATATTAAAATAATCAGGTAAAGATAAAAAAATAACCTCTAAATGTAAAAGTACCAACTGCAGTTTTCAGAAGTGTTTAATGACTTCTTAAAGTACATTTCTCTTAAAGGGTGAGTCACACCATGGGTGGAGACTTACTTCATCCACACTTCCTGTTAGAAAAATGCGCCTAAAGGAGGCGTCGCCCGGCGGACAGAGGTAGCGGCACTGAGGCAGTGATTGACAGCACCCCTCTCACCCCCCTGCACGCTCTCGGAGTTTCTCATTTGGAAAGTTGTTAACAAGCGTGTGCACACGAGCACACACACACAGCAGACTTACCGCTCAGGAGAATGAGCAAACGGAGAAACAGCAGCAGGCTGGAGGATTTCCTGTCCACTGCGATCACTAGAAGAAAGGGGGGCAGTTTTTTAAGGAGGCAACCGGCTCCGAACTGTAACGTGAGTGGCCGAGCCAGCTAGAGGTGCAGCTGAGACTCAGCTGGAGTCCAGTGTAGTGCAGCCACGTAGTACGGTACAGACATCACCCTGCAGCTCTATAGCCATCAGCTGTGGCTGATTCTAAATCAGTGTGGAGCAGAGTTTTAACCTGAAGATGGAGATATAATTATGGTTTAGGGCTGAAATATTAAATTTTAAGTAAGTTATCAGCAAAAAAAAGTTGATTTAGGTGTTACTCGAGTCGCTAGTGATGCGTGGGTTAGGTTTTTTTTTCAACCCGCGGGTACCGCAGTTTTCAAAGTCTGACCTGCCAAACCGCCCTGCATCACTTTGTCTAGTTTTACAACCCGCGTCGCCTCATTAAAAACATGTTATAATATTGAGCTTCTTACCTCGCTGAATCTTTCCCAAACACATGATTAGTTTGTCCCTCCTTTCTTTTAAGAATGTAAACTCCCGAACGAATTTTATCCAAAATATCTTCCTCCATTGTTTTGTTGATGTGGCTGCCTGCCACCTGCTTGGAGTGCACTTCGCTGGCGCTTTCTGTAGGTGCCTATGTCATGGGGTCAAAGGTTATCTGCACGTTATGTTTTAGAACATGACCATGTTTAAATAACTGTCTTAAATATTGTGTTTTACAAAATTAAGCATTGATTAATGTCTTTATCTTCAGTGTGCATATCTATATAATATATATATTTGATGAACCCGCTCCAAACCGCACCGCACTGAAGTAATAATTTATTGACCCGACCCAACCCGACCCGACCCGACCCGCGGGTTGTTACTCGCTCTTTATGCTCATAATTCAAATAAAGTGAAAAATTATTAAGAACAAACAAAAACAGAACGTTTTTCAGCATGAGGTGTTTACAGCTTTTAAAGTATTCAGCTACATTCAGTTTGGACATTTTCTAAAGGGATGTCTATTTTTGGTCCAGTTGACCACACCTCATGCGTTTTAGGTCACCTTTAACTTTCCTGTGTAGCCGAGCCATAATCATGATGAATGTGTTAATTTAAGTTCAAGATGCTTTAGACAATGCATTCCTGGGTGGAATATAGTCCCCATAAATCATAAAATAACACAGCAGGCAAGTTGGAGCCAAAAGACGTCCACCTTTGGGTGGTGGACGTCCCGGTTCCCTCGGGTTATCTTTAGGAATAAAGACAAAAGGTGTCTTAGTTGGTTTTTTTTTTTAAACTTTTGTTTTCCGCTCCAGGTGGACGTAACGTGACCATCTCACTACAGTCCAGGACCGGTCACACTCACATGCCGTCAGTGGTGGGCCTACTGGTCTTCACCCAGTTCTGGTTCTGGTTCCCCCTCTCACACTTCCTGTCACTGTCCTTCACACCGACCGCCATCATCGGCCTCAACAAGGACCTCAAGGTACCGAGGTGTTTTCTGTCCTTGTTCATTGTTTATTAAAGTTATTTAACATAAATCGTGTTTATTTAGCTGCAGAATCAGGTTTAGCTTAGCGTTTCCTCGTTCTGCAGGAACAACTGTTAGCAGCAGCTTGGGTTTGGCCTCCTGCCACTCGAACGCTGGTGCCAAAGGCTCAGCGTGGCATCTCGTAGTCTAACACTGACACCAGATCAGCCTCATCTCGTCTTTGCAACCTGAATCAGGAGCACATGACATCGAGGCCACTGATGCAGCTTCACACGCTGCTTCCTGCCAGGGTTTTCCCTGAACTAAAGTCTCCACAGGTTTGGCTTCTCACAGCTGGACCAGTTAGGAGGAAAGTTTTAGATTTTTGATGTAAAAGACAAACAGAAATGACAGAGTGAGCTCAGCGCTGCAGCGGCGCTGCTGCAGGCTGTTGAATCCTTTAGTCTGAGTAAACTTATACTAAGCAGAAGGCACCTGGTGCTGCTGCGACTGCACATCTTCTGTTATGTTTGTCTAGAATTGACAGAACAGTTCTTCACTTCTGCACAAACTCGGGTTTGTTGAGAGGGAGCCGTTTAAATGTGCAACAGGTCAGCCCGTTTGTTGTGAATTCATCATGAGATTTCACTAACCTATGCCAGGCTGTTCCTCCTAAAAGAGCTCCAAGTGTTTTTAATTCAACAGGAAGTCCTGCCTGTGACCTCAAAACAAACAGAAATGATTTGATTGTAGCTCTAAAAGTTTAATCAGGTCACTTTGTTCACAAGCTTCTGAGATGTTTGTCTTTAATTAAAGGTGTGAACGCTGCTGAGCTCAGATGGTTTCCAGACCTCTAGACCCAAAGCTCTTCCTGAATCTGGTTTGTGGACCAGACCGGAGAGGAATAACACGAAACAGAACAAGAGCACAAAAAAGAAAGAAAGTTTTATATTTACATAAACAAAAGCACCATCATGCTCAGTTCTCTGGTTCTGCTCGGTACCATCTTAACCCTCCCATGTTTCTCTGTCTAACTAACGGATATGGAGCTTTGGGGATTTATTCTTCTTCTCGTGTCTCCGTTCAGATGCCCAAGGTGCAGTACCGCTCCAACTGTAAGCCCTCCACCTTCGCCTACCCACCCGCTCTGGAGGTCCCCAAAGAGAAGGAGAAGGAGAAGGTGAGAACCACGGTGCTGGTTTGGTTTCCGTCTCAGATCTCTAATCCAGGAATGCCGATCCGGCCTCACATTCATTTGTGAAAAACTCCAGTTACTCCACTCGTTTCCCGCCTGTCATGTTTATTATTCCAGCATCTCCATCCCGCTTTTCTCAGTCGCTTCTTTTCCAAATCTGAGATTCTCATTGAGACAAAAGCAGCAGATGTTTATGTTGTGGTTCACGAGCTTTTGTACATTTCCAGCCGTGTTTGTAAAAAAGAAAAAAGTCAGATTGTCTTACGCGGTGGAAACGTCTGTTCTGTGTGCGTGGCAGGTATCGACGGCCGTCCTCTCCATCACAGCCAAAGCTAAGAAGAAGGAGAAGGAGAAGAAAGAAAAGGAGGAGGAGAAGATGGAAGTGGTGAGTGGAAACCGCTCTGAACCCACTCACCTCTGCTCACAGCGCTTTAATCTTTTATTTATTCTAACAGATAAAACACTGTGAATCCTCACTGTTTTATATTTGGGCTAATTTTAAGAGTTTGGGATTTAGACTCCAGGAGACCGGATCTGGAGTTTCATCCGAAGCTTTTTGACACATCAGCATTTATTCCTGCTCTCACCCACACGCCAGAGCCAGGATAACCTCCACGGGGGTTTTCTTTTAGGGCGAGCAGCGTGTTTGATTCTCTGTCACGCTGAAGCTGAGCGACGAGCCTGAAAAACCTCTGGGCCGCTTTTGATTTTTATTCAACCCAACTTATTGTTTTGGTGTTTGAAGGAAAGCTGTCGACTGAAACCGGAGTCAGATGGCTCAAAGTCCACCCGTCGGCTGCGGTTGTTTACGTTCAGATCAACTCTCCTGCTTGAAAGCTTTTCCTATTTATAGAGCGAGAGCTTGTTGTTCATTATCTGAGATTTACAGTGTCTGTTGTTGTATTTATCAAGATGTTCTGCTGAAAAACAGGAAAGCAAAGTTCCCAGATGAGTTCTGAACGTGTTCTCTGATAACGATGCAGCTTTGATGACGGGAACGCTGATTCTCTCCAACAGGAAGTCCAGGAGGTTGAAAAGGAGAAGAAGGACGAAGAAAAGGAAAAGGAGAAGAAGAAGGAAGCAGAGCCAAACTTCCAGCTGCTGGAGAACCCGGCCAGGGCGATGCCGGCTCAGCTCAAAGTCCTGACCATGCCCGAGTCCTGCCGCTACCAGCCGTTCAAACCGGTAACCACAAATGACTTCAGATTATTAACGGATGAGTCTTAAACTAGGTCTAAACCAGAGCGATCACGCTGAGGTGATAAACGATCTCACAGATCAGGATTCAGCTCGTTGGCTGATTTTGGCCTCAGTCTGGTTTGTAAAAGTCCAGAAACTCTGCTTTAAAGCCCATAAAGCAGAGTCCTGCTGTAAACCGTGACAGTTTTCTGCAGTAAATGTTAGGATGATGTGCAGTCGCCCAAACGGCACCGTCAGGAGGAAGTTCTGTTGAATTCCTGCGTTACGCTGCACGGAGCTCGGTGCAGCGTGCCAAAACGTTGTCTGAGGTTTGGTAACGCTGCTGTCCTTTTAGGGTTTGTTTGTGATTTAAAAGCTGCTTTAAGGAAGTGAAGAGGTTTTACAGACTTATCTCAGAATCTGGTCAGTGTAAGGGCGTTTAATTAGGGCAGACTTTTGGACATTTCCTGTTTTTGTTCTTCACAGAACTCTGACATGAAAACCGTTTAGTCAGTTACTGATGGCATCAAACACAACTGAAACGACACACACACACACACACACACTAGAATCTGACCCCATCTTTCTGTGGTTTTAGAGTTTTTATAAATGTTCCTGTATAAAAGAATCAGCCATGGTTGACCTTTAACTTGCTGTTTTTCCTGTTCATCACCAGCTGCACACAGGCGGGATCATCATCCTAAAGGACACCAGCGAGGAGGAGGAGGAGCTGGTGGAGCCCGTCTCGGCACACGGACCTAAGATAGAGGAGGAGGAGCAGGAGCCCGAGCCCCCCGAGCCTTTTGAGTACATCGATGAGTAGAAATGACCCCGCAACACAGGTGTGGTACCCCGAGCCTCTGGTTTAACCGTCTGATCGGCTCCATTAGAGAGAGTTTGTCTGTTCAGTGAACATCGAAGCTGTTCTATTCGAGTCCTCTGCTGCCTTTTAGGAAACCACAACGTTAGCTTAACAGCTAGCAAATCAAACCTCTGGACAGAAGTTTGGTTTTGGTGTGAACGTGGAGTTGAAGCAATGTTCTCCCACACCGTGTTTCAGCCGCCGCCGCCTGAGGAATGTAAACATCCCGACCATTTCCACCCGTCGGCTCACAGAGCAAACCAGGCTGCTTGTTGTGTTTATGTTGGACGGGCCGCCGCCTGCCTCCCATGATGGAGCGCACGGCTGCATGTGATGAGACCGATGAGGTGCCGATGAGCGAATGATGTCATTCATAGATGAGGTGTGACCGAATAAACGCAGTCGGGGTGACTTCATCAGTTTGGTTTGGATTATCCAGGCGGCTCAGAAGCAGGTGGTTTAAGATGTCACAGGTTTGATTCCCTGCTCCATTATTTCAATAGCATTAGAGCTTTAGTCGGGAATGTCGGGATGCATTAGGTCCTGATTGAATTTTCACATCATGAACTGAAGGGTACCTGCCTTTAGATAATTGATGCTCCCAGGTGGGAAGGTGTCACAGCGCTGCATTTAAGTTGTTTTTGTTCAGTGAAGTTTTAAAAATCAACTACCACTTTTTAAATTCATTTTTCAGACCCATCCGTGCTCTGAACTCTGCAGACTGAACTCTGACCTCCCCCAGAGGTTTTATATCTGATGGAGTCCTCCTCAGTTCTCCCACAGACTAATTTCAGATGCCTGAAATAACTTCAACTTTTTTTTTACTTAATAAAACTGAGAACAAAATTGTTTACATTTTGGCTGCAGCTTCGACCTGAATGTAGAGAACAGCGTTCGTGTCTTATGTTGATTTATTTTTCTTCTGTTTGTCTCCTCAGGTATACGAAGACTTTTTGATCCCTTTTGTGTTTCCATGACGACCCCCGCTTCACTCCTTTTACACGTTTCTTTCCTGTTCCGGCTGCCCGTTTACACCACACAGGAATATTATCCATCCCTGTACTGTATATTTTTTTTGGTCCGTTCAATAAAAAAACTTGGATATATGAAAGCCTGAAGAGTGTTGATGTTAGCGGCCGTGCGTTGCTCTGATCCTGTATCGGGTTCAGCAGCTGCAGCCTGTCTGAGCTCTAACAGCTCCAAGTGGCAGGAGCGTCGGAGCAGGTCAGATATGTGACGTGTTGGAGCGGAGGAGGAAGAACGAGGTGACAGTGATGCTGATACCAGCGTTTGTTTAGTTTTACTGGTTGTTGACGGTTAAAACTAGATCAAAATAGGTTCTGTAGCATCTTAATCTCTTATTCTGCCGCGGTCGTTGACATTTAAAACCCCACAAGCAGGCTGATCCTCTGGTTCAAGAAATACATGAAGAAAACCAGATAACTGGAGACGAGACGTTTACTGATTTTAAAATAAAAGAACGTGTAAAGAAATGGAAAATGTTAGAATGTCTCTTTTAAAATAAACATTCTTAGAAATCTCCATCAGTTTGACAAAGCAGGGTAACGTAAAGAGGTTGTTTAAGGTTCCTGTCAGAGCTCAGCAGCTTTTTTAAGATGCTGCTAAATAAACAGGAACAAATTTAGTGGTTTTTGTATCGTTCTGCTGAGAAAATGAACACACATGAAGTCGTTTATTTTTAGACACCACTGATCAATCCATTGAGTTATGGAGCATTTTTAATCTTGAATGATTTAAAACTTTAACAAAAGTTGGAAGATGTCCCTACAAGGTGAAGAAGAGCCGGTGTTTTAACACCACTAGGAAATGATGCACGGTTCTGTTTGTTACATACATGACCTGTATTTATATGGCACTTTGTAGGATTCTACAACCCCCCAAGGTGCTTTACAACACCTCCAGTCATTCACCCATTCGCTGGTGGTGATGAGCTACAATGTAGCCACAGCTGCCCTGGGGCGCACTGATGGAGGCGAGGCTGCTGAGTGCTGGCGCCACTGGTCCCTCTGATCACCACCAGCAGGCAAGGTGGGTGACGTGTTGTTGCCCAAGGACACAATCTCAGCGACAGACTGAGCGAGGCTCGAACCTGCAACCCTCCGGTAACGGGACAGGCACTTAACTCCTCTGCCACCACCTTCTCTTCATGGAGCCAAATAGTTTAATGACACATGACTTTGCTGGTTTTAATCTAACCCTTGATCGTTCGTGTGGTAACAAGAAAGTCCGACTCCTTGGAAAAAGTGTACAAACATAAGGGATGGTTGACTGTAACTAGAGAGAGAATCCTGACTCCCAGGCTTAAGGCTGCAGAGGAATTGTGGTTTTTGGTTCTTCAACACAGGCTCAGGGTCATCATCTCCACGAGGCCAGAACCCCCGCTCAGAAAGCAGTTGCATTTGGAAAATCGACCTTCCTGTGGAAAAGTGGTTTGGGATTCATTGGGGAAGTTGTTTTCAGCATCACGTGTTGGAATGCTGTTCAATTCATAAGCGTGGTGGAATGAAAACACCAGAAGTGAGCACCTGCTGGAGATGATTTGCTGCTATAGTCGTTCCTGATCACAGAACCAGTTCCAGTTTTGGCACCGACTTAAAGCCTAATCGGTTCTCTTTACATTCCTCCACACCCCGTCACGGAAGACTGTTTAACAACCTGACCAATTCCGCAGCATTTCTGAATCTTTAGCCGGTGTTCCGGGAACACAGGGAAATTCTGAGGTCTGGTTTTGAACTTTGACTCCAAAATCTATCATCTCTCAGCATGTGGAACTCGCGCCGTCACATCCAGAAAATCCTAAATATAGAGTCACATTCCTGAAGGAGTGTTGGACTTTGTGTATCCAGTACGTCTCAATAAATCACAGGTGGGATTGACTGTAAATATGTGGAACATCTGCCTCTGTTCAGCCACATTTCATACTTTTCGTTCTTCCTTTGTGATGTAACAAATCTCTTCCTCGCCGTATGTTTCTCCGTCTAGCAAACTAAAGGCTGACACGAATCAGTAACTCAACCAGGAATCTTTCAAAGTTGTTTGTCTTTTTTGTCTTTTTTGTGTTTTAGACGTCCCTTTGTCTCATTAAAGAGGATACAGTGTGCAAAGCTCACATTTAGCCTCCTTTTGTGCTGCCATGTGGGTCTCTACTACCTCTATAAACACTCCAAACGTGACAAAAACATCCAATCAGTTTCTGGCATTGTTTGGTTTTAGGTTCCTGTCAAAAAGGCTCCGTTTGTGACATCACAAACGGGGACTTTTTTGAAGAAAAAAAAGGAAAATTAGAATTTAACCACCTTTCACATACAAGAGACAGCAGCTGTTAGAGGAGCAGCAGCTCTACTCTGAGCCTGAGTGGAGAGGGGTGGGCGTGGCCAGATCCAGCTTGTTTTCTTAAAGAGACAGAGCCCGAAACAGCTCATTCTGGAGGGTACTGAAACTGCTTTATGTGAGTGGGATTTTGATCAAAGACCTTTATGAACATGTTTTATCTCGACCATAGAACTAGTATAACTTTAAAAGGGCGTTCACTTCTTATTTCAATTAATTTGCTGTGGTGTCTAATACAAATGAATGCCTTTTGAGTCATTTCCTGTGGGGAAAAAAAGCTCTGGCGCTCTACTTTCAGGAAGTAGAAGTTAGAGGAGAAGGGAGCAGAAAACAGCAGGATTTAGTGTATTACTCATTAATATTCATTATATTCTAGCACCTTGCCTCTGATTGGCTAACAGCACTGTAACGTCACTACCTCTGTTTGCTTTGTAACGTTGTTTTATGCCTAAACAAGCCTGAAGGAGTTCTGCCATGTGGTGAAGTAGCTAATGCTAACGGTTCTAAGCTCTGCTCTCTCCTGATGCTAAATCAACAACAGACTTCAGCGGTCGTGAGCCAAGATGGGTGAGTCCATGAATGCTAATTTTCAGTCTGACTTAGATCTGTGTGGCTTTTTCTGACATGAGCACCGTCTTGTTTCTTTTTCAGCGACTAATATAGGAAATTTCACGTTCTGCATGCATGTGAAACTCAGTGACCAATCGTATTTTAAAAAGAAGTATACTTTTCTCAGTGAACCTCCCCTTTAAAGGGTCTGTCCTCTACCCTATACACTGGAGTCATCTGTGACCCCTAAAGGTCAAATCACCCAGCAGAATGAATAAAAACACTTTAGATTTTCTCAGACTTGTTTCAACAATATTTAAAAAACAAACTCTGTAACTATGAGCTCAAAAATCCACATTAACATCTTAAGCGTTGCTCCTCCAGATCTCCATACAAGGAAAACTTCATCCTCCTCCATCAGCAGGCTGGAGGAGCAGCTGTCGAGGAAAACAGTTGGGGCTGAGCAGATGTGGTCACCGTCTGGATGCAACCATGGCGACCACACTGATGAAAGGACAGAGGGTCAGCGGCACTGTTAAAGCAAACAGAACGACCCACCAGAGGGCTCGGGTCGGACCAGGTCCTGGCAGGACTGGAGGGCTAGCGAGTGATGTACCAGTGGTCCATGATGGAGTTTTGGACGTTCTCGTCCAACGAACCCAGGATGTTGTTCATTTTGGCCTCAGCAGACGACAGCTCATAAATTTCCTTCAATCTCTAAAAGATAGAGACCTACAAGGAAGCTCTGAGGAGGAGAGCTCCCAGTTCCTGTTGAGTTTCACAAACACAAACTGGGTTTTTGTGCTTTCTTAACCCGTTTTAGTTTATTTTTGTAAACTGTTGTCCCAAGAGCGCTGTCATCAGCTGGATTTAAAAAATGAAACATGAGGCAAACTTAATCCTGCTGCTTAGAAAACTTCTAACTTTATTCATTTTTGTCACCAATTACAAAGCTTACGAGTTATTTCCTGTGGTAAATCATTTATAAAAACAAGTACGTGGTAAAAATAACTGATTTTATATGAGCAAATCCTAAAAAATGGATTAAAGAGCAAAGATCAGTCACTCTGAGTTTCACATGCAGGCTAAACTTGAAAATAGTCTTCTACCCCTATTTCCTGCATTAGTCGCCAGTAGAAAATAGACTGATTAGAAAAACCAGTCAGATCAACGTCGCACTGAAAATTAGCCTTCACCCATCCTGGCTCAAGACGCAGTGGTGCCCCCAAGGGGTGGCCAGAGGTGGCCATGGCCACCCCACTGTTCACACCCAGGGAAGACCAGTGTTCTTTAATAAGTCATGTTCACACAAATCATACATGTATGAAAATGAATAAAGGAGCATTTATCGCATCACTACAGGCTAAACTTTCCCAGAGTTACCACGAGGATCAATTTGGTGTGCCACCCCAAAATTTTCTCTGGCCCCATGGCCACCCCAATGAAACTTTTCTGGGGGCACCACTGTCATGACGGGGAGGCTGTTGTTGATTTAGTGTCCACATTGAATTTGGATCATTCCAGACCTTCTCCAAATCAAGTATAATTTACCCAAAACAATTGATCTTCCCCATCTTTTTATATTACTTTTAATTTAGTCAAGAGTTCAACCCTAACCTGTCATTATTCTTACTTCATGGACTTTAATGGGTGCTGGGATTCAATCCAGGGGTGCTTCAGCATGCCAAAAATGGGCTAGAAATGCCTACTATACTTATAATTTATATCTATACTTACTTATAATTTAGATTTACAATCAGGGTTTGAATTGTAGGGGAGCCCATCACCCTCTCCTGAAAGCTGTCTCCTGCCACACCATCTAAATGCACCCTGCTCACCGTTCGCTATCACCAAGACCAGCAGACCCTTTTATACAGTCTAGAGACTGATCTCATTTCTTTTAACGCTTAATGTGAATATGTTTAGATACTTAATTACACATTCACACCGGCCTGTAACTCCAGTTTTTAAATCTAAAATGTCCAAAAACATTTTCGCCCAGACCGCTCTAGAGCAGAGGCGCCCCCAGAAAATTTTGATAAGGGTGGCCAGATGGGGTCAGAGAAAATGGGGTGGCACACCAAATTGGTCCTTGTGGTAACTCTGGGAGAGTTTAGCCTGTGGCGATGCATTGTATGCTCCTTTATTCTTCTTTATACATTTTTTAAATTAAAAAACAAAATGCATCCAAAACACTTAACTCAAATTTAAGAAATAAAAAAATTTCAGAAAATTACATTTCAGTTATTTTAAATGTTATTTCAAAATTTATTTTAGAATTTTAATATTTTTTATAATTCACCTTTACAAAAAACTATGGAGATATAAACTTTTTATTTTAAATGGTGAGCAGCAGAAAAAAAAATTTTATTCTGATTATTTATTTACTCATTTATTGTATAATGTTTTTATTGGGTTTTAAATTTATGTCTTGATTAAATAAGATCAATTTATGGTTTGTGTGAACATTAAAATGATTTATTAAAGAACACTGGTCTTCCCTGGAGTGGCCAGTGGGGTGGCCAGCAATTTTCAAGGGGTGGCCATGGTCACCCCTGGTCACCCCTTGGGGGCACCACTGCTCTAGAGGCATTCTCACCTTTTCCAGCCTTGACCCATTTTCATGACAGTTTTAAGGAAAATTTCCATGAATAGTTTTATCGGTACGTGAGGGAACTTCTTTTTTTTATTGGGGGCTTTTCCCGGCAGCATGAACACATTTAGCAGATGTGAACATTTCCCGACTCTGGATGGTGTCCAGACTGATAAAAAGAGCTTATCGCTCTGAGGCCACACACAGTCCTCACACTCATTAGGAAAGATTTGACAAATGGGTGAAATTCCTAAAATGTAATATTTTTCCAGAATCATGCACAGAATTTAAGTTCAAAGTTCATTTACGCCTCAACTTTGATTCTTCCTGTAAAAATGGTTGGATTTGATTTGTTGCAGAGGAGCTAAGTGTTTCTGTGAGTGTTGGACTCGTCGTGTGAATCATTTGTTGAAAGAAGGGAAATGTAAACTTGTTTAACAGATTGGAGCTCCTGTTGACCCCTGCAGCTGGCTGGGAGGAGACCTTTGTCAGAACAGCTGGAGAGCAGACCTGAAGGAGCAGCAGAACGCTCCTTTTTCCCAGCAAAAGGGAATCCTTTTGGAAAAATCGGACTGCTCTGTGAGGAGAAAAAAATCTTGACAAAAACTGGACATGTCCCAGGAAAGCAGGCAGCAGAGACATAAGCTAAACAAGCATAATTAGTGGAGAGTGAAGCGTGGATCTGCAGGCTGGTGAAGGTGGTGCATGATACAAACACTCTGCTGCACGGCTCACACCTCAGAGGGAAGATCCTGCGGTTCCAGCATGTGCTTTTAACACTGAGCCTATTCATGCCGCCCGTCCATTCATCATCAGCATTTAGAGAATTCAGGCAGGACTGTTTGGATTCTCAGATCCAGAATCTGAAACCCGAGTCGTTTGGTTCAGTGTGAGGGCAGGAGGTGTAAACACCAGAGGGTCCAGAGACCACAGTAGCTCCGAGGAGCACAAACTTCTCCAGCAGGATGACGGCTCCTCTTCAACACAGCAGGCTGAGTCTGTCAAACCCTCGTCTGCTCCTCCAGGCAGCTCTTCTGGGTCTTTGAGATTTTAGAAACAAAAAAGTACATGTAAATGTGAAGTTTAAATAAAACCAGCTCCATCTGCAGCAGCCGCATGAAGGAAACATGTTTTTTAAGAGAAATTAAGTAGGTGTTGAAACTTGTGTTTTTTCCCCTCTAGATTTATAAATCATAATAAGAAACAGTTTAGTTTACAATCCTGGTCGACTTTGATCAAAATCCTTAAACACTAATGAATCAACAAAAAGACTATTTATGTTTTTAACTCTAAAGTGCATGCACATGCACTCACCCGCTTATAATTCTGCTTTTGTGTTGCAAGATGGCCAAAAGATGTGGCTTTGCAGAGCTAAAGCCAACATACATGTTAAGTCCTCCTCCATTCACATTTTATGTTTCCTGCAAATCACACCTGCTGACCTCTGACCTCCCGTGGAAGCAGTAAGGAACGACAAAGAAAAGCTAACGACAAGTTGAAATGTGGAATTTGGTGATTTAGGGTAAGAGAAGGAAGCAGGGATGGATGGAGATCAGCAGGAGCATCGAAGCTTATCGATTTATCTCAGTGATCGAGAAAAAAACGATTCATACGATTTTTAAAAATGCTGCCTCTATCTCAGAGCCACTGTAATTATAAATAAACAGTAATCCAAGTGAAAGTACGAGGTTAAATTTCACTTTGTGGGCCTTTTAATGTCTGATATTTAATAAATAAATCAAGCATGTAAGGCTGGATGAAAACTAGAAGACTGAACAAAATGCTGTTTCATGACCCTAGTATATAAAAAACGTTTGTTCTGGTTTGGAGCAGAACTGCACAGAATAAATCATGTTAATGCTTCAGATGAAATAAGAATAACAACTCAGATTAAAATTAACAAAAACATAATTTGTGTTTTCAAAACATAATCTGAATGATTTTTCTAAATATTTTGTCAACTTCCTCCTGATAGAGTTGCATTAATAAACAGCTGGAAGCACAAATGGGACATATTACACAAAAATCACCTTTTGCATCCTTTTGTGCTGCCATGTCGGTCTCTAGTGCCTCTATAAACACCCCAAACATGACAAAAATCCATCCATCCATTTTCGGTCACTATTTGATTTTAGGAATTAAGTGCCTAAAATAAGCCGTTAAAAAAAGTCCCCGTTTGTGATGTCACAAACAGGGACTTTTTTTAGCTTAGAACCACCTCTCCTGGTTATCAGAGCTTCTCAGCTTATAGCAACCTGAGCGGGAATGGGTGGGCGTGGCCAGCTCAGCTTGTTTTCTTAAAGTGACAGAGACCTGAAACGGCTCATTCTGGAAGGTACTGGAACTATCAAGAAAAAAACTGCTGTAATGACTTCATGTGAGAGGGACTTAGCACAAAGAACTTCATGAACATGTTTGGTATCGACCATAAAACTATTAGAACTTAAGAAAAAGCCATAATAATCACCACCTTCTTCAAGCCTCTCCATCAATCAGTGAGAGCAGGATGAAGAAAACTCCTGGACAGGAGCCCTGAAATAAAAATAAGTTACTAACAAAATGTTCAAAATGTACAATAACATGTCAGCGTGTTGAGCTCATTTACTTTCTTACTTAACCCAATAAATTCCTGGTTTTTGTGGTCTAAGTAAGAGAGATGATCTCATCCCACAACACCTGAAATGAGCCCTTTCTGTTTGAGGAAAATCAGCCCTCAGTCATCGCTGGATGTGGTGATGTGTTAACATGGATGCACGCTGCAGTTCTGGGTCCTGGCAGTCGCAGCAGGCTTAATGGGCCTTGGCCCCTCTCAGCGTTTGTTCATGTGCTGCTTTTATGGAGGGAAACATCTCCAGCGGCGGCCCTCCGATCCTCCACAGGCGATCAGACCGCAGACTTCCTGGAACGGGCTCGGAGGACGATTCAGAGCAGAGTGTGGTGTGGGCGCGGTGCTAGGGGCCAGATGTGCCACACATTTAAGTCAAATCACATGTCAACCTGCAGGTAGAGATGAGTGAAGAACTCCTTGAGCCTTCAGCATTTTTGGGATGTGGAAACGGTAGAAGGTAAAATGCTTAAATGCACTCATCTGCATATTTTAGCACGTTTTAATCAACAATTAAATAAATGTGGGACCTTCAACTAGTAACCGTGGAGCTTTTTCTGTGAAAATGAGATGCAGACATGAGTAACTTTCAAGTGCAAAAACAAAACAAAACATTATGTAACATCTTCAAAGCTTTTACTCATGCACTCTTCTATCAAAATCAGATCATCTCTTTAAGCTCTCAACTGTCCTGAAACATGCAACGTCTCGAATCCCAGAGTTCCAGGATGACTTCCAGGTGTGAGATGAAGGTTCCCATCTGAAGCTGAACAAAAGGAAAATCTCAAATCTGTGAGAATGAAGACAATGTCAGACAGCCTGCAGCTTCATTTAACCCAATGTTGCATCTCTGGAGGGTTTTTAACAAGCAGCAGCAACAACTAACCTGTGATCCGTGTGTTTAACGGGAGTGTATCCGGTCCTACCGAGGTGAATTATGACTTGTTTTCAGGAACATTAGTTAGTGGCAGACTAAACACATACGTTTGGCTTTCCGTACACACACAGACGCCTGTAACTCATCAGAAGTGGTGGGCGCTGCTGGCCTCTTAAACAGCTGCAGAAATAAACACAATGCAATTATTAAGCTGGAGTGATGAATGGATTAATGGCACAGAGGAGGATTCATGACCTCATCGATGCCGCCACGTTCAGGAGAGACAGAGAAGGTAAGAGTTGACGTCTTTAAACGCAACGAGGTTGATGATGCAGCTGTGGAGGGGTCGTTCATCTGCAGCGACAGTTCAAAACAGACAAATCAGCTGCAGAGAAAATACACACAGGTGAGCCAAGTGCTACAAGAGGTTTATAGAGAAAGCAGCGCTCCCTCTGCTGGACAATAATACTCTACTCGAAATCAGAAAGTAATGGAAGGAAACTGGGAAGAAAGTCAAAGCAAAATAAAAATCCCTCAAAATTTAAAGGAGACATGACTTTTTTCCTAAAATTATAATAGTTCTATGGTTGATATAAAACATGTTTAGGAAGTTCTTTACACAAAATTCCACTCATATGAAGTGATTACAGCAGTTTTGATCTCAACAGTTTCAGTACCTTCCAGAATGAGCCGTTGCAGGGTTCTGTCACATTAAGAAAACAAGCTGGAGTTGGCCACGCCCACCTGTTCCCCACTCAGGAACATAATTCCTAAAACCACACTGACAGAAAACAGATGGATGAATTTTTTTCACATTTCGAGTGTGTGTGTGTGTGTGTGTGTGTGTGTGTGTGTGTGTGAGTGTGTGTGTGTGTGTGTGTTTATGGTTTGCGAGCCCGATTTGTCAGGTTACACACCAGCATTATGAGACCAGTCGGTTTATGAGACCATTTTTGATGGTCTAATAATTCATGACTTTTAAAATGTTGTAATTTTTGACAAATATAAAAAGTAAGCATTGTTAATAGATTATTACTAACTGTGTAACTGCTTTTATCATTTTATTTAGTTATTTCAGCAACTTAAACTTTCTTTTGGTTTTCTGGCCAATTTTAAAATTGGTTTTGTAAACCACATCGTGTGTGTGGTATACAGACCACCATGGTCTCATAATGCCCTTAGAATGTCATAGATAATTGTATGTATGTTCTGATAGGGTTTTTTTATTTTTGAAGTGAGACTTTTCTTCCATGGGTAAAATTAAACATGTTGACATACTTTTTGTGTTCACCAGATTACCTGTTTATGAGGAAATGTGTGTCCCCATAAGCCACCACCAAGTCATAGTGGTTTCATAAACCATAAATGCGTGTGTGTGTGTGTGTGTGTGTGTGTGTGTGTGTGTGTGTGTGTGTGTGTGTGTGCTCTGTCTTCTCAAACCCCCAGTGAGTCATGGCAGATGTCTGCTCATACTGAACCAGGTTCTGTTGGAGGGTTCTTCAAGTTTTCCTCGAGTTTTCCTCTCCACAGTCGCTACATGCTTGCTTAGCATGGGGATAGCTGTAAAGTCTGACACAAGTCAGTGACTCGATGCAATCTGCTGGGTTTCCTTACATAGGACACAAAACTAATTGACTTAATTAACTGAATTGGAATGTTTACTTTGTGAGGTGCCTTGAGATGACTCGTCGCGATTTGGTGCTGCATAAATAAACTGAATTGAAATTGATCTGAATTATAGAGGCAGTAGAGACCCACATGGCAGCACAAAAGAATGCAAAGCATAAGTTTTGCATAATATGTCCCCTTTAAGATTACGTCAAAGGTGCATGAAGTAAGAATGACATCCTGTGGTCAAATTTGGGTACTGCAGTCCACGTATCAAAACAAACGAGTGCTCTGAGCAACAGTTGCCAGTTTACGGCTCAGCGCCAGAACATTCTAGATGACAAGTGAAGACGAGTCATACACAGTAGGCTGATAAGTAGATAAATACATTTCACTGTAATATTGAGTTGTTGGTAATTGAAAAGTAGCTCAAGATATTTTTTAGAGCCAACTAGTTTATTCAAATTCACCATTAGAATAGTTAGCTCAACGTTAGCCTCTAGCCTTCTTCACCTGATACTTTGGCCGTCAGTGTCGAATTACAAATGCTAGCGCTGACTCTGCAACCCCACAGGCTCACCAGTAGTAAACAAAGACTACATCCCTGTTCAGCCTTTTTTGATATATAAATGACCTGCACTCATATACGGTTTTTAAGAGTCAGAGGACTCCAAAGCTCTTTACACTACAGTGAATCACTCATTCATGCACATGCTGATGATGATGAGCTACAGTGTAGCCACAGCCGCCCTGGGGAAACACTCGCAGCTCTTTTAAAAGGGGTAAAACTGACAAACCCCCGAACCAGCTGAGAAGGAAATCTGTTTCAGTGTAACCTTCCTTCCAACATGACTGAGACGTTAGACTGTTTTGTGATTATTTTACTGTACAATTCTTACTTATTGCACCTTTAACCAGAACTAAATAATCCCCAAAATAGGAAAATGGCTTTTGAAACAAAAAAAGTTAAGTTACATTTTCTATGGAGGAAAGACAAAAACCCCAATAATTATTCAGTTTGAAAAGCAGAAAAGGAATTTCTGAAAAGTTTTAGTTGCCGAGTTTCATTCTCGACTGTCGTCTTTCTTCAGAAAACAAAAAGGCAGAAGTAAAATAGGCTGAAATGACACAATAATAGTTAAATACAAGAAAAAGTGTTGGAGAAAAACTCACACCCCCTCATTATGACATAATCACAGTCTATAAAAACACACAAGATAACAGACTAGGTCTGAAAAACTGTCAGGATGAATTACAGCTCTGACTTAGAAATGATCTGTTCTACAGAAAATGAACATCTTCATCTCTGACTAACTCATCCATCGAGGAGCAGAAGTTGATTTGTTCCATTAGAACTAAAAATCCTCTGAAAACAAAATAATCTTTTCAATAAAATCAGAGTCAACATTCAGAAGTGAGTCATCCGTCTGTATTTAAGCCTTAAACATTACAGGTGTATTATACAGTACATGTATAGTGGTACACATATAAAACAGGCTATAATTATCAAAAGATACAAAGAACAGCATTTACAAAAGCTTATTGAATGATTCAAGTACCGCTAACTTCATCCTTCAGTCTGATCGAGGTTTGAAAGCATCTGTACAAAACGTACGAGAATTGTATCCCACGTGGCGTTGGCCGAAGGTTTCGCCGCTTTTCTTTCAATTTGTACTAAAAAATGAAGATTTAACAAAAAAGTCACATTTTATAACACAAGAGCTGATCTGTGTTAATATTTCTCATCGATGACGTTTCACCACTGAAACAGACTGAATGTGAGGAACTTGTGTAAGAACTGCCAGCTTGCTGCTCCTCCAGATCAACATTTCTTTAAATGTTTGAGGTTTTTCAGCATCGTCATCTAACGTTTGTGTTTGGTTACATCATCCTGTAGCTGCAAATCAGCTGGTTTACCAGGAAAAGGCGTCTTTATGGTTTATGAACTCATCTAAAACTGGAATAAGGAGCAGAACAAGCAGCCCATCAGGGACCCTTGAGCTGCTGCTACTGTAAAACCATCCTGCACAGGAAATGATCAAGTTATTTATTTATTTATTTATTATTTATTTATCTGACCTGCACTCTAGGATATAATAATCTAGCCGTCTCATGTTCATCCTCCTTTAGACGTTGGCTACAAACTAAAGACGCTTCAGCCTCAGGATCAGTCAGCTGACTATAATTTAGAAACGATGGACTCACAGCTTACTGAATTATCCCAAAATCTTTCAACAGCAAAAATTGCAGACGCCAACATTTAAAATTACTTTTTTTCTCTGAAAAACATATAAAAAGAAGCATAAAAAATCTATTTAAATCAAAGTTCTAAAAGTACAAATGAATGAATGACAGGTTTGTTTCCAGAGTAAAAGCATGTACAAGAAGGTTTTTTTTCTAACAAACTAAGTTAATCCCACAGAGGAAACGGTCGTATCGGTCTGATCCGAGCTCTTTTCCTTTACAGATCCGACACGTTTCATACATTTAAAAGAGGAAACGTCTGATGAGCGTTTTACATTCAGTCAGATATGATTGAAAACTTTACAAGAATCCTTTTCGACGGCTTCAGCGCTGTACCGTTCCTACAGACGTCCTCTTCGGCCAAGTGCTTTTAGTTTTCTACTAAACTTTTCAGACGACTTGACGAGGAGAAGCTTTGGTCACATCAGGGGTGGGCGACGTTCCAGGAGTTCATCGGACCGCCGCTGCACGGCGTCGGCGCGTGTCAGTGTCTCTGCGCGTCGTACTGCTGGTAGCGGTTGAGTTTATCGGGGTCGTTCGAGGCCATGTGAGAGAAATCCTGGAAGATGTCCTGGTAGGTTTCATCGCCTGGAAAAAAGAAAAACACATATGAGCAACAGCCAAAATCACCAAATCATCATAATTCTTTACCACACATGACAAATTTCTGCTGTGAGTTAGCTTAAACCCTCCAGGAGGAGTCCCAGTTGGGAGGCCATGCAGTGAAAGTCATCAGGATTAGCAGGAATAAACAAAAAATATAAGTTACCTGTTAGAGGGTCGGAGTGGCTCAAAGTATGAGAGAGAAAAATGCAGAGGAGTAAAAATAAGAATGAAACAAGTGAAAGTGGAACAAAATCAGCGAGGAAACAGTCAGAAACAAGAAGAAAAGCCCTCAGACGTTTGGTTTTTATCAACAACTGTATTGAGTTTAAAGTGCAGGAGTTTATGTACAAAAATACAGTTGTGTTGGCCTCGACACCCCAAAGAAATACAGAGAAGAACAGAAGAAAAGGCACAAACTCTGGGGAGGAGAGCGAGGAACCAAACCAGAGAGAAGTTGCAGCTTTAGTGGGTCTCAGTCTGGAATCATTCACATCTATTCCTAAACGATCAAAGCAGGTTACAGGATACAGAAGCAGGCTGAAAACCACCCAGCTGCACTTTTCTACTCAAACAACTAAAGTCTGAACTTTAAACAAGAGTAAAGATGGATGAGTTTAGTTCTCCTTTACATTCATTACATCCCTCATCCGTCCACAGCTGAGCAACTCCACTCACTAAACATAAAAACACAAATCTGCACGTTTAGAACAAACAAAAACATCCCTAATGCTGTTAAAAACAAAAAACAAACACCATGAACCACAAAAGATATTCCTCTTTAATAAATAATTCATTCAGGCTTCCTAAACATCAGATGTACGATCTCAATACGCCCTCTAGTGGTCAGCACCTTTAAGTGCACATAAATATCTAATTATATGTTGTCCAGCAGGGGGAGCTGTCTCCTTTCTCAAGACATAAAAGTGCTTCACAAACTCCAGATGAAACTGGGAAACATTTCAATCAGCAGCGTCTGATTCCACATTCACTCTGAGAATCTAAATGTATTCACTCTTCTGTAAAGCTCCCATAGGACTCCCATAAATATAACTACAAGTAGAAAATAAAAACGCTCTGCACTTTTAAAACCGTTTCTACGCTATTGCACTTGACGAGTTGAAATCCAGTAACATTCCAGTCAATCACAGCTATTGCACCAAAAGACTTTTCTGTCTTACAATTTTGGATTTCATGTGATTACAAACAAGCGAGCACACTAAACCGACAGAAATAAATCGTCTCCCGTCACACAGAAACACAAGGAGTCCTCATGCTGCTCATCCCTGTGAAGCCAGTCTGTCAGAGACTAGAAACAAATATATCGATCATCATTTACAGCAGGAACAATAAGAAATCTATAATACAGCTCATAGTTATTGTTTAGAAAACGGTTCTAAAATATAAATTCTGACCAGGCAAGTAAAAACAGAATAAAAGTAAACAAGTAAACAAGCCCTGAAGGAAATTAAGACTGAAAAATGAGAAGCATTCAGTTAGAAGAAAGGAGAAGTTGCATAACCATCATCAGGAATGTGCATATTTTCCTTGGTGCATTAAAAAAAACAAATCAATCAAAAAATAAATGATTTATAGACACACCACGCTTCCTATCATTCACAAGTCTTGATTATTGCCAGAAGCTGTGATGGGAACAGGTCTGAATACTGGGAGCAGTTTTAGCCGAGACTCTGGAACCGTTAGTATTAAAATAATTCCCTGACAGCTGATAGAAATTAGACACTCTAAAATAAACAAATACATAAAGTTGTAAACTCTACACTTGAAACAAAAATCTTTCAGTTTTGTGCTATAGGAGTAACAGATCTAACAGTAGATCTGATGGCTTTTATCCTGCCACGTTAACGCTGTGCAGCACCTTACAGGACGGAGCAGAAACCCCGACGCTAAGCCAGCAGAGCTGGACTGGCTTCACTCCGTCAGTCGTTAGTCAACAGAAGGTCTCGTTAGGAGAAAAAAGGGACAATTTCTGATTTTCTGGCTTTGATGTTTGGTTTGATCTAATCTAAGAGAGCTCAGGTGTTCTCTTTAAACTTCTAATCGGACTCTTCCAGCTGCAGGCTAATGAACTCCTGCATGCACTTCCTGTACTGCATCTCGGTGGGGCTGTCGGAGTTATAATGACCTGATGGGTTGTAGGGTCCCTCTGCCTCCCGCATCTCCTCGTTCATCTTGGCCAATCGTAACCTGAGGAGTGAAGGAGGAAGCGAGACGTTACAGAGATTGGCCTCTTTTAAATACACAAACACCTCTAAAACACTTCCTTTTATTACAGATAGAAGTATTTAGAAGTAAATAAACATCTGGAGATAACGTCTCAGTAACCAAAGCTCACAACGTGACGATGTCTGCATTCGCTGCCTCCACCGCGATGCTCAAGGGCGTCTTCTCATCGATGTCAGCAGCGTTCTGGTTTGCTCCTCTTTTCAAGAATAAGCAGACTTGCCTGAAACAGCAATAAGAGTCTGATTATTTGCGTAATCCTGGTTGTTATTTTCTGTGTGAGCGGTTGGCGAGTGCGTAAACAAACCCAGTATGTCCCAGCATGGTGGCGTGGTGCAGCGGTCCTCGGCCCTGAGCGTCCTGCTGGTTCACGTTCGCTGCGTTTTGGAGCAGGAACTCACAGGTGACCAGAGAGCCCTGAAATCACCAGAGACGGGGCGTCAGGAAGAGCCGTTTGATTCAAATTAAACACAACCGAACCAAATTAATAAACCAAATCAATAACATCCATCCTTTAAGAGAATAAAAAGCCTTTTGTGGGGTCTTACTAACCCCGTGCACAGCCATGATGAGCGGCGTCTTCTTGTCCTCCTCCGTGTTGACCCAGTTGATCTCGGCTCCGTGGGCCAGCGCCTCGGCCATGTCCGGCAGGCTGCGAGCGCACGACGCCCAGTACAGCTGCAGACCCGGGCTGTACTCTTTGGGCTCGTAGAAAACCACCTCCTTGCAGGGTGATGGGGGAGGGAGTGTGGCGGGCATGGGCGGAGACTCTGCAGCTTCTAAACCAGAGAAGGACAGATATGAGCGCGTCCAAAAATGAGTAAATATTTGATCATTCCTAAACACAACAACAGAAGCACGGACCTGCTTCTGCCAGGCTGTTGGTGGACGGCGTGGTGGCCAGCATCTCTCTGCTCCCATCAGCGCTGTTCTGAATGCCGCTGTCTGCACTTTTCACTGTTAAACCAACAGTCTGGATCATTATGAGGAAGAACCTGAAGCTGTTACTGACAGGAGTGTTAAAATAAAAGGAACGCCTTCCTTCTGATGGGTTTGCGATCAATTTGTTGGTACATAATAAAAAAACACCAGCATCTTATGGTTATAGAGCCAATCAAACATGTTTTCACTAACAGAAGGCACTCCTAATATTTTCTTCCACCATAAACATAAAAAGAGACCTCGATGACAGATCCTCAATCACCATAAGAGCCAGGTCCCTAAAATCCAAAAGCAAAACGACACACGGACCAAAACCATGAGTGAAACATCGCCCTCCGTGTCAGCACACACTAAACGTGCTACGTTCTGGAATGAACACACGGCTTTCAGAAGGTCTGGATGAGGAAGGAACAGAGGGGTGAATAAAGGGGTGTTACGCCACTAAAGTGGTCAATTTGAATGAAAAGGAGGGAAAGGAAAGCAAGCAACACTCAGCTTTAAGTACTTACTGCTCCTCAGCTTGTAGGAGGCGTCAAAGTAGGAGAAGAGTGAGTCAAGCTCGTCGGGACAGAAGAGAGAGTCGCGGCGAGCCTCCGCGCCGCTGGCAGCAGCTGCGCCAGGGATGATGGGAGTTTGGAAATTAGAGGGTGGAGGGTAACGGTAACGGTTTAAGCAGGGGTTAGTCCAGAAGCACAGAACAGCCAGAGAAGGGATGAAGGACGTATGACACAGGGGAGAAAGAAGAGAGCAGGGTAAGGGAACGATGGTTAGACTAGAGAGGCTGGAAGTGACAAAACTAGAAAAAGCAAAGAGGGTTCAGACGAGTGCTGGTCACAAACATTCAGTACGCTGATGGAGAACAAGCCAATCAGTCATCATGCCTTCAGCCATCAGCCTTCTCTCTCCTGGACACTTATGGGGCTTACACACTAGCATCAGCTCCACACGACCTAGTCAGGGTAACTTGTGTTCACACCCGGGTAGCCCAGGAA
The DNA here is from genome assembly GCA_006937985.1 of Aphyosemion australe. Classification (NCBI taxonomy): domain Eukaryota; kingdom Metazoa; phylum Chordata; class Actinopteri; order Cyprinodontiformes; family Nothobranchiidae; genus Aphyosemion; species Aphyosemion australe. Next base: position 152,538 of record SSNS01000646.1, read on the forward strand.
TTTCCAACACCGAACCAGACGTGTTTTCAGCCCTCTTCCCAAGGCGGTCTGCGTCAGGCCAAACCCGGTCCAACACACCCACTGCTGACTGATTGGCCGGCTCACGCCTACCAATGGGGGGAACCTCCGATTAGCGGATAGAATCAGCGAGCGGGGGCTTCCCGCATGCGTGCTTCATTATCATTCTGGATGCTGAGAAGTTAAACCTCTGACTGAAGTCGTTTTTCTGTTTCTGTCTGCTATGAGGAGCACGCACGCACGCACAAGACTGCTCAGGCTGTCTTTGTTTAATAAGGAAGACACCGCAGACTTCTCCTCGCTCTTTTGCCCTGCCCACATGCTCGGAGATGCACTCATGACATCACTGATATCTTCGCGCCGATTTTGGAGACCTCCCATGTGCTCAACTACGTCCGCTTTCCTAAGGCCGTGTGGAACGAACGCGGTCGGGCCGGGGTCGGCGGAGCGGAGCTGATGCTAGTGTGTAAGTGCCACTAGTTTCTAACCAGCTCATCTGGTAGTGAGGAGGAATAACAAGCTCAGGAGAACATTTCAGACAGTTCAACAGGTGAAAGGGAAACAATAAAAAAGTCTTTTATGCTAAAAGATCCCCAGACTAACTTCAGGATTCTGTTGGGTTTAGTCATTTAACATTCAGTAAAGTTTTATAGTCTTTACTCCTAAGAGCTGCAGGTAGGCAGGCACGTATATTTATATGCATTATTTACTGACCTGGCTGACCGGATGCACCAGAACCAGGGTGGAGTTTTGGCGTCGGCGGAGGAGCTTTAGGTGGCAGATGCTCAGATCCGCTGCTCAGCCTCTTCTCCTGTTTGCTCAGGGAAACCACTTTGTTCCGAAGCTCCTCATCCGAGGGCCGGCGGACAAACCGCCGGTCCACGTACTTGGCTTTAATGTAGGCCTCCACCTCGTGTCTGTCAGGAAACCAGAGACAGAATTAAAGTTTCATCTATGGTTCATCAGCTGCACAGGGACAAGCACGTTTGTATTTTAGCAGGAACATCAGATAAAGCTCCTAACGTTGTGTACCTGGGGTCTCCTGGCTGTGGTTTGCGGGCTCCCAGCTCCTCTCGACGAGCCTCATAAATCTGGTTAATCACTTTGTTTCCCAGTTCACACATCAACTGTAAATGTGCCAAATAAAAATAAAACACGCCAACGCTCAGTTTTAAAAGTGCTAACTGAACAGAAAAAGAGAAAATATATAAATGTTTTAAGTGTTATAATAAATAAAACAAGGTACCTTGAGTAGTTCTGGCTCCCACGTGTCAAGAGTCAAAGATCGAACCTTAGAGAAATGAACTCCCAAACTCCTGAAGACACACAAATGATCAAAAAAGCACAATGACAACAAACACCACTCTGCTCTTTTTCATTAGGGTAAAGAATTTTTATTTATGTGCACAAATCTGAGCTGTTCCTTCGTGTTAAATATTATCTGAACATTTGGTGAAAAGGACAGAAACTTTTAAAACTTAAAACATTTGAATTTTTTAAACTTCCTAAAGCCAAACCTCTGTCTGAATCTCTACAGACTCGAGCTAGAAACCCAGCCTTGTATGGAGAGCGTGGGAAGTGACCCGGTTACTTTTAACTGGATTAAACTTTAATTAACTTCACCCTGAAAAGTAATCAGGAAGGCCCCAGCGTCTCCACACAGACGGGAGTTTACGTAAGGGTGAGTTTTCATTTCATAAACCCCCCAGAGACCGACACTTAGTGGAAGCCTTTAACACCCCCACTGTGATGGAAAAGATTCTCCAAAACTAACAAAAGCAAAGATCATTTCAGTTTCAGAGGTTAACTCAACTCCACATGAACCAAACTCTTTGGTGTTCACACAGTTGCTGACTTTTATAATCTGGATTAGCTTGCTGCTGTACCTGTGGATGCCGGAGCATTGTATACAGAGGGTGATGCCCAGATTGATGCTCGCCCAGCGGGGATCCGGCTGGCCGCAGTCGCAGCAGCAGGCGTTACCGGGGATGGTCAGGACTTTCTGCAGGGCGCTCTCCCCTTTCAGGGACCTCTCCTTCGGCTCCCCTCCAGAGTCCAGGCTCCCCGTTGATGTGGACGACTTCCTGTCCAGCTTCTGACGTGAGAGGACAACGATTCAAAGTTAAACTCTTCATCTTATAAAAGATTCATCGACTCGGTGTGAGCGGGTTTGGGTTTTACCTCTCCATTGTCTCCCTTATCGCGGAAGGCGGTGGCGATGCTGTTCTGGACGGCTTTGATCCAAGCCTGTCGAAGCTTCTCCGAGTCTGCCTGCATCATGCAGCTCCTTCAGGGGGAAACGGTTACACAGCAGCTGTCAGCTAGGAGGGTGTGTGTGTGTGTGTGTGTGTGTGTGTGTGTGTGTGTGTGTGTGCTTTCTAGAGTTTATTAGACTGTGAGATACTTCAGTGGCTCAAACTTACTTTGTGGGTGAAACCACTTCGAAACAGAAGCGTCTCTCAATGTCCTCGCAGTGTTTGACTGTACATAGTCTCAGGTCCTCTACCACGACGGTCGGGTTGTCCTGAGGGGACAACACAGTGTGTATTTATTACATGTTAAAACTGAAAACCGTTCCAGACGTGGTTCGATAGATGTGTTTATGTGAAAGCTCAAACATTCAGAGACTTTGTTCATCTTGTAAAATATAATCAGTTCAATATTTTATCATTTATATGTTGAAAGCCTAGTTTTCCAAATATTGTTTTAACTGTAAAAACTATTCAGACATGAAAAACATTAAAGACCAAGTTCACTCATTTTCTTAATACATTTGCAGTTGTCTCTAGTATGAATTAATGTCTTGAGAGGAGATCTTTGTGGGGAAAAAGAAGCAGAAGTGAGCCAGAGGAGAGGTGAGCAGACGACGGCAGGATTTGGAGTCTTATTTCCTGATATCTGGACATCTCTCCTGTGATTGGCTAACAGCAACGCGACTCTACCACTGACTCTGTTTGCTCTGCTACGTTGATGCTTTATCTCCACAAATAACACAAGCCTGGAAGAGTTCTGCTGTGGGATGGAGTTGCTAATGCTAATGGTTAGCTTCTACTAGCCGAGACGTTCTCTGCTGTTTCCTGGACGCTAAACCAACAACAGCCTTCCCCATCGTGAGCCAAGATGGGTGAGTCCATGAATGTTAGTTTGACATTATGACGTGCTAATGTCACAAGATTTTCTAATCCAAGCATTCCCTTGTTTATTTTCTATCAGTGACTAATGCAGGAAATAGGGGTAGACTATTTTCACATTCAGCCTTCATGTTAAACTCAGGCCGATCATATTTAAAAAATAAGTATAAAAATGGTTTCTCGTTGAACTTGGTCTTTAAAAGCAAATCCATACTTTTAACAAGATCCTTGATAGAACGAGCACACCTGCAAATAAGATCCATTCAGTATTTAAAAAAAAAGAGTTGTTTCACTTCTCTGAGCAAAAATAGCTCAAGTTAGTCCAGTAGTTTCTTTTCCTTCCTCCAGCAAGTTGGAGACGTGTCTAACCAACTCACATGATGTTTTTGACCAACTGCTTTCAAAATATAGCACAAACCAGAGCTTCAGGGCAAAACCTGATGCATAAACGGCACGAATGAGTTTGAGCAACAAATGTGAGTACTTTCTTAGTAAACTACATTCATTATACCTCAACGCAAACATATCCTCACATGCTGCACAATAAAAACCACCTTAAAGTAAAACGTGCTAAAAATACTTAAAGGGCCGTTTGAACTGGACGCCTTTTTCTGTGTGGCTGGTGTGGACAGAGTCACTTGACATACCTTAAATTTCTTCTGGTAAACTAGCTGATTGTTCTGGATGGAGAACCAACGTCTGAAAGGAGATCACATGTTTATTAGGGAAACTAGTCACGTTCAGATACTAAAAACAACCATCTTTGACAGTTTTGATGCAGCATGGAATCAACTGCACACATCTCAACATAAACATAAACTATCAATAAGTCACAATTTAAACAAAGCACAGTAAAGAAATCACCTTAAGCCACCTAAACAATAAGCAACTATAAGTTGACTTTTAAAGTAATTATAAGGTGTAATGGTCACACCTGTTCCATGTCTTGAAGGCATTACTGGCCCTCTTAAATAGATAACCCTCCATGGCGATGCCATTGTCAGCGTCCACATTGTATTCCAGCTTGGTGTCGTCATTCGAGAAATCCTGATACCAAAAAAAAAAAAGAGAGAGAAAGTAGAAAAAAAAACATCAAACCAGAATAAAAAATACTATTATTTAAAATAATGATCATGCATCAACTACATATGTTAAACTGTGTATTTACACCTTTATACTCCGCTACAGGTGTTGTATGTAATGCACTAATTAATATAAATGGTTTACTTTACTTGCCTCTGAGCTAAATCGACTTATGACTCATACGAGGATTTCCTGGATTCCATCAGGGAATTTTTAATAAACACTGTGTTACGTTAGGTTTTACATCACAGGAGGTTTACTAAAGAGTTATCACACATCCTCTTCCTCAGTGAGTCTGCAGCTTTGCTGTAACTCAACCTCTTGTGACTTCATAGGTTGGTCCCTTTGGGCGTGTGCGTGTGCGCACACATACACACACACACCTTCAGTGACATGATGCACTGTGATCTGCAACAGTGTGTGACCTTGTGGGAGTCAGTTTACACACAGCGTCAGCGTCTCCTCAAGCAATTACAGCCTGATGTATGGAGATCTGTTACCGTGACGATCAAAGGCATCGTCCTATCCGTTGTCTTTCCAGAAACATCCACGGGGTTTTCCTAACTCACGCCGAAGTACTCGAAAAGCTAAGTTAAAGCAGCATTTATGCAGCAAGTTTGCACTCAAGTATTCTTCATGAGCAAAAAGCAACAACAAAATATTTAATAATAATAGTTTTATTTTAAGAAGATTCATGACTATAATATAGCCTGTGTATGTGAGCTTGGAGTTTAACTGAAAGCATCAAACAGACTTGAGTAAGTAAAATATCTCATTCTATTTGTCAGCTGTAAATGACCTCAGTGATTCAGTGGGGGCCACAATGACCCCTACTTCCTGTTTACTTCCTGGAAAGCTAAACGCCAAGATTTGAGATAAACACATTCCTAGGATCGGAAACAGGAAGAAGGGTCAACACAGGGTGCTTATACATTTATGCTATTTTATACATCGAATATGGCTGACGTGCATTCATACACGCTATCTGAGATCAATTTACATTATGCTTTATTATCTTTATCAATAACTGTACTACTACCAAGCTGCAGCTTCACCTCAACCTCCATTTCACATTGATTGTTTAATATTATATCAGACTTGTTGGAAGTTTTAATAACCATAATTTTATCTCTTCTAATTTATCTCTACATAGTCCTCTTTGTGTCAGTATCCTGTTTTTTTTTTTTAAATCTTTTTTATTATATTTTTACAACTTACCTACTTTATTCTAGCTAGTTAATCATCTTTTATTTAGATTTTGTTATTGAACAGGAGACGTTTTGCAAACTAGCTCCTAGTTACCTGGAAATGTCACATTTTCTTGCAAAAATGGCAAATAAAGCACCTTGAACCTTGATTAAAGGTTCAAGTCTGGATTGTAATACAAATGTAAGCAGAGAAAAAGCAGAACAAGTTAGGCTCTTTATCTATTGGAGTTATGGAACGATGTGCACACACACACACACACACACACACACACACGCAGCTTTCCAGGAGGAGCAGAAGTTATTTTCACTGCAAAACCGAAACAAAGGTGCTTGTTTTAGATTTCAAAATGCAGCAGCTCAAACGTTTTAAAAATCACTTTTAGATTAAAGAAAACACAATCTAAAATGGAACTTGCTATTTGTAAGTTATATATGTGTCCATCACGCCTACAAATACAATATGAAACAATTTAAATCAATTTAATTAGGCACTGAGAAGGTTTTGTAACTCTATGATGTTTTGTAAATATTTTGACCTCAAACAAGAACCTGAGAACAAGGTCAAACTTTAACACTAAAAGGCTGCTCATAGTTCCTGAATCACTTACGACACAAACGGAGATGAAAACATTCACGGGCTGATGAGCAGCATCACAACAAAGCACCAAACCAGCAAGTCAAACTTTCCTGCTGCAGACAACTAGACATCAAAATGTTACATGCTGCAAAACCAAGACATCAACACTGATGCATGTGTTTAAGAGGTAACAAAGATGCAAATATCTACACAAACACTGCAATGTGGTCTCTTATGTGCTAAAGACGAAATGAAAGACTGAGGAGAGTGGAGTTACGACACACAAGTCAGATGGGAATCAATGCATCGACTACGTACGGAGGTCGACCTCCAGGCACAAAAGCTGCGGCAGTCTGGTAACAAGTCAACCTCTGTCACCTCCTAAAACGTCACACACACATTAAGAGAACCATGTAAAGAAAAAGAAATGAGCATTTCCTGATGCCAACACTGAAAAACCCATTGAATTAAAAAAAATGAATAAAAAGCCAACGGAAAACTGAGGAAGCAAAACCAAACGTGTGACACCTCCACATGCACCGACACTCTAAAACCAACAGGGAGTTTGTTTCAGATGAACTCACCAGATACCATACATAGTGGAAACGGCTGAAAATCTTCATTTGTCACAACTGTTGCTTGTGAGCTAACTCGTATGTGTGGGTCAGCTTGCTGGATAAACAATCAGAGTCTCAAAGCTTTGCTGTGCAGCATCTCGGTGGCCGAAGTCGCTCGGAGCAGCGTGGCCCGTCCCTTCCACAAACCTTCACCTCCTTCTGTCCCGTCACTGTTTCTATCACAGCCTCCGCTGCTGCTACTCCTCCTCCAGAGGACTCATGCGCTAAGCAAAGGTCACCTGTCAGTGTGTGTGTGTGTGTGTGTGTGAGAGAGAGATGCTGGTTTGGCTGCTGGGTTAGAATAATTTGATGGACCATGAAGAAGAGCTCGATCATAAAACATTTATGAACTACTTCAGCTTTTCCTTTAACTCAACGGAACGTGATGAAAATGTGAGGGACCTGGGCTTCACGTTGAGTCTGAGCCTCTGAGAAGTCTACAACTTAAACTTAGTTAAAAAAAACAAAACAGGTAGTTGTTTCAAAAAAAAATTCTTCGTATAAAATAGGACAAATGCTCGAGTCAGCACGGCGTGTTTCTTAAAGCCAATGTGACTCGGTCATGATCTCTTGTCTCAGTGTTTCTGCTGAATAATGCACACGGGCAGAGAGACAGCATACTAAACACACCCTCAGGACCCTTTTCAACTCACATACGGATGAAACGTTTCATCAGCAAAATGATGACGACGAGTGCTTTAAAGAGCACGCAACTATAAATGAACAGAAATGACAGAGACACTTTGTAATATATAATTTCAAACTATAACGAGCTTTCTGACTTTTAGAATCATAAACAATTCAATTGTAAAAACTTATCTGATAAGAGTAACGCCAAAGATCTGGTCTGGATTTAAAATATTTCTTTACAGTGATGTCTGTATGGGATCAAATTTGTGCCAAAGGAATCAACAAAAAAAATACAGTCGCAATAAAATATACCTGAATAAAGATTTTGAAGGTAAGTCTCAGTGTAAGGGGCTTCTCAGTGCTTCGATCTCATTGGTTATGAGGGTTTGGGGGGAGTGGCCTGAGCTTTTTCCCCATACGCAAACTTCCACAGAGACTTTCATTCAAAAGCAAAGAGCTGAAGGCAGAACCAAAACATTCTCTTCAGAATAAAAGCCTAAATAGGCTGAGGGATGCAGAATGAAGCGAACCAAAAGGCTGTGTCAAAGAAATTAAATATAAATAGTTAAATAGCAAAAATTAATATTTCGTTTTGAAATACAAATATTTATTCATTAACGAGCTGATTTTGTTTTTAGAGTAATTTTTTTGCTTTGGAATTCCACACCTTTGTTCTGAAATGTTATTTTTGGTTGCTTTATTGGGGTATATTTTTAATGAGACTGTATTTTCTGGTTGGTCCTTTTAGCACAAATCTTTTTCCATATGTCTGATATTAAAGATTTTGTCCTCCTCCACGTGTCATTTCTGTAAGCTGAGCTATCAGGAATAATTAGATCTTCAGGAAAGATGCTTCCTCAAAAAATTAGGTAAAGTAATTTAACAATAAACCTAAAAAACAAAAAAATTAAAATGTTAGCAACAAAGAAGTGTCTTGATCTTTGCAGGGGCACTAAATATTCCCTCATTGCTCAACTAGAGACCACAACTAAAAAGGCTGATTACTATCTGTGGCTAACTGAACCAGCCGGAGCATGAGCCAACTATGCTAGGTTATGTGCATTAAGGCAATATAACGCTAAGACTCTGTTAACTTCATTAATAAAATGAATAAACTCAACAACAACATGCACAAGAGCAAGCATACCCATGAAATCACAGCATCATATCATCTCTGGTGATCATCCAGCTCCCTGGTGCCTCACCAGAGATGATGTGAGCAGCAGAAACAAGTGTGACCTTGGACAGCTGAGTGTCCAACACATTCATGCAGACGCTACAGAGAAGTGACAGAGAGGGAAAACCGGGAAAAGAAGCACAGCTTACCTGCAGGGCGGCCTGGTGTTAGCAGAAGAAAAGATGAGAGAACAAAAGTAAAGGAAAATAGGGGACAGTTGATTAGACGTGTCTGAGTGGACGCAGACAGACGGACAGCACTGAGAATGTAAAAATAGCATCTAGCTAAAATGAGGGAGGGGAGGCGGAGAGTAGGAAAGTTGGAAGCTGGAGCACATACCATCTGACTAAACTAGAGGAAAGGATGAGAGGGAGACACAGATGTAGGAGACAGAAAAAAACAGGACAGAAAACATAAAGGGGCGTCATCAAACCAATGCCAGTGACAGGCAGAGCGACGCTCAGAAGACTACAGCTGTTAATGATGCCGTGTAACTCACAAATAAAGTTAAGTTTGAATTATCACTCATCAAGCTCCCAAAGAGTTCAGAGGTCAGAATAAAAACACTCAGGTGAAATGTAAAGAATAGTCTAAATTCATGGTGAAAATGTTTAAACATCACTTGTCGAAGCTAGGGGGGGGGGGTGGGGGGAGGGTTAGCACGCTGAAACTAAACCTAGTTTGTCAGCTGTCAATAATGCATGTTCACGTAGCTGAGATCATCCTGCAGAGTCACCTTACACCTGGGGCTGGAGTACTACCTCCATTCACACACACTGACTAAAGGAAAGTCCCATGACAGCCTCGTACAAGAGGAAAGACTCGATGACAAAGACGAAAGAACTTAACAGTCATGAAATAAATCTATATGGAAGACGAAGCTTTTTATAATGACCACATTTCATATGGAAATGTGTTTTCAGCTTAGAGAAAAGTTATTTTATGCTAATTATGTCTCAGATTGTGTACCAAATGCTATTTGTGTGATGGTCTTTTTGGTTTGGATGCACTTGGAACATTTTGTTTAAAACCGAATAATGACGATGCCATTTTGAGCGAGTGTGTGTGTGTGTGTGTGCACCTTTTGTTGGATGGTGGAGTGCTTCTGCTCCATGTCCCTTTTCTCTTTGGCAGCATCGACCACCAGCTGGTCCAACTGCAAGAGACGGAACAACAGATTAGTCAGGCTCACCAAACTGACTGCTCATGCATATTTCATTTAAAAACAGCTCAAGCTTTTTCTGCCAAAATTATCTAAATTCAGTGATGAAACACTGAGCTAAGAAACGAGAGGTGTGACGGTTCCCAGCAACTGAGACTTGAAGATGAAATGTTTGTCTTAAATAGACGCCATCAAACTTTTAAAACTGACCAAATAAACAAGCAAACCATCTCCTCTATTAAAAAGGGATTTATTTCTGCATGTGTGAAACTGTATGAGAGATGATTGATTCTCCTCATTCTCACATGCATGTAAGGAGGAACACACACGCCCTTTTGAGCAGAGAAGAAAGAAACTATTTTTTTATAAAAGGACCTTGAATAAAATGCTGGGGTCGTAGGGCGTCGCTGAAAATGTGCCAGTTTGCCTTAGAGCAGTGAAATTCTTAACTAGGTCTCTTGATGCTGCAGCGTGACCTAAATCAGCATGTCTGCAGCCTCACACACAAGAGAGTCTGTATCTGATCAGAGGTCAGTGTTCGGGGGGCTGCAGAGTCCATGTGAGAAGAGATGAGAAGAGTTCAAAATTTTGTCAGCAAACAGCAGACAACAACTGCTGCTGCAGTTCCAAAGCTGCCTGAAACATTTCAATTAATTTGCAAGTGAATTTTTTAAACAATAACATAAATCTGTAATTTATAAACATAAATGTTAGAGGTTTGAGGGTCAAACTCAGACTGATGAGACTGAAAATAAGAGGGTTGAGCAAATAAAAGAGCATCTATAGCTAAATTTTAAGTAATTTTTAATGATAATATCTTTCTAGGTGCAATACAAACCATACCTTCTGTAATATCAGAAAGCAAGGGTGAAAAGAAAAGGTGTCAAATGTTGAAGGTAACTTTAGGTCCCCCTGGGGATTATTAAACAATTTTTGAATTTGAAAAAGAAAAGCAATAAAAGAGGGACCCAATGCCTACCCGCTTGACACTCAGCATTAAGGGGTTCGATTAGGGGGCTAAACCACCAAATGGTTCCTGAGCGCAGCCGTGTCTGCAGCTCACTGCTCCCCTAGGGGATGGGTCAAATGTGGAGAAATAATTTCACACACCAGTGTGACAACTAATGGGACTTTTTTAACTTTAAAATGTCTGAGAACCTTTTCTGAGTTATAAAAAAAAAACAGATTCCTTTAAAAACATTAAACACAATAGTTTAAACTTAAACGGAGGCTTTTTAAACACCGTGTGATTTCTGTAAGCTGGACTATCGAGAACAGTTTTGCTAATGCCGGTTGTTTTGGACGACGTCTGCTGATGTAATTTCCAACTGAGCTACAATTAATCAGCGTGAGTTCCGCTCAACGACTCTGCCAGGTCTTTCCGAGTACCTACCCCTGTTCAGGTGAAATTTCCCGGTAAACGGCCCGTTCGACCAGCTAGGTGAGGTGTAGACATGCGCATGCCGGGAAGTTCTGGTAAAATTACCCTGAAGTTCCAACAGTGGAAACACGCCTCAAAACTAACAAAAGTGAATCAAGTTAGACTGAGATAGAAATAGAGTGTAGTTTAATATTTAGTATTTCATCTATTTTTTGTTTTAAACCTGCATAAAAACACAAAAGCACCTCGATAGGTTAAATCTGTTTGCTTTAGAAGATAAAGCCTAAATGTAGCCATACAGGCAACATGACTAAACTTTCATTGGCACACAGACACAAACATGATCTGACCGTTTTAGAGAAGACAGAATTTGAGGGGGCTTTGTTTTCTTTTTTTTTAGAACGGAAATGGGTGGGTGAGCGAGCGAGCGCCTGATAACATCAGATGGGAAATGTTTTTCCCTGTGATCTCGTGACTGCTCATCCAGACTGGACCATGCCATCAGTCCCATTTCTCTGAAAAGACAGGTGTGTGTTTTCCTTTCCCTCTTCTTTAACATCTGTCATACTTTCCTCAATCGTTTCTGCAGAAAACCTCATGATGGAATCAATGACAGACTGCTCACATCTTTCGACTACAATGACGGGCTTCACGATTCATGATGGAAACCGTTCTCTAAAGTCGTGTGTTCAGTCACAAGGTCGAGTGTCAGAATAGACAACCAGAACGACATCCTATATTTAGACGCAGCTAGACCAGTTCCACTCCAGTGACGGTAAAAAGCACCTTAGATATGAATCACTGTAAATCAGTCAAGGCAGAGAGAGAACTATAATGATTTTTCCTGTCTCTCATGTAAATCAACTCAAACTTGGACCCAAACCCCCAAAGTACTAGAGTTTTATTTCCATTTTACTCCCACTCTTAATTATCGTTTTAATTGGGCACAGGTATTGTGTTGTTACCAGACCTGTTGACAGCTCCTCCACACCTCCCTGCACAGCCTCTCCACCTTCTTCAGCTTCATGATGAAGAACAGATTAAAAAAACACACACAATCCTCTCGTTGCTGGTTCCCACAGCTCCGTCTCTGATCGTCCTCTCCTCTTGCTTTCTTCCAAATTCAGCGTGACAGGCTTGTAATCCACAGCAGTTCTCCTCCGTCAGTTTGAAACCAGCCCTCGATCTTCTTTCCCCCTCCCTCTGCGAGGTTAGCGTTCTCAAACTGTCTTCTTCAATTCTCTCCCGTTACTCTCCAACAAACCCTAGCTCCGTTTGCCTTCAGTGCTTTGAGTTGCGGAGCGTCGGGCTTACAGTCCGTGCCTTTGCTGTCGAGCTCAGTCCCATTTTTTTTTTCTTAGAGATGATCCCAATCTGCCTCTCGTCCCCTTAAACAATCTATCTTTCAAAGCTGCTCCTGCCTTCCTTCCCTCCTTTCTTTCTCCTCCTCCTCCTCTTCTATCTGTCAGCGTCTAGATATCACCATCAGATTTGTCCAGCTAAAAATAAAACCCTCTTCTCTCCAGTCAAGTTTAGAGAACTCACTGCTTCAGCTTTTCCAAAGACTCCTAAAAAACACCTCATTGTTCGTACGTTGTCTGGTTCAAGCATCATAAAAATGTTCACAAGCGGCTCTAAACTATCCCCTCTCTGTGACTAACTTGCTTGTCTTCCTCATGCACCATCAAGAGCTCTACTCCGCTCCTTTAAGCCTCAGATTTGACACAAGTTAAAGCATCAGTCTGAGTTTCTTCGCTGTTTTCTCTGAGCTGACTGACAAGCCTGTGAGTCCACCTTTAGGAAAACCCTTTTCAAGCCTTCCGACTGTTTTAGTTTCCTCATTCCAGCAGCTCCGATGTGATAATCATCACATTTGGGCCATGTTCTGGCTCAGAGGGGAGGCGCTTTTACCAGAGGACACACACAGCTCAAACTGATTAATAAAGAAAGTGGCTCATACCTGTCCGCCCAGCTGTTTCATCAGAGGCTGCAGTTCGCTAAAGAGGTCATAACCTTGATGGAAGAACGTCAGATGGGCATACATGAAGGACAGCATCTACAGGGAGCACAGCGGTTATTCTAACACACCCACAAATGTTTAACTTGACTTGTTTTAACGCCATCAGGAGTTAGACTTACTGATTTCAAGATTTCAGATCTTTTCTTGGATTGTAGAACATTTATCTGAAAATCATAAATAAACTGTAAGAGATGGGGACATATGCAAAAAAAACTTTCAAATGCAAAGAGAACTCAAGGAGAAATGTGCATTTAGAAAGAGGACAGACAAGTTAAAGGATTAAAATAAACTTTACAATAAAACATGCGTAAAAGTGAAAACATAAAGGCTAAAAAGCATGAAATTATTCATAATTTTTTTTTTATTACTCCAATCTTTTCCTGGTTGCACTTCATCTTTCAACCACCAGAGGGAGCACCATGCTTTAGAATTGAAAGCCCTTTTCATGTTTTATCTTATTTGTCTGTGAGGAGCAGATTGTGCTGCTCATCTGGCCCAGGGGGGAGATCATTCAAGGTTGTTCTTGCAGAGGAGGGATAAGTTAAGCAGGACGTTGAATAAAGACGTTGGAACTCGTGTTTTAACGGCGAGGCACCAGTGGGTGTAATGATGCTATAAAAGTCAGGGGAACCTCTGAACGGTTCAGGAAATGTTTGTGGTCACGAAAGCAGGGTCGCCCCAATTCAGTGCATCAGAGAACAAAAGTCTGAATCCCTTTTTTGTGGGCGACTGTAATTCCATAGCTCCGAGCTGTAAAGCAGTTTGTAAGGCGGCACTGACCACACGTTTATCCCAAAAGCAATCGGGACTTCGGCCCTAGAAACGGAGCTCAGTTTTTTTTATATCTCAAAGCCACAATAGCTGATGCATCCCAACTTTTACACGGCCCTTCCATCTTTTGATCACAGTCAGTAGCCGTGGCCGGAGCAGCACCACCAAACAACAGACGTTGAGTCAGATGGGTGCAATATGGGGTCAGGACTATACAGCCACAGGCCAAGGATACAGTCAATTAGCCAGTAATTAGATGTTTAGCTGTGATAAATCCATTCTCGTAGGATAAAAAGAGAAAGGGTTTTAAATCAGGTTTTAGCGAGGTTCGAATTACTATAAACCTAACAAGGTCTTGGAAGAAAACAACTGAATGTTTTTTCAGTTTTACATGAATTAAAATCATAAAAGAGCATATCTTCATTTTTAATGCAAGTCTGGTTAACAACCTCTCATGTTTTTATCTTTCCTTCTACTGACTTGCATGTTATGGACGATGTAATGATGAAAAATGCAACAAAGATTATAAGAAAATAAACTAAAATTGGTCTTAAATGTTTCCTGTGAGCACAGCTGCAGCTAGTTGCTTTCTTTTAATAATGCTGACAGCACCAACCAGATGTGAAACTTTAAGAGGACTCATTTAAATCAGCTGAGTTAGTAAAGATTTCCTGTTAACGTACAAATAGGCCCAAATAAAAACTCCACTAATTGCTCTCAGTCAGGCCTCCTTTTATAGAGAAGTGATTATGCAGGATACATTGATTTGGCTCTATACAAATAAACTGAATTGAAGCAGAACTTTATTTTTATTTTTAATCTGATTTTGGGGACATTTTTGCTCTTTTGAAAAAATATTCGACAAAAAAGATGGAAGCTGATTAATCAGAAACTGCTGCTGTTATTCAGAGACAGCTGATTTTTTTTACCAACCTGTAAATATTTCAGAGGACAAGCCTTTAAAGAATTATTTAAATGTAATTTGCCAGAAAAAATACTTAGTCATAATAATAATAATAATAATAATAATAAATCATTCTTTTATTTTTGTGTTTTTATTTTCATGGCCCTTGAGCTGTCTTCCTGGATGCTTCCCCTTTTAAATTTCCTCTTTCAACTTAATTTCGATGACCGAGTTAATGAAGAAATGAGTCATTTCTCTTCTCCTGCGCCTTACCAAACATGATGCTGGCAGGAATAATATGAGCCAATGTGACAGTAACCATTTCTTTTACATCCTCCAGTGCAGGCGGATATGTGAGTCTTAGTGGTGTGAAAACTGACGTCAACGTGAGTAGGCGGGAGTCCTCAATTCCTTTTCTAAATTAATGCCGTGTCTTAGTTTATTAAGATTTTAGTGGCTATAATGGATAAAAAATAATTGTGGGTGACACAGTTTTGTTTTATCATGTGAAGATATCTAATAATATTTACTACTAATGATTCCAAGTGGCCTGTTAGGTATAAAACTAAACATTTTTTATATAAATCAAAAAGAAAATCACATTTCTGTTTAAACCTGTTTTTTCTAATCATCTTGTTCTATGCTGACTAACAGGTTTTAATTTCTTTTAGCTTCTGTCACAATTTAGAGACTCAGAAGCTGCATCGCTTTCAGGAACACGATGTTCTGTAAAATGGTTCTGCAACATCTCTTACATCAGAAACAGACAAACTGATCCCTGGTCAGTCGCTGTCATTTACAGGATGTTCAGTCTAAAACCAGCGGAGGCCTTGTACCTGTAAGACGTAGTCGAGGACGATGTGTCGGAAGCACTTGCGTGTGGCGGTCAGGATGTTGGTAGCCTCCTCCACTTCGTGCTGTTTGTTACGAGGAGCCTGAGCGTTCTTGATAAGTGCCGCCTCCTTTTCCTCGCTGACTTTGTCAAACTGTTTCTTGGCTTCTTTGAACTTGCGAAGGTCACTGATAAGGAAAGGAGAGAGAAATGGTTCCTTGTTACAGAAGAATCTTTATATCACCTCTCAAACACATAACAGAATATTTAGGTAGCAGCTGTGGAATGTGATTGGCTACACGTGGAAAGAAGCTAAAACAGGAAAGTTTGAACATGCTCTGAATTTAACGAGTGTTATTGGCTCATATCAAACACATTACACCATGATACTAAAGTTGTCTGAAATATGTTTTTTACCAAATAATGACCAGAAAATTGGGATTTTAAAAAATAAATTTACATTTAAAGATGCATGAAGTAAGATTGACATCTTGTGGTCAAATTTGGGTACTGCAGCCCATGAATAAAAACAAGAGTCCGCTCTTGCCCCAGTAGCCACCCCACCCCCCATCATGTTTCATGGCTGTTGCCAGCAACAGATCAACACCAGAAGATTCTAGATGACAAGCTAAGACGATTCATACACAGTAAATTAATAAGTAGGCAGCAGTAGCTCAGGATGTAGAGCAGGTTGTCCAGTAATCGGAGGGTTGTAGGATCGACTCAGGCTCCTGGCAGAGAATTCTGCTGTTCTGTCCTTGGGCAAGACACTTAACCCACCTTGCCTGCAGGTGGTGGTCGGAGAGACCAGTGGCACCAGTGCATGCAGCCTCGCCTCTGTCAGTGTGCCCCAGGACAGCTGTGGCTACAATGTAGCTCATCATTACTAGCGTGTGAATGGGTGAATGACTGTTGGTGTTGTAAAGCACCTTGGGGGGTTCTAGAACTCTAGAAAGCGCTATATATCAATTACAGGCCATTTAGCCATTTAGCATAAATACATTTCACTGCAATATTGATTTATTTGTGGTTGAAAAAGTAGCTTGAGATATTTTTAGAGGTGACTATTTGCTTCTAATTCACCGTTAGCATTATTAGCTCAACATTATTTTCTAGCCTTCGTTACCTAACATTAGAGTAAAACAAAAAGGATGCCACAGCTACTTAGAGGTACAAGAAATAACTTCTGGGCAGCTCCTGTTACTGGCTAACATTATTTCCACAACACTGCTGCTTTTTGACGGTCGGTGTCGAACTTTGCGAGCTTGCATATGATTGGGTCTGAAACAAGGAAGTATGGAGGCGAGACAGATTGTAAACAATGACTACATCCCTTTGCGGCCTTTTTAAAAGAAGAAAAACTGACAACCCCCCAGTCAGCTGAGAAGTAAATCTGTTTCAATGTAACCATCTTTCCAACATGATTGAGACATCATTACTGACTTATTGTACCTTTAAAAATTACGTTGTTTGATCATGAAATGTTGGCTAGTTGTATTAATTCTAAGCATAAAGCAGAGTTGGGTTGACCCACCTGAGACATCTCTACCTTTATTCAATACTTACACATTACTGTTACTAACGAGTGTCAAATTTCACTTTTTGACTTTAAAATAAACTCCCACATGAGAGAATAATTCTGAAACATGTCAGAAAATGTTTAAAATAACTTAAACTTTCATGGGTATCCAGATACAACAGAAATATTTTTTTATCTGCAACAGTGTTGTAGGGGTAAAGGCGAGTTGCTAAGGGAGATAAGCTTATCTCAGCTTTGACAGAACCACAGTGTAGTCATGGAAAAAGAACCTTTCAAAGGTCAAAGGTTATTCTATAAAACTTTGCACCATTGATATCCCTAAAGATCAAAACCAAACAGTTTTTGCTGAAACTACTTGACCTGGGTGATCGTGAATCCCCCAGACAGCTTGACTCACATTCTTCTCTGGTGTTTTTAATCTGTGTGATTTTATTCCATCTTTGAAGACTTCATACAGAGAAACTGTGAGGAAAATGTTTTCTTAGATGTGCTAATAACGTGGGTGTTCAACTCTGATGTGCCTGAGGAAAAAACTGCTAATCCTTATAATGAAATGAACCAGAGCCGTGTCTGCTCCTTGTAATTATGCCAACAGTCTCAAACTCTCAGCTGAAACTTGAAATATGAAGATATTATCTCCAACTTTAAATTTGTGCAACTTTGTGTCCTCGTAATAAATCTGTCATTTCAAGTTTTTGTTTCTATTCATCAAAAACATCCAGAAATCCCAACTTTTCTCTTGACTGGAAACATGACCTCACATCTTCAAGATCACCCAGCTTTATTCATCTTTAGCCACTTCATACTCACTCTTTCACAAAGGTTTGCAGTTGAGTCTTGATTGATCTCTGGGCCTGATCAAATAAAATCTGTAAAGAAAATAAAGTCGTCATGAGCATCAAAAGGAAGAAAAAGCATAAAAACCTGATAAATTTTCTTTCTGCACCAGTCAGCGATCAGCATCTCTGTTTAGGGAACGTTTTTGTTGACGTTTCAGGGTGTAATTAGGCAGCTAAATATACACCAACACACTGACTCGGTAAACTCCCCTCATAAAGACATAAACGGGACAAATGATGTAAGTGCTTATGAGTCATTCCCTCATTAACCTGCACGCTTCCTCGAAAATCAGCTTAGTAGCAAAAACAAACAAACAAAACAACAACTTTAAGTTGGGCTTCGATGCTATTTTGTTGACAAGACAATGTGAGCAGTGTGGCTGGGAAAGGCTTCCAGTGACAAACAGATTGAGCACTGTGTTGAAGCAGATCATGTGCTGAAAGACCGCCGAGTGGCAAAAAGCAACCAGACAGTCAGCTGATGTGGTCACAGTCCCCTCTGATGAGTAACAGTCACTGTGGCTCCTGAAGACATTTAGGGGACTAAAGTCTGGAAAGCTAATCAGAAGACCTGGTGATGCCACTGCTGAGACATCATGATTTCCCATCTGATCTGTTAACATGAAAAAATCCTCATTATACATCTCAAGAATCAACTTTCCCCATA
The DNA here is from genome assembly GCA_006937985.1 of Aphyosemion australe. NCBI lineage: Eukaryota > Metazoa > Chordata > Actinopteri > Cyprinodontiformes > Nothobranchiidae > Aphyosemion > Aphyosemion australe. Next base: position 171,095 of record SSNS01000646.1, read on the forward strand.
CCTTCTTAGCTCAGCTCTCCATGTCTGTCCACCTCCTAAAATTAGAATAGGTGGAATGTATTCTTGTATTGTCCTAATGTACTCTACCACGTTTTCCCCTTTGTTCCTCATGTTGAACCTGTTGTCATCTGGTGTTGTCACTTGCGTTGACAACCTTTCATCCTCCTCTGTTGGCTGACCGTGTCACCACCTGATGCCATCTTGCGCCGTTTGCAGTGACATTTTTGTCGTCATTGTAACGACCTGGCTAATGGGACCAACAGAGATGTTGGTAGTTTCATCTTTGTGTTTGATGTTGAAACAGTAATAACTCCTCACCTTTCTGACTGTTCCTGCCCCTTTGCTCAGGGCTAAGTCTGTACCAGTACCAGTACTTCCAGCTCACAAGACCAGAGTTGTAACAGGACAACCTCACGTAGCAACTGAGGAGGACCACAGGTCATTACGACAGAACAAATCAACATCAAGTGACACCACGAGAAGACGACGGGGTCAACTACATGGTCCAACGACATGACACAAAGACGAAGTGAACTACTCATGAACATATTTTTGGCACATTTGAAACCCCATAAAGGACTATTTGACTTTCTGTCTGCTGGTGAGGTAGAGTGAGTGAATCAGGTAAACGTTTGTGGGATTTTTCTTAATTCCCTATCAGCATCTTTGGATATGTGAACTAAGAAAACCCTAACCCTCTCTTAAACACTTGGATTGAAAACATTGTCAGCAAAATTAATCCTATTTTTTTACAGTGTATCTTTTAAAATAATTATATATTTTGCTCTACAAAATTATTGAACTGTCCAACTTTAAAATGAACACGTTTAAAAATTACACACACAAAGACACAAGTTCAAAATCATTTTATCAGCTTTAAATGTTTTGACATTTAAGCCAGACTGAGCTAGCCTGGCAAGCCATCCTATATATGTGTATATATAGTCTGGCCACGAACCATTGACGGCTCTCAGTCGTGAGGCGGGATCTACGGTTGTCTTTCAAAATGTCAGCACGCAATTGGATAGCGCTAGGACCAATCAGAGTAACGAACAACGTGACGTAATCACAGCGACGGAAAAGTGGGAGGCAGCTATGGCGTCTAACATCAATGATTTCTGTCGTTTTTGTATGAAAAACATGCGAATATCAGGTGTACTGGGACATTGCACTACTTTGTTTGATAAAAATAAGAAGCCGCTAAGTATAGCCGACAGACTTACGCATGTTGGAGTCTAAATAATCCAATGTTGATGACAAAGCCATTTCAAACGAGCGTGTTTCCTGCGCCACCGCCATGTTGCTTGGGTTCGCGGCCGCATCGCTGACGTCATCGGCTACTCCCGCTCTGTGATTGGCCCACAATATAGAGCGCTGTGATTGGCCCAACCAAAACTTTAGCGAGCTGTGATTGGATAGCCACAGGCAGCGAGGGTTCCTATGAAGCGTGCCTAGACCAAACTCTGCAAAGCAAGAATTTGGTCTAGTTCACTAGGCTAAGACTGAGCTACTTACATTAAAATAAGGTTAAATACAGAGAAGTAAACCTGGCCTTTGCTTTTGTTCTGAGATGTTTGAATGTCAATAAAATCTCACACTAGATCTTATATAATAAGCTAAAAGGGCCATAAAGGAAATGAGAACATCTAATGCCATTGGGTTTGTAATAATGAAAAACACAAACAGGCTACAGCTGGTTCATTAAATGTTAGTTTAACAAGTAAGCAATCTAAAAATGGGACTTGAAGAGAAAACCAGTCTGACCTGGTTGCTGACATACGTTTATAATTATCATCCTGTGTCTGATGGTGGAACAACAGAATCCCAAATCTACAGCCTTGAACTGCTCCTCTACAGCCTTAAATTGTTCTGAAAGATGATAACCACATCATAAAACATTAACCATGACCACGCTTACCCCACTGATGCATAATTCATCCCAACTGATGAATTCCAATGTAGCATACCCAAACAGGGCTTGTTTAACCACTTTTCTTATGGCAACCAATGTTTGCTGCTAACAAAAAGATACATGAAGAAACGTCCTGCTGCAGGTTTTTTACAGTGATATTTATCCATCAATACTCTCCTTTAGTTAAACCAAAGAGTCTACGACATAACGCGTCTCTCTTCTTTGGTATTCCTCTCGGGGATCTAGTGGTGTGTTGGTGTCTTTCCCAGCAGTAAATATAAACTTTGACAGTTAAAGGGCTGTGCTAGATGCACATCTGGATTCTGTCATCCTCCAGCAGCTGTAGGGGGGAAGGGGGGGGGAACGATAATACATCCGGTTTGCAGCGTACCGTGTGATAGTTGATCATCTCCTGGAGGCTCTCTGCAAACTTTGTGAGACTGGACTGTGGAGAGAAAATGGAGAAATCCATGAACACAAGCAGAAAGGGAGAACATGATCATGTCCTTTTACTTCTGATGGGTAAAAACATAGAAATAAAGCACAAAGAAAAGCTCCTCAGGTATGACTGATAAAAGAGAGGCTATTTTTATGGAAATGACTTCCAAGCTCCAAATACATGCTGGGGTAAAATTTCAAACTTTAGGGTGAGGCGCTGAACCAAATAAACAGACAGAGAGGAAGTATGTGCCTTGTCATGCTAATTCATGTGAGAAAATAAAGAGACCTGACCTTTACAACATGCAGAGGGCAGCACAGGGTCCTACTAGCTCCAAAACTTAATGGAACGTTTAATGAGTGGAAATAGGGCAGTGCATGCACACAAAGAGGAAGTACAGGAAAAAAATGATGAAGTCAGCTTTTCTTTTGCCTAATTGAGGCTTCCTGTTCCCATTTTTTACAAATATTAACAAATTTTCATGATGTTGAATAAATCCTGGCCCACACAGGACAGACGGGAAAGAATGCAAGCAGAGCTTGGGGATTTTCTACGGCCCAGATTGATCAGGTTTGTTTGTCGTTTACCTCGATGACCTCATCTTTGGCAGACTGCTGGGCCAGCTCGCGGATCCCGTTAACAAACTGCTTATTGGCTGCATTGTAGGCTTTTCCAGCATCGATCATCCCAATGCACAACTTCACCATCTGGTGAGAAAAAAGGAAAGATGCTCGAGTAAATCATTAGGAAAATCATGTCAGAAAATATGTTTTAAACCAATTCAATCAGAATGTTTACATGCAGCGTCAGAAAACCGCTTTATGTCAACAGTTTGTTGCCTTAGATCGACTTACCCCGACTTCACACTGGAGGCAGCAGAATGTCGCTGCTTCAAATAGAATCTGTTATAGTCTATGGGTTGATCTAAACTGGCCGTGGCGCCAGCATTTTCAGGTGCACCCCAGAAGTGGCACACCGCGCTACTAAAGAGGGATCATGTTTTATTTTTGACGCGTCCGGGACATGTCAATTTCCACAATCAACGTAGGGCTAGACAGGAAATCACATACGGTTTCAGTGTAAAACATCCGGTAATTTTCAAAATAAAAGACTATAGCGGCGATGCGGTTTCATATCTATGTAGTTTACGTCTATACGTGTGACCTCACGGCTTATTTACTCATTCACAACATCTTTCGAGAAGTGCAACGGTGTGTTTTTCATGGCTTTAATCCTGGCAGTGGAGAGAAACAACATTATATATGACATCAAACAGTGATATCAAATGTGGTTTCCTTCTTTTTGGTATAATGGCGGATGGCATAAACAAACCGTGACCTTTGCTGTCTCGAGGGATTTTGTGATCTCGCAAGTCTGGCAAGGAGGACGGCGGAGAAGCCGCTCCACGGCTGAGACTCCCCAGCTGTGGATTGGTGCAGTGAAGAACACAAGTAAACCATTCCGCGCCGCTGATGTCCCTAATGTGAAGTCGGAGTTAGATGTGCATGTAAATGCACTGAGTAACAGGTTTGTTGATAAACTGATGATGACAAGCAAAGACAAGTCATACACAGTAAGTTGATATGTAGATAAATACATTTGACAGTAATATCAAGTTGTTGGTACTTGAAAAAATAGCTTGAGATATATTTAGAGCTGACTATTTGTTTCCAATTCACCATTAGCATTGTTAGCTCAACGTTAGCCTCTAGCCTTCCTTACTCGATATTAGAGTAAAACAAAAAGATGCTGTGCCTTCTTAGGGATACAAGAAATAACTTCTGGGTTGCACTTTTACTGGCTAAGGAACTTTATAAAAGGCTGCTGTGTTTTGACGGCCGGTGTTCAATTACAGATGCCGACGCCGACTCTGTAACCCCGCGGGCTCACAGATTGTAAGCAGTGACTACGACCCTCTTTGGTCATTTTAAAAGTAGAAAAACTGGCAACCCCCAAGCCAGCTAAGAATGAAATCTGTTTCAATGTAACCTTCCTTCTAACATGACTGAGACAGACTATTTGTGATGTAAAATTCTTATCTATTGTACCTTTAATATTTGATGATAAAGCAGGATAGAAGAAAATAGATTTAGAAAAAACTGGAGCAACAAACACTTCGTTTCTTTTTTGACGCAGTGAGAGCATATTAAATCGCTTCTGTCATTACCACGAGAGTGTGTGTGTGTGCATATGTGTGTGTGTGGTGGCTGAGCAAACAAAGCAGGAAAAAAAAAGAACTTTGGTCTCGGTAGGCCCGACTCCACCCAAAGCTTGGGTGACACGCACACACTCACACGCATATACACACACACACACACACACACACACACACACTATCGCAGCCATACTCATGCAGCAAACACACCCACTCCCTGGCAGATCCTTCCTCTCCACAGTATGAGGGGAAGTGAAGCTGGGCTGAGTCACAGAGGTGGGGTCAGGACGAGACTAGTACTCCAAGACTGACTCCAGGAACAATGAAGCTGCTTCTTCCAAGCTCAAGGTCTCGCTCTCAGCTGGAGGACATACTTTTAACTCAGCAGGGATCTGCAGGGGTGGGGGGTGGGTGCTTATTTGCTATTTTAGGACAAGGTACTTTGTTTGGTTTGGGTTTTAAGTTTTAGGCAATCGGAGTGGTGATGTGGTTAATAAATAAACGATAACATAACTGGTTAAAGGCACAAAGTTTCACAAAAGTAAATATACCCCAGGAAAAAAGAAGTATTACTAAAAAACAGTTGCTACATCAAAAGGAAACAGTTGTTGAGACATTTTAACCACGCCCACATCACAGAATCTGCTAAAGCTCGTCTAGGAAAATACAAAAATCAATTAATCAATGAGAAGAAACTAGGAAGGAATGCATTTTCACTAGGTAAGGTTTTTAGTTCTGATGACTTAAGGGGTGTAATTCATCTGAACAAGTTAGTATGATTTTTAGAAGAACTGTAAGGGCCTCAGCCTGTTAGAAGCCAAGCTAAGTAAACAAATATAGCTATTATAATTTAATGGTTTTACTTTGTAGTGTTAATGTTAGTTTATTCACTGCAGGATATGTCTGGCTCACTGCATGGTGAGAAGTAGTTTGAGAACAATGTTATTTAAAAAAAAATCTAGATGAATAATTTTGTTATGAGACAATAAGTGACGATCATGATGTGAAATTCTTTTGACAGGAATTGAAATGTTTCCAACACTAGCTTCGGCAAAAAACATTCTCGCCTCACCTCTGTCAGTGTACCCTAGGACAGCTGTGGCTACAATGTCCACCCACGTGTGAATGGATGAATGATACACTGTAGTGTAAAGTGCTTTGGAGTCCTCGGACTCTGAAAGGTGCTATACAAGTGCAGGTACTGACTGGTGGACACCAGGGAAGGGGTGGGAAGGGTAGGATTTGAATGATATGTTATAAACAGGAAGTTTGTTGTTTAGTGTTTGGTAGGTTATGGTGTTGTTGCAACTTTCTAATCAAAACTTAATAATAGGGCTGTCAAAATTAGCGCATTTTTAATGCGTTAATGCAAAGCACCCTTAACGGCATTAATTTTTTTTAACGCGCGATTAACGCGCAGGCTTTCATAGTTTTGTTTTGGCCCTCCTTGCGTTCCATAGTCTGACGTAAATAAGAAGCAGGAACAAGCCATTGGCCAGCGGCAAATTTCCTTTGAATCACATGTGTAAAAATGTATTAAACCCTCAAGTCAATTTCTTTTTAGGATTTCCACGGCTGGATTTTTAAGATAAAAACAGTGTTTTTAAATCGCGCGGGGACCTACGCCTACCAGGCTTTCAGTATGAGTGTAAAGCCGGCGATGACGTAACCGCTCAGAAAGCGAGTGTAAACAGTGTGTAGAAAGTGACCCGCAGCTCGGTATTTTTCTCTGGATTACGAAGAGGCGGATAACCGGAGGAGTTCAACCGAACATGATCGGTGGCGAAACAGAGGAGGAGGGTACAGTTTGTTTACTTTTATTGAGTATTTAATTCCTGTGTTTGAAGCGCTGCAACCAACCGGGACCTCTCAGCTGAGGTCTCAGCTGACGAGACACTTGTGTCATCATTCTGTCCCAATATACACTGCTCACAAAAATTAAAGGAATACTTTAAAGAAACACATTAGATACATCAGATCTCAATATGAAGTTGGATATCTATACAAATAACGACAGGGCAATGTCTTAGGAACAAAAGGATGCCAAGTCGAAATAAAAGTTTTCAGCCTACAGAGGGCTCAATTGTGTAGACACCCTAAAATCAGAGTGAAATGAAGATGTGGCAGGCTAGTCCATTATTTCAAAAACTTAATTTCTGCAACTCAAAATGCTTTTCAGTATCTTGTGTGGCCCCCACGAGCTTGTGTGCATGCTTGACAACGTCGGGGCATGCTCCTAATGAGACAACGGATGGTGTCTTGTGGCATTTCCTCCCAGATCTGTGTGAGGGCATCCCTGAGCTCTTGTACAGTCTGAGGAGCAACCTGGCGCCGCCTAATGGACCGAAACATAATGTCCCACAGATGTTCTATTGGGTTTAAGTCAGGGGATCGTGAAGGCCATTCAATTGTTTCAATTCCTTCATCCTCCAGGTACTGCCTGCATACTCTTGCCACATGAGGCCGGGCATTGTCGTGCATTAGGAGAAAACCAGGACCTACTGCATCAGCGTAGGGTCTGACAAAGGGTTCAAGGATTTCATCTGGATACCTTATGGCAGTCAGAGCACCATTTCCTAGGCAGTAGAGGTCTGTGCGTCCCTCCATGGATATGCCTCCCCAGACCATCACTGACCCACCACCAAACCTGTCATGTTGAACGACGTTGCAGGCAGCATAACGTTCTCCTTGTCTTCTCCAGACTCTTTCACGTCTATCACAGGTGCTCAGGGTGAACCTGCTCTCGTCTGTAAAAAGTACAGGGCGCCAGTGGCGGACTTGCCAATTCTGGTGTTCTTGAGCAAATGCCAGTCGAGCTCTACGGTGCTGGGCAGTGAGCACAGGGCCCACTACAGGACGTCGGGCCCTCAGGCCATCTTCATGAAGTCTGTTCCTGATTGTTTGGGTAGAGACATTCACACCAGTGGCCCTCTGGAGGTCATTCTGTAGGGCACGAGCAGTGCTCAGCCTGTTCCGCCTTGCACAAAGGAGCAGGTATCGGTCCTGCTGATGGGTTGTGGACCTTCTACGGCCCTGTCCAGCTCTCCGAGAATAACCGCCAGTCTCCTGAAATCTCCTCCATGTTCTGGAGATTGTGCTGGGAGACACATTAAACCTTCTTGCTGCAGCACGTGTGGATGTGCCATCCTGGAGAAGTTGGACAACCTGTGCAACTTCTGTAGGGTTAAGGAATCGCCTCATGCTGCCAGTAGAGATAATTACTCAAGCCAAAACTAGCACGTGTGGAAAACCAGCCAAAACAGATCAAGAGGGAGAAACTTGAAATGAACTCCACATGTTAAACCAGTCCTGTTTTGAGGGTTTTGTAATTGTTGCCACTTTAGTGCACCTGTCGTTAAGTCCATGAACACCAATACAGCTGAAAGTGATTAACAATGCCCTCAGCTGCTTAATCAACCAGAAAATTATCAGACAGGTTTAATTGATTTCATGCCAGGCCCAATAAAAAAAGTGTTCCTTTAATTTTTGTGAGCAGTGTAATTCAATAATCTACAGAAAATTTAAAAATATGAGCTGCCCGTTTTGCCGCTGGAAAAAATCTGGGAAAAATTAATTGATAGCTTACCAGAATAATTGTGTGTGTGTGTGTGTGTGTGTGTGTGTGTGTGTGTGTGTGTGTGTGTGTGTGTGTGTGTGTGCCACAGTTCAGCAACATCAGCTCATTTGAGTTTGGCCCCTGTTGCATTATTTTTGTCTGAGTTCAATGGATTAAGAAAGCAAAAAAAAAAAAGAAAGAAAAACATTAGTGTTGCCTTATATTTTTGTTAAAAATAATAAGATACATTTAAAATGTGCTAAATAGGCAGAGTCCTAGTTCTTTATCACACTCCTCCCTTTGTCCTTGTTTTAGTACCACATGTCTTGATTTTGTGAGTCCTTATGATGGAACCATATAAGGTGTTATTGTGTGGGAGGTAATGCCTAATTGCACTTTTGAATATTATTTTTCTAAGGAGGATACTGGAGTGTATTTATCATGTTTGTTTGGTACAGTTATAATAAACATATTTTCTTAAAAAGGTTTTTGTCAACTCCATTGTTGAAAAAAGAAAAATTTGAATAAGAAAAAAAATTGCGATTAATCTTGAGTTAACTATGGACACTCACGCGATTAATCACGATTAAAAAATTTAATCGATTGACAGCCCTACTTAATAACAAAAAAAAAGGTAAAGAACTGAAGATAAGGACACGAAACAAAAATCCATCTGTTCACATCATTGGAACATCAGTCATTAGTTCTCAGATTAACACAAGTAAACAATATATTAACAGTACTGTAACTTATTTGGTACAATATGTAAGAATGGAGTAAAAATCACATCTTGTGGTCAAATTTGGTTACTGTGGGTCATTTTTCTAAGCAAAAAGTTTCTTTCTCACTGTCGTTCCGTGAGTTTCATGGCTGTTCCCAGTTACGGATCAGCACCAGAAGATTCTAGATGACAAGGGAAGACGAGTCATACACAATAAGTTGATAATAAATATATTGTCATATCTGGTGCTAGCACTCTTGAATGTCTTAAGGTAGGGAGCACTTGTAATTAATAAAGGTAATTTTTCTCCAGCATTAGAGGAAGTGTGGTTGTTTACCGTCTTGCTGTTAGCTTGCTGTTATAGTTCTGAATGACTCATTAAAGGAAGTAAAATGCCACAAATTACTCATTATTCACTTCACACACACATTTCACTGTAATATCGAGTTTTTGGTAATTGAAAAAGTAGTTTGAGATATTTTTAGAGCTGACTATTTGCTTCCAATTCACCGTTAGCATTGTTAGCTCAACGTTAGCCTCTAAACTGCTTGAGCCGATTTTAGAGAAAAACAAGAAGGTGCTGTGACTTCGTAGGGGTACAACAAATAACTTCTGGATTGCTCCAGTTTACTGGCTTCAGTTGTTTAAACAACTATGAAGCTTTTGGCTTGCTGGTGTCAAATTACAAATGTTGGCGCTGCAGCGTTAGCTCGGCGCAGACTCGGCAATCCTGCGAGCTCACAGATTGTACAAAGTGTCTACGTCTCTCTTTAGTTTATTTGAAAGGAGAAAAACTGACAACCCCCCAACCGGCTGAGAATTTGCCTGTTTCGGTATAACCTTCCTTCCTACATGATAGACATTAGACTGTTTTGTGACTATTTCACTGTAGAATTCTTACATATTGTACCTTTAACGCTTAATAAAAGCTAATCGGCAAGAGAATACTGAGGAGATGAAGACGAGGACAAACCTGTACTTTCCCACTCATTATGTTCTTTTTCAGCTGCCAATTCATGCTGTGGAGCAAATGATACACAATTCAATGTTTTTATGGGTGGTACTCACTTTGTCCAGCTTGGATTCCAACTCGCACACTTCCCCCTCCACTTCCTCTATGGTGGCTCTGTGATGAGGAAAAAACACAAAGATTTTATTTTAAGCACCTGTGAAAACTACAACAGGAGCATAAGACCTTCTACATTTTAGACACTGACAAAAATCACTGAAGAAAGACAAACTGCCCCTGATGGCAGAAACCAGGTCTGGCATCCTGCCCTTTCAAACATGAAGAAGTACAGGTTGGTATTCTGCAAGATCAACAGCCTACAACCTAAAATCCCACCAAGAGAAAAAGAAACTAAAATGACTCATCCAAACTCAGGCACTGGGAATTACTCTCTGCTCTCTCTCTTATAATAATCTGCACACTTACTTTATTCTCTAAAAAACACTATGCAAACAGTTCATTATGCCAGTAAACTAAAAAGAAGGTAAAGAAAACACCAAGTAAATATTAACAATAGTCATGGTTAATTTGTGCATTTCAGCTGAAATTTGGTCTCATTTCTAGAAAACAAATGATTATTCCTATATATATAACTATGAGGCTAAATGTGTTACAAAGGGGATTAAGAATAGCTCCTAAACCCCCTGCAGCTGTTTGTTCATCCATATGGTTTCACACTGAGCGACATCTGTCAACATCTGCTTACTAGCAGGCTGAAATGGTCAAGAACCTTCAAGAAAAGATGCTGAGGTCATGTGTGCAAACCATAGCAATTTCTATTGGATCCTAATGCAATCACAATACAGAGATTAATTCATCTTCAAACTCTAAAGGTTCCTTAGAACAACTTGAGCAGAATGGTTTCCCTGTAATCCCGAAACTTGAGCCTGGAGGCTGAACTTGTGAAAGTGCTGACAGAGGAGAAGATGTCAAAAAGGAAATCTGGGCCAGCCTCACAGATCTGACTTTGGAGCATGTGCAATGTGAGTCTAGATAATGAGCAGAAGAGAAGAACAGAGCCAGCCACACAGACTTTTAATTCTAACACACATCAGCCTATTAAAGCAGGAAATCTTATTAATCAGAATGCTGTAAGCACATTAGGCGCGAGGAGACAAACAGAACATAACAGGAACACACACAGACCTCGGGTTTCAATACTGATTTCCTGACTGTGGATTAAAATCCACACATTTCAGTCATCTTATATAGAACTGACTGACTAAAAAAATCAACCTATGTGACAAAATTAGCCTGGAATGAAAAAAGAAATAGCAGAACAACAAAAAAACACGATTCCCACAGTTTTAATTGCATAATCATAAATTGGGGAAGTGGCAGATCATGTAAAGTGTTTTGGTGTAAAGTGAAGCTAAGAAAGAAAAAGCTGTGTGGTATAAAAGACTTTAAAAAGAAGAACGGCTGTCTTACCCACATTTTTAAAAAGGCTAATTCAGCATCACAGGCAAAGGTTCTGGTTCCTGGTTCTCTTTAAGCGAAGAAGAGCATGCAAAAAACGCTGATGCACATCCTATGTCACATAGATCAATCCGACTAAATTAAATGATCTGTAAGATCCCACTTCACCTGCAAGTCAGAAGCTAATCTAGATCTGAACACATGAGGAAGACAGGGAATGACTTGGACTGCTTTCTAACCACATCAAAGGAAAGGTAACACCTGCTAGGCTGGATTTTAGATGTTCAAACAGAACAGAGACTGAGAGTGCACAATAAGGTTGGGGGATATACAAAAATCTTTCAAGTGCTGTTCGTCAGTCCAAAAAACAACGATGGGCGATATATTCACACAGGAGATGTTTAGACATTCTGTGGGCCTGACACACGGAGGCACGGAGAACTCAACCATTCACAAACGTTCTTACTCATTTCCTGAATTTCATTGGCTATTTGATGCACCAATCAACAATAGCCTGCACCGCAGCTGGTTCGCGCTACACACGTGATAATAGAGGGTGGTACTTGTGACCTTGTCAGCCAAAATAGTTGATGATTTTGCCCCAGCAGAGGGGGACAACCCATCACCTATTGGTTCAAGAGGACGTCACTCTAAAGTTTGACGCTAACATTTGGATGCTAACGGGGATTATGAGAGATGCATCTGAGAGAATGTTTTCCATGGTAATTTATGGTAGATTGTGAACACAAGACTTAGGGATGCACTGATACCAGATATTTTAAAACTGAGTATAAGTACTTACTTTTGAGTACTTGCCGATACTGAATAATTGCAATTTGAAATTGTTTTATTTTCATTAGGAAATTTTTCTTGAAAAAACTGATCAGTTTTTGTATGCTTTTATGGAACTACCCTCTTATTTTTTTTTAGAAGCATAGAACCACACATTTAGCATAACAAATGTTTTATAGAAAATATAGTCTTAAGAGAAAAGACCAATAATCCAAGCTCTGAAAGCTCCTTAAACAGAGTCACACTCTCAGAATATCTTACACAAGACAGCAGCATAATTCGTCAGTTTCAGGGCACCCACATAAACAAAGCCCATCTGGGTGTTTACCAATTAGTTTTAAAATGGCTGCAAGCCCATAATACCCCAGCCTCAATCTGGTTATTTAGTTCTTTTTCTTCTATTTTATGTAGCTTGGATCTATGCAGTTTACTCAGCTGGAATATTTGCCCTTTGACCATCTGCACATGACATCACACTACTCATGGGAATGCCTTCACCATGGTGGATGTTAAAAGGAACTGTTTACGTTTGGGCCGATGCCCGATACTGGTATCGGCATCAGTGCATCCCTACTTGTTGTGGACCAACTATTTTATTAGAGTACTTTTATTGGATTTCTGGATGTAAAAAGACCATTTTTTTAAAGATGGCACTATTCTATCAATAATATGGAGCTTTGATTTGAACGGTGAGTTAGACATTATTTTGAATTTCTGAGTTTAACAAAAGCATTTACTGTGTCTACAGTTATTATTGAATCCTTGATTGCCATATATCATTGGAATCACAAGAATCATAGCTTTCAAATGATGTGTATTAGAGGTGCCTGAAAAAAATCGATTCGCATTCGAATCGTGATTCTTACTTATAAAGATTCAGAATCGATTCATAAAGGTTCAGAATCGATTCTGTCCGAAAGCCTTCATGTAAACTGCCGTATTTCCGAGCGTCCCTGAACGCATCATCGCTGGCGCACCGGCTGTAGCTGCTTGCTCTGTGTGCTCCTACGCTGCAATCGCTTGAAATACGACAGAGACTTACCTTTATTATTATCCTGTGTGCGTTTTGAGTCAAGAAGTAAGTTCACTATGTTTTATAATGTTTAAATGGTGTTATCCTGTTTAGTTTGACTGTTGTTTCATGATGAGTGCACCTTGCATTATTGATGCTTGTTAAGACTAATTAGTGCCTGTTAGTCTTCATAACTTTGTTGCCACACATACTTGAAAAGTATTTGACTGCATTACTTTCTAAGCTACTATTAGGTAACTGTAAAGATTTGTTCAATTTTACAAGGTAAGCAAAAATAAATGTTGCCTTTTCATCAAAAGATTGCCTCTGTTTACAGTTTTAGAATCACTTTATTTTACCTTGTAAATTTGCATTTTCTTGAACATAACCAGTTTTCTTTAAAGTAAAATAACAATTTCCCATAGCTTTTGCTAACTTGCAGAAGAAAGTAGTTAGTCCTGGAACTGACACTCTTTATTAATATTGATTGTGAATCAATTTGAATCAATTTGAATCGATTCTGAATCGAATCGGCACCCCGAGACTCGGAATCGAATCAAATCATGAGTTGTTGTAAGATTCACATCCCTAATGTGTATGTATATGTACATAGAACAAGTGTTGAAAAAATGACGTGGAAGTTTGCAATGTCCCACCTGCGAGACTAATTCACAGGCATAAAAAAATATTGCTCATAAAAAAAAGATCTGCGAAGGGCTTGGCCCATCAATGATGCTCAAATACGTCGTCCAATTGCCCAAACTTGGTGCACAACACTGTCTGATCAGGCATGTTCCTCCACAAGAATGTGTTTTGTCATTTCCCCCTATTCCTTCGTGTCTAGCTCAACCCAATAGCGGTGTAATATATTGTTGATTGACACATTAAATAGCCAATGAAATTCAGAAAACAGCAATGAAATACAACCCCTTGCAATCTGCTTCCTTACACTGGATTAGAAAGACTGACTGGTGAAGCTGCGTGTCAGTTACCCTTAACAGATGAGAGGAAGTTGAGTTCCTTTGGAGAAGTGGTTTCTTCTAGTAGGCACAGAATATTAGTAAGAGAAAAATCTCTTTACCTGCGTTCAACTTTGCAGCAGAACCTGCAATGTGACTATAGCACAAATGTACATTGCAATATTCATGCTCAAACGTAACGCTGTGAAGCTCTAAAGACTGGACACAATTAGGAGTAAGAGAGTACTTTTGTTAAATACATCCAATAAAAGCATCACCAAACCAGCAACTAGTAACTCAGGCAGAAGCGGTGTCCCCTGATGCTCACCAAGCAGGCACTTAGTGCAACCAAATGCTAAACAGCCAGGATAGGGAGGATACAGAGGGTTGTAACAATTACCTGAACCAAACAGTGAAGTGGTCCAGTGAGAGCAACAGAGGAACCCTGACACATCGTCTTCCTGACAGGTACAAAGACCATCTGGATCCCTATTGCCATAAGCCTTTTAAATAAGCGTTAGCTTGTATGTTGTGTTTCTATGTTATTAATGGGTCATATGTTTTTTGTTTGTTTTAAACATGCTGTGACTCACCTCACTGCAAAGCAAATTTACCTCCAGGTACAAATAAAGTCTGAAATGAACTCCTGCTGTCTTTTCAATGACCTTCTGGCCACTATAAAGTTTTTATTTTCAACGTTGTAAATCGGTCTCAAAATGGCACAGTTTATAAATTAAACCTCAACTTAACGATTATTTTTACTGTGGGTGACTAAAATCCTCTCAATGCCAAAGCTCAAAGAAAAACTGGATTTTTATTGCACTGGCTCCCTTCGGCCAACAAGTGCTGGTGAAAAGACTGCATTTGTGATGCAAAAACAGAGAGGCCTCATTCTTTAGCAGTGATTCAGAGACCACTATTCCAAAAACAACGCAGGCCTCTTCTGAAGCTCCGTGTGGCAGCTGGACAGCAGCCTGCTGGTACTACAAAAGCAGAAGTGAGGTGGTCCAACAGAATCACCATTCACCCTGATGGCCCAACAAGAAAAAACTGACACTTTAAAAAGGAAGAGGACATCCTACAGATCATCAAACTGACAGACATCCCAGAGTAAGAAAATAAAGCTTATTCTGGGTTTTATTCCATATTAATATTCAACATTACACATTATTTGAAAACTATTGGAAACATCCCAGTCAGCACAAAGAATGCCTACTTCAACTTTCCCTCAACTGTTTCAATTACAAGACAGCTGACTTTACTTCTTTGTCGATTTCTCTGCAGTCATGCAGAGTTTTTGTAATCACCTCTTCTTCCATATGCATGCAATTATGTTGCAACACACAGGGAGACGATTATATATAGCGTTAGCTACAAAAGTTAGAACCAAGAGGCACCAAAATGGGGTCTGCTACTCTACTGGACTGAAATAACAGAGGTGGAAGATGGAAAACAATTCAACAGTTACTGTGGATGGAAACGTGAAGAATGGGGTGAGCTTCATGGCCGTGACGTAGATCCTGTAATTGTTACACAGAGAAGCTGTGGTAACACATGGAGGGGGGTAAACCAACAATTAGACACACGAGCATCAACAAAATGAAGTCATAACTTTATGATAAACCCTTACAAGCTTTGGGAATGTCTCCTGGATGTCGTAATCACTGCACATAATAGACCACTCACACTTTGGCACCAGAACATCCTTGATTGTAGGAAGGAAACACTAAGGAGTGAAACTACAGCTTCTTCAGTATCTACAGCGAACATACTAGCATGAATGGGACTGAAGGGCTAGCATGATGCTGCAGAGAACACACAAATTCAACAGTGTTTAAGATGAGGTGAAGCTCAGTTAAATGTCAGATGACTAATAGAAACATATCTTATTAAATCAAAGGATGGATTAAAATCTGATTTATAGAAGCTGGAACAAAACATTTTTAAAGGTGAATCAATTGATTTAGTATCATCTTTTGTCATTTCAGTTAATCAAATTTCAGAGCTTAGGCCTGACATTTCATTCATTTTCAGTCATGATGACCAAGCAGAAAAAAAGCCTTCAAAATAAAAGCTGAAGCTACTAACAGATCTGAATCCAGGCCAACTGATCAGACCGTATCTCAGTATCAACATCATCATGTTTATCTGCTGCCTCTCGGCTGCTGTCAGAGGAAGAAACTGCAACAGAAGATGTTCAACCACTGACTTCATATGATGGCACTCGTCCAAGCTCAGAATCAGCAAAGCCTATTTTGGAGCGTGCAGTCGTGTTGTAATTAGTGAGAGGAGAGTGAACCGAGAGACAAACGCTGCTGTTAATTACAGAAATACTCTCAGTTCTGGGCAGTAAATGTCTACTGCATTTGAAAACATGTCTATCCAGCTCTAATCCCTTGGTGTTATGGTTCCCTGCATGATTTATTTAGAAAGGAGCATCAAATATTCTGGTTATTTGGATGGAAACTATCTTTATTAAAGGTCTGAAGCTGCCCATACAAGCAGAAATAGGTTTATGTGCAATCTATACAGCACATACTTGGTCTAATTGGTAGCCTGCACGATGGAAAGGAATCAAATATGTTAACATTTTGTTCCTAAACATGCGGAGAGCAAAGCCGCAGCATTCTGAAGGGATTTTTCAGCCATCATACTTGAGGAGGAGCCAAGAAAGCTCTTGAGGCTGAGTCCGATGCCTATTCTCAAGAGGGAAACTAGACTACAAGGGTGTACAGCCAATAAATACTATATATATTCCTGAATCAATCTCCTCTCCAGCCTGAAAGCTAAGGCACTTTCTCTACTGAAGTGATGATGAGAGTAAAGAGGAAAAAAAACCTGCGGGTGTGCCAAATTACCACTTAAAACAACCTTCTCTACATTTGGGTCTTCATAGTCTCTGGCATAAATTTGAAAGCAAACGCCAAAATGGAAACAGATGTTGGACAAGTGAGTGTGTGTATATAATACATGTTTTCATGCACTCTTTTTCTCTGTCGCTCTTTTTGTTTGTTTGCCTGACGCTGAATAGAGCAAAAAAAGAGGGGGAGGCTGGAAAAGTGAAACCGTGGCGATCGGAGTAGGAGACGGAGCTGTGACAGCATCTGATAAATACAGACCTCCAGCAGAGTTTAAGACAGGAAATGTTGACAAATGGCTCGCCCAGAGATCAAAGGGTACGGGAAAAAAAGCCAGAGAGAGGAATATGCTTAATGAGACTTCATGGGAAGAAACCTTGAAGAATAATAAAAATAATAATAATTAGGGCTTTCAAAATTAGCACGTTTTTAATGCGTTAATGCAAAGCCCCCTTAACGGCATTAATTTTTTTAACGCGCGATTAACGCGCAGGCTTCCGTAGTTTTGTTTTGGCCCTCCTCGCATTCCACAGTCTGACGTAAATAAGAAGCAGGAACAAGCTATTGGCCAGAGGCAAATTTCCTTTGAATCACATGTGTAAAAATGTATTAAACCCTCAAGTCAATTTCTTTTTAGGTTTTCCACGGCTGGATTTTTCAGAAAAAAAGTGTTTTTAAATGGCACGGGGACCTACGCCTACCGGGCTTCCAGTATGAGCGTAAGCCAGCAATGACGTAACCGCTCAGAAAGCGAGTGTAAACAGTGTGTAAAAAGTGACCCGCAGCTCAGTATTTAAAGTTTCACCAGTCAGATGTAGCTTCTGAAACCTCTGATAGTCGGTCAGATTGTTTTTGTCTGGTGAGCCTGTTTGAGGAACTAGAAAATCACCACACCAGAGGAGAAATTCAGACAGCAGGATTTGGAGTCTTATTTCCTGATATTTGGACATCTCACCTCTGATTGGCTAACAGCAACGTGACTCTACCACTGACTTTGTCCGCTTTGCAATGTTGATGTTTTATCTCCACAAATAACACAAGCCTGGAGGAGTTCTGCTGTGTGGTGGAGTTGCTAATGCTAATGGTTAGCTTCTACTAGCTGAGACATTCTCTGCCGTTTCCTGGATGCTAAACCAACAACAGCCTTCCCCGCTGCGAGCCAAGATGGGTGAGTCCATGAATGTTAAGTGACAGTGTGACGTAGATCTGTCAGGTTTTTCAAATCCTTGAGTTTCCCCATCTATTTTTTATCAGAAGCTAATGCAGGAGATAGGTGTAGGAGACTATTACTACTATCATGTTTAGCCTGCATGTTAAACTCAGAGTGACCAATTATAATCAGAAATAATAATTAAATTATGTTTTTTTTCAGTGTTCTACACCTTTAAAACAGCTATGTGGACTTAACTTACTGTTGCTGCTGCATTTTTCCCTTAGCTAAAGCTGAAATGCTGTGTAAAAGTAAAAAAAACTGCACGCTCAACACATTCAAATAGTTGCATCACCTTTTCTTTTGCCACAGACTGTTAACCCTGAACACACTGCTCTGAAGCCCAAAAACAGTAAGAGATCTTCAGAGTTGATCAAGTGTGATGTGCAATTTAGATATGTGATGAATCATCTGCAGTGTGTAAAGATACATATAAGATCTACTACATGCACAACCCTGATTTATATGTTTGGTGTGCAACCAAATGACTAATAAATACAACACAATAGGGTGCAAATGTTTGAGAATGGATGAAAAAAGGCACCCCTGGGCTATTTTTAAGTTTTTCTAAAGATCAAAGATGCTTTTTAAATCTGCATTTGTTTGCAAAATTGTGCATCACTGGTGCAGACCATTTGAAATCAAGTTGACAGTGACTCTGCAATTAGTTATACACAAGCAATCCCAAATAAGATCATATGTTAAAAGCAGTAAAAAATAAAAATACAATAAAAAAGCCTTAAAGATGGAATAGCATGTCATAAGATCTCCCAGCTGTCTGGGAAGCTCCTTTTGGGTCAAATCCTTGAATGTGACCCAAAAGGAAATGCTCCGATTAAAAAAACGCTTTATTTTTTCTACAAGAAACTTTCTAACATCTGTTTCTCGTTTAGTTGGGAGAGGATGTTTCAGCAGCAGAGAGCGGTGCTGTGAAGGGACGAGGCATTCTCGCTACAGATCAACTGGGGAGCACGAGAGGGCATTCTCGCTACAGATCAACTGGGGAGCACGAGAGTTAAATGCAAACATCTCATTTTATATCTCCTGTAGGTGTGGTGACATGAAAGAGGAAAGCAGTGTGCATGATGACTAAGTAACAAAGCTGTTGATGCAAAAAAAAGTCAGATGAAAATTTTAAAAAAGTATGCATTGTTCAGCTAAAACAGTCTATGAATTAGTGTAAACAAAGAAAAGTTTAACAATCCCTCACAAATCACTAAAATCTATCTTTAGGTTAAACCACTATGCTTGTGTCTGGCAGTAAAAAGTAATCTAGTGTGTAAAACTAAAGGTTTCTTCACTAAAGTAGCCATCTTAGCAAGAACTCTTGCAAAATCAAAGTTCCCCATATCTGGTTTTATGGAGGGAAATACAACATCAGCAGCTCTAATTAGTCATGTTTAACACACTGAACACTTGTAGATAATGGTGGTACTCTTTTGTAATTTTAATCTTTCCAAAAATGTGTTTGATCTCATTTGAATAGAAAGATATTTAAAACAAGAGTGTGTGGTGTTGCAGGTTTAGAGACTGCAGTATTCAAAATGTAACAAACTCCCAAAGTAATCTGACTGAAAGAGATGTTTTCTAACTAATCAGTAATAAATGACACAGCATTTAAAATCTACTACTGGCAATAGCCTGTAGTTTCCTACATTAATATTTAATACATTTTCCAATTTTTACATAATTTATCAACAGATCACGGGCACTAGAGTAGCTCAGTAAGTTTGTTTGGTTTCCTTGCCCCACCAAGAACCCTCCCCGTCTGGATCCAGCATTCTTAGAGACAAAAATAGAAAAGTAGAAGGCAAACAACAGCTAGTGCTTTTCGGCGTGAAAGCAGCTAGCTGGATACTTTTCTGGCTAATTAAAACAACCAATAAACGAGTGGGGGACATTCTTTATGATCACTCACCGGAACCGCGGGGAGTCTTTCAGGCATTCCTCGAAATCCACAGTTATCTTCATGTTTTCCGGTGGTGAGTGAGCCCACAGACCTGCTTTGCTCTGTTTGTTTAAAGACGTTAATCCAGGCTCAGTCGTGTTGGCTAATTAGCTTGTTCGCTAACGTTTCTGTTTCTCCGTCCGACCAGCTGGCTCCACTCCGTCACCGCTCCGCTAGCCAGCTAGCCTCGGAGGCCAGCAGCTACAATTTAAAAAGTCGCTGGACAGCAGTCATAAGCGTTGTTTTGTTTAATGGAATCAGTGCCCCGGAAGAAAAGCCACAAAACAGTTTCCAAAGCAGCAGTCAGGGCTGGAAACAGAAAGTGTCGCCCAGTTGCTGGATCATAGCAGCCTGCGCGAGGAGCTTTTCTCCAGAACCACTCAAAGATCGTCTAGAGTGGGAAGAAATGGCACACTGGACAGTGAGCACTGCGCATGTGTGGCGGACGGATGAGTACTGAACTGGAAATTTCTTGACAGTTCTAACAAAACTCAATAAACTACATTTTGCAGTCAGAACAATTAGAATAACAATATTTTGTTTTAGAAGAATAATGTGGTAATAAAAACATATATGGGTTTATGTGTTTCGTGTTAAGGAACACAGTACAAAGAGTAAAGACACAAGAGTGACTGGTCTTTCTTTTTGAGCATCTTTGTGTTAGTTGACAGGAGCTTCCTGATCCACAGGAATAGCCCATGGACCCCTTTTAAAATACTCCCCAACAGAGTTTGCATCATAGACACAAGACAATCATTTGGCTGTAAAAGGATTAAACACTTTTTGTCTTATTGGGGAAGAAGGATGTAGATTCCTCTATTTCTCGCTCTGTAACGCCGCTGTTCGCTTAAATAAGACGACAGATGACACGTTTATCCTTAGATAGCGCGTTCCTCATCCTATTAGATACACTAGAAACCTGTGGGGACTTGGGATGTGTGGTGAAACAGCGCCATCTAGTGGCACAAGATAGATAAATCATGCAGTTCTACTATCAAAGCCGTTTTGATTAAATTCTTCTAAACTAACCTTTTAAATTTTTATTTTATTATACATTTGCCATGCATAAAAGTAAAATTTAATTATTTGACAACACATAGTAATGCCAATTGTTACATTCCTGTGGTTTTATTGAAATAGCATGACTAACACCTTACTTCTGTTTATGATTTTGTATATGATCTCTAGAATTTAGAGGTTTCTCTGCTTCTATACACCAGATTTTAATTTGTGGGTGATTAACAAACTTCTACAGAACTTGATGACACACAGAACAGGTCAAATCAGGTATTTTGGAGCAGGAAAACAACTAAAACATGCTGGTTAGGGGCCCTCAAGAGGTTGGAGACCCCTGTCTGCTGTAAATGGTCTCTCAGTTTGGATCAGTAGGAGGGGAAGCCATAAAAGGTAATTTCATTTCTACAACAGCTAACTGTATCAAAACAACCTGGGCTTCCATCACACCCCAGCAGAGTCACAGGCTGATGGCCTCCATGCTGCATTTGTGCAGAAGATCATGCAAAAGTAGACACTGATGCATAGAAATAAACACTTTTCACATGCCTGACATGTCTGTCAGTTTATTTTATGTAATATTTATGCAGTGTTCTATTTTTGTTTTGGAAGTACCTGTAAAAAACTGGAAATTATAAAAGAAAACAAGACAGAGTGGGCCTAAAGACTGCCTTGTTATAAGGTGAAGCTTGTTTATTATTGCAAATTAATATGAGGAAATTTTCTTAATAGATTTCCTTTGGTGAAAATTGTCCTGTATAGGATCTACACTTTTTAATGACACAAGAGAAACACAGTAGGGAAAATTAACACAGAAAAACTGAAGAAAATGGAAGTGTGTGTGTATAAAATATAGAAAATATAATGAATTCAAAGAAATCTGAGGCCTATTTAAAGGGATACTATGCAGTTTTGGCTTGCTTTTAGTACCCCCTAGTTTCCGTTAGTGAAAGAAAATTGAAACATATCTCCTTGCTGTGCGTTTGTCTTTTTAACACCTTAGTCTAACTGCTGAAATGTCTCCTCAGCCCTCGTTAGTGTCTACAGGAGCGGTTCATCACTAAATAAAACAAATCAGCTGTGTTCATGATCTAAAACATGCAGGAAACATGCTGGAAGCAGACTGCAATGCCAGGTCCAACAGGGACCGGACCGGCACTCTGAAGTTGCAAGTGCGGTATTCTGGCCACAAAGGGCAGTGGGGGTTTGAGTGACATTTCATTAACCTTGTAAAGGGTCATTTTAGCACATACTGACTCAAGAAAATGATTTAAAATATGAAAAAGTTGCGTAGTATGTTTTTAATCTGCATCGTTTTTCTGCATCGTTCAGAACCAAAGCAAACAGATGACAATATTACTTTCTAACAATCTGTTTAATGAAAGGCAGGGGGAAAGGTACACACAATCTGATGTTTAAGAAAATGCAAACAGGAAAAAATGGAGATGGAAAATTAAAAAAAAACATGGCTCTGACAGCCAGTCAACCAAAAAAAAGCAGGGCAGAAGTGATGCAAAACATGAGGTAATAAAATGACACTACAGAAAACACCATGGAGCTTGATCATTTTACATGAATACTTAATTAGAGGCACATTTGATAGGTAATAACCACCTACTGGGCGATCAGGTCAGTCATGTTTTAGTTTGGTTTTTTAGGTGAGAAGACAAAAATCAAAGATGTCAACTTATTTTTAATCAGTTAACACATTTGAGGCAGAAACACAACAGATTAGTCAAAATCTATTTTCAATACATTTATGTTTTCAAAAAGCATTTTTATTAAGCAACCGCTCAACACTTCTATCCATTTAATAAATTGTGCATTTTATTGGTTGCTGAAAACAGGTAAAAAGTAATTTCCTTAACATCACAAATCCTCAAATCGAAGGAGGAAGAAAGATCACAAAGGAACTTTGGCAGAGGCCTTCAAATCTTTTAGGATCGTTTGTGTTTCAGCGTTAAAAAGCTCAACTTTTCCAATCACAGTGAGGCATTAAAGGGCGAGGAGAAAGACAGATGACAAGAGCGTGCTTTTTTATTTCGCGTTTCTTCTGTGAAGTCATACAGTGAGCAGCCATGTTTTATAGTCATTTAGCTCACACTGGGGTTGCTTTTAAGACTAAATAGTGACACTCCTGAAACCTGGAACAGTACAAAAGTCCCTGAACGCCTTCAGTAAGCTTTAGTGGTTAAAGTCCTCCTCCAACGTAAGTCAGTAGCATCAAAAACAACTTTCCTCCACGTTCTGTGCAAGAAGCTTAAGTAGATCCGCCGCTGCAGCATTAAAAACTAAACGTGACATCAGGTGAAAGTTCAGACATGACTAATTTAGTTTGATGAAGCTCTGATTGGATGAGAAAAAGCACAGTGAGCGCAGGTTGCAGACGCTTCAGCTCTACTAAGGGATTTAAAGCTAGCTTGTAAAAAACGGTCCTATTTATCAGTAGCACACGCTAACAACCCTCAGCAGCAACACCTGAATACTGAACCTCCAGATATCTTTAAATAACAAAATACTGCAACTCAGCGACCGTCCCCCTATAGCTCAGACCTTCTTTAGCAAAGAAATACCCAAACGATAAAAATATACCGTAGTGATTTCAAAACAGATTCAGACAGATTCCATTTGAAAATGGCACCAAGTCTGATGACATGATATAAATGTTTGTAAACTTAAAACAAAGTTCTCATTTTCTTTGAAACACCCATCGTTTCTGCTGATGTCCCTTTAAAGTTTAAGAGCCGTGAAGTACATCCTCAGCTCTAAGGCTTCCGTTAGTTCGGTTTAAGATGATTGAATCTGAATCTAAAATCTTTGTGCCAGGATGGAATAATTTGAGTGAAACAGCCAAACCAAATAAACACTTTAATTATTTAAAACCAAACGTCTTCTTGACCAGCTTTGATCACAGGTTGATAAGGGAACAAAAAGAAACTGAGTGGTCGGTCACAAGGGAGGAAAAAATAAAAGATCCATCTGAGCAGCAGACATTGTCCCATCGTGCCTCAGCGGGGTTTCCACTGGCTTCTTCTAGGACCGGCACGCTGGTTCAGTCGGTCCGGTCATCGACGTTATTCAAGTTTTTATTGTTTGTTTTATTTATTTTTTAAAAGGCTTTGATCCTCCTCAGGGTCAGAATAACATATTCGTCAGTGCAAAGCCAGTCCAGACAAGCTGTGAGGAGGGAGGAGGAAATTCTTGGCAACAGGAGACGAGAAGCAGGACAGGAAACAGTCTCCGTGTGTGTGTGTGTGTGTGTGTGTGTGTGTGTGTGTGTGTGTGTGTGTGTGTGTGTGTGTTGATTCCAGGAGGTTGGTTTTTTGAAGGTTGTATTGCACAAGTTCTACGGAACAGTGGAGATGAGACAGGTGACCGGAAAGTTACTGGCTGTTGAGAGATGATGTTACAGGTGGTGAACTGGTGTTTGCTGCATGTCTACGAGTTTGGAGTTGACACGGGGCTGAAGGTGGGAGACGAGCCTCGTCTACGACTCCAGAGAATCACCTGGAGAGACGACAGACGTGAGATCAAACAAAAATCATAACAGAGCATATTTATTAAACCAAACATCATTTATATGGAAAGAGATTTCAAATTTGTGACATAATTTCTTTCAAATCTTTTCAGATCAGTGATTCTTTTTATTTAGAATCAAGATTATCGGATCAATTATTTGAGCCTTTGGCATCACTTTTGAGACCCAAAGGCTGCACACACACACACACACACACACACGCGCGCGCGCACACACACATGCGCACACACACACACACACACACACACACATCAGAGTCCTCACCTTCCTGTGGCGGGTCAACACTGATCTCCTCCGTCTCCTCTGTGTCGTCCCTCATCTCTTCGTCTTCATCTTCGTCCTCCTCAAGCTCGCTGGCTATCAGCTGACGAGCCAGCTTTATGTTCATGCCTTCGTTATAATGCATCTTCCTCATCATCTGAAACTGCTTCTTTTTGGCTACAAAATAAAGTAGAAATGATTTCAAACACAGATAAAACATCATCCTTCTCTTTTGTTTCTGTAACTTATTTTCTGACAAGGAGCATTCTGACACGTTACCTCTAAAGGCTGAAATTTCACTGATAAAACTTGAGATCTGAACTACCATTGATTACCATTTCCACGAAGCAGAGAAAGGGGCTCAAACGTTGAAAAAAAATCCACAATTTTATTTCCTAACTGTACAAAGAAGAAGTTATTATCCAATCTAATAATGAAACACAAAAGTACACATTATTTTTAATTCATTGCAAATAGTTAAAGTTTTTTCTATTAGGTGATCATTATCTGCTGAAGCTGCACGATGAGCTCAAAACATCCAGATATAAACATGGAAGAAAGGAGAGACTAAAGTGGATTATTTTGTGTGTGTGTGCATGTGCGTATACACACACTATTCAGCTCCACCAATAACTCTGCCTTACATAGAATTAATGTCTGAGAGGACGTACAGATGAGCAAGGTCAGGGACCGGTCAAAAGCTTGCTGACACAGTGTGTGTGTGTGTGTGTGTGTGTGTGTGTGTCTTTGTTTAGAGGAAAGTCAGCATTAAGGTCATAGAACACTTTCTCAGACAGATCCCTTTCTGCCAACACCTCACTCTGGAGCAGCATGGAGTCGCCCTCAGCTGCAGAGGACAATTTAAATTAAGAGGGCGGGTATAAATAGAGAGGTGAATAGTGTTAAACCCACTGCCATGGACACTAAATTGTCAAGACAATAATTTGTTCAAATAAGAAAACGTGCCTTTTAAAAATAGTTTACCTTGTTCTTCCGGAGTCAGCTCCTCTTCCTCCTCTTCACTGCTTTCTTCTACTTCTTCCTCTTCCTCCTCTTCTTTCATAAAGCGAGGTTCTTCACCCTCAGCGGCCACTAGCCTGCACAACAAGAGAAATATTTACATTAGCAGGGGTTTTATTAGCCAACGTAAACTTATGAGACTTGTAAAACAACAAGGCTTCTTATAAGACATTTGGAGGGGAGGAGGGGTTAGTGAGACTGATGAGAGGATACGCTGTAGTGGAGATGTGTGTTAATAACTCAAATATGGGATAAAAATAACACAGGTCACCATCCCCACCTCTTAAATTCACTAAGAGCCTTAACGGCGTTAGACAAAATGAAGAATGGTTTCTGGCTGAATGGATGGTGGTGAATCGTGTAAGTGCCTCAAGGGAAACTCCTGTTTTACTGTACTACTGCTCTCCAGGGAGAAGAGTGTGTTTTACCCTAGAGTTAGGCTCCAATAACTGGATCTGACCGGCAACGATGGATGGACTTAAAAAGACAGAAAAGTATGAACAAGTGCCAAAGGAGCAGAACATGAGTATGAATGAAATATGAGGACAGAGAAAAAGAGCAGATGTTGTACAGTGGTGCGTATGTGGGGGGTGTAAAACAACAGAGGGGAAGCAAACTAAAGCAGCAGCTAATTGACCTGCGTGCCTGAAGCTAATCAGTGTCCGCTCAGTAAAACAAACATGAACTGCTTAGTCCAGCCCCAGCATGAATGCACTTATATAAGCATGAAGGCCGAGAGCAACAACACTCGTCCAGCTCCCATTAACATCAGCTCGGAGTGGCAGATAAACACTTTTTAACACAGGCGAACCATTAGGATCCAAGCTGTCTGGTAGGATTACAGGAAAATGCTGCTGCTTCACATCTGCTGATGTTTTTCTATTGGTCAAACATCTGCCCCTTACTATGACTCAGAATTAATTATTATCGCTTGGTGGCCCTTGCTTAAAACTGTGGTCCCAGCTCTCTTCATGTCATTGACCCGCTCTTCCTGTGTAGTTCTGGGCTGATTCCTCACCTTTTTTATCATCAGTGATACCCCACCAGGTGAGATCTTGCATGGAGCCCCCGTCTGAGGGAGCATCTTCCATCTTCTAACAATCGCTCCTACAGTTGATCTATTTTTACCAAGCTGCTTGGCAATCGCCCCGTAGCCCTTTTCAGCCTTGTGGAGGTCCACAGTTTTGTCTCTGGTGTATTTTTGACAGCTCTTTGGTCTTACCCTTGGTCATAGCTGGAGTCTGAATGACTGGTGTCTTTAACAAGCTCAGACAGGTGCTGCTAATTTAGATTAATACGTGGAGTAGAGGTGGACAGAAGGCAGAGTAACAGAAATCTTGCCGATTGCCAGGTGTTCAAATACTTACGTGCAGCAATACAAATAAATTCTTTAAAAATCACACACTGTGAATTCCTGAATACTTTTTTAAATGCTGTCTCTCACAGTGAGAATGCACCTACTGTGTGAATTTCAGACCCTTCCAGGATTTTCTAAGTGGGAGAACTTGCAAAATTGCCTATGTTCCTCACTGTGTGTGTGTGTGTGTGTGTGTGTGTGTGTGTGTGTGTGAAGGTGATCTATTCCACAAATTAAAAACTATTTTTTTCCCATTGTCTAAGCAGGAGGAAATATTTTCTTTCTCTCGCCTGCTCTCCCCAATCATTATGCTGGTGATTTACATGTGTGTGGTGTTTTTATTCTTACTTCGAGGCCAGGTCATCAGCTGCAAGTCCACTCTGGCCGTCTGAGTCGCTGTGTGTCCCCTCATCATCATCATCATCCCCAACCATCCTGGGATGAAACCCCCCCAAAAAAACAGACACAGTGATGAATGAACTCATTTTAGGGTACTGAGCCGCTAGTCACTCTTCCTCACTCAGGTATATAATAACCAGTACATTCTAAAAAGTGATGTACAAAAAATACTGCAATAGTATTCGCAATATTTCGTGTTGATACTGAATCAATATTTAAAAGCAGTGTATCCAGTTTTTTATTGGGAATTTACTGTATTTCTTTTGTGTGGTGCAATTCAAACTCCGACTGCTAGGTGGCAGCACATTTTCCCCACCTTCATTCTGATGGAACGAGACCTCGCGATAACACTGGATGTGTCTTGGAAGCAACTGGCCTGAATTTTCCAAATAAATTCAGCCTTAAAAATTGCAAATTCATCTGACTTTTAGTATCTCAATATATCGTATCGTCACCCCATATTGTGATAGATATCGTATCATCTCTCCTGTATTGTTATGAATATCGTATCATCTCCACTGTATTGTGATATATATATATTGTATCAGATTCTTGCTAATACAAACTCCTAATTCCTAATCTTTATTTTTGTGCTGAGTGCCAACAGTTTGGAAGAGTACACTGATGAAAAACAGTGTTATAAGCCACAGTTTATATCAATGTGCGGGATTATGAATATATCACATGAAGAGTTTTACCTGTTATAGGGAGTGCTGGGTTCATCGATCTTCATCAGGCCGTAGTCTTTGTCAGCTGGATGGTATGTAGCCAGGATGTTCATCTCATCCCATTTTGCAGACTTCTTTCTGCAAGGAGATATTTAAAAGAATGGTGGTTAAGACAGGGAGGGTTGCACTCAGCGTGGACCAGTGCACACCAGTTATTAATCCACCCCAGGCAAGAGGAGTGACTGGATTTAGTCTGGTGCAGAACGTGGCCCAGTTTTCACTCTGCTTTTATTTTTGGAGCGAACAAGCAAAAAAAAACAAAAAAAAAAACAGAAATGTCATCTTCAAAAACACGACCTCCTGTGACGTGAAACCATTTTTTTGTGGAGTTGATGAGTCGTGGATAGGAGGAAGTGGGTGTTAATCAGTTGTGAGAGGAAAAGGGGTCAAACATCTCATTAAAACATCTCTGTCCTCTGAAGCATCATCATCGACTCTGTTCATGAAAAAGGTTGGGCGTCACAGGAGGTAGGAAGGCAGTGGGAGACAGGAAAAGAGGCCTTAGTTCATCACCTGCAAAGATCCACCTCTCTACAACACCTGAGCCATTTAGAGTAAATGGAACAAAAAACACTGATTATTACAAAAAAATGAATGGCGAAATTGCTAAATCATAAAAGTATTAAATGCTAAACAGGAAAGCTGGAATTAGAAATAAAAAATTCAATAACGAGTATATAAAGTAACAAGGGTGATTTGTTTATGGATTGACAGAAAATATGTCTGCAAGCATTTTGGAAAAGCACAATGGTGACAGTGATTTTAAAAATTGCCCTGTAAATATGCATGAAAGTAATCCAACAATTTCCGCCACAATAATACGCTAAAAGTCAACAAAATGAACGATCCTTTTATAAAACAGCTCTCTTTTGTTAGATTGTGTGAAAAAATACAGCAAATTCTGGTCCTTGAAGGCCACCATGCTGCAGGATTCCTTGCATTAAAACACCCACTTCAAACAAATGGGTGATTAGCAGGCTGATGAGGTCCTGTAACCACCTGAACCAGGTGTGCTGGAGCAGAAAAGCATCTAAAACTCACAGGAAAGTGACTCTAGAGAACTGGATTGGTTGATCGACGTCTTATAGGAATTCTCACAAGGTAATATTTTTAGACAGTTGTCCTAATTTTTGAGAAATACATCAAAACCTTCAAAACATTAGTTTTTTTTGTTACATAACACAAGAAGCCTCCTGAACTACTCTCGCCTCCACTTGGAAAAACTGTAACACGAGGATGAAGCACCTGCTTCCACAACACAAAACTAGTACAACACACCAACTACTAGTGCACCCTAAATATAGAGCAGCTGATGATGATCACTACCTCTCCAGGGTAGTCAACAGCTGGCGACATAACGCTTCAGGAAAGCTCATTAAACAGAGTGAGTCATCTCCGAGAGCTGAGCTGTGCTATCAGGTAGCATAGTCAGAGGGCAGCGAGGAGCGGTCCGGCTCAGTGACCTGAACCCAGCAGCAGGAACGGCTGCAGAAGACATTTGTCTTGCTGTGGGGAATGTTGCTTATTAAAAAGCACAAACTAAGCAAGGAAATCCCATCAGTTTCACATGCATGCCTTCCATTTCACAGCACCACTTCGCCCGACTCGCACAGATTTCATCAAATATGAATCATCTCTGGGTTTCTTTTAAATATTTAAACAAAACAGACAAGTTCTGAAAAGCTGTCAGCTCTGATTGTCTAACGAGTAACGTTTGTCATTTTTAGGGTTACTGTGATACTACTCGTAAGAGCGTTGCATTTGGATTATATAGTTCCAAATTAAGCATTTCAGCAAATCTCTTTTCCCCCCGGGATGCCCTCAGAAAGCACCGTAAATAATTACACAAAACTTGAAAGATGGCCAACAAGGATTAGAACGACCACTATCTCTTTAATCCTTCTAATCCATCCTGCATGTATAGTAAAGAGAAAAGGCAAGAGCAGAGGATGGATGCACTGGAGAACAAAATAACATCTAAAAAAATCAAAGTATTTTAACTCCAATACTGGCCATAAATATTTCTTATTTAATTTAACTTAGCCTAAAAATATAATAAAAAGTTAAGTGAAGTCTTTTTAAAGACTTGTTATAAATTAAATGAGCAAATTTATACTTGCTGACGTTATCCCAAAAATTTAGGCCAGACACCTTGCTTACAAGGACACTATCCTTCCTTGGTCAAAGAAAATGGTTAAATGAAACAGACTTGTCCCATGTGACCGCGGCCGGCCAGAGCCCGCCCCCTGCTTACGCGCCCTGTTGATGTCCCGCCCATCATAATAATGTTAAGTTTTAATATCGAGCCTTTTACTTGTTTAATTGTGTATATATTGGTTAAATCAAATGTGTAAGTGAGGTAGTACCTGCCAGCCATCAAAGCTGCAACTACTAAGCAACTAACCAACTATAGATAACTGCTTTGGATCTAAAAAACCATTTTACATATAAGCCCAATAGCTACAATTAGTTGACTTTCATTTAAACTGGAAATTTGCCCCTGAAGTAGCTGCTGCCGGCTCCTGATCACATCTGTTTGAAAATACCGCGCTGCATTCTGGGAAATTTTTGACCAAGAGAAGGCACCAAGGCACCTCTCATGTATTCTTGCTCAATTAGCTAAATGGCTAGCAAACGGAGGACAGATGCCTTGGAAGCACATGAACATTGGAACTGAATGGAACACGCCTTGGCGGTTCCTGATGACGTATCTCCTAGGCAAACGGGGCGGGACCAAGGCATCAAGGCGAGGTTCCTTGAGATTGAGAAACACCCAAGGAGAATGTGCCACCTTCAAGGGCAGAGTTAAAGGTACAATATGTAAGATTTCTACAGGGAAATATTCACAAAACAGTCTAATGCAGGGGTCTCCAACTCCAATCCTCGAGTGCTACCATCGTGCACATGTTAGCTGTTTCTTTGCTCCTACACACCTGATTGAAATGAATGAGTAATTAACAGGCCTGTGCAGAGGTAAGGTGAGGATTAAATTACTCAATTTAGGTGTGGCAGAGCAGGAAACACAGAAAACTAGCAGGATGGTAGCTCTCGAGGACTGGAGTTGGAGACCCCTGGTCTAATGTCTTAATCATGTTGGAAGGAAGGTTACATTGAAACAGATATTCTTTCAGCTGGCTGGGGGGGTTGTCAGTTTATCTCCTTTCAAAAGAGGGACATAGCCTTTGTTTACAATCTGTGGGCCTGCAATATTTCAGAATCTGCGCCAGCTAACACTGCAGCGCCGGCATCAGTGGTTAGACACCGGCCGGCAAAAAGCATCAGCATTTTGTAAAGATCCTAAGCTAGTACCCCTAAGATGCCGCGTGATCTTTTTGTTACTCCGATATTGGTTAAAGACGGGTAGAGGCTAATGTTGAACTAACAATGCTAACAGTGAATTAGAAGCAAATAGTGAGTTCTAAAAAAAATCTCAAGGTACATTTTTTCAATTACCAACAACTCAATATTACAGAGAAATATTTTTATTTAATTAACAACTGAATGTGTACGTCTCATATTTGCTTGTCATCTTAAATCTTCTGGTGCCGAGCCGTAGCTGGCAACAGCCATCAAACTCGCGGAACAGGACTGAGAAAGTGATTGGTATGTTTTGAAAATGGACTGCAGTAACCAAAGTTGACCACAAATGTCATTCTTACTTGATTTTCACATAATGCACCTTTAACGACGCAGTCTAACCCTTATCCCTGATATGTTCATGAACTGTATCTGTGTTTTTATGATTCGGAGCTGATAAATCTGGTCATCTTCCCAAATATCAGTAAGATACTCTATCTTGATCGCCCACACAAGCAACTGGTTCACTTTTAGCTTACTAGAAACTACTCCGTATGTGCCTTCCCACATCCCAGAATGCAAGGCTACAGGAGGACGTTTGCCTCAAATTCACACTATAAACAAACAGCTCTGGAGTTTATTTAGAGCCGTAGAAAGACCACCACCTCTAACAGGTGCTGGTACAGTTTTTTGTCTATTCTAGTGCGATTACTGTTTTCACACCTGCACAAAAACAGAACAAGGTGGAAAACAGACCAGAGTTAGATGTAAAAGCATTTATAAAACTAGAAGCATTTTTGTATCCATATGAACTTCTGAAGAGGTAAAATGTCTAAAAAATTATGTTTATTTTTGTGTTAAGATTGTAATAATGAGTCTGATTAATGGCAGTCAAAGCGTCCACCGGGATGGGGCTTCAAAGACAGAGAGGGGGCAGATTGAGTTTCATGGAAGCATCCATAAAATATGCATGACCAGGTGTGAGGTCTACACTGGACTGTTAACCACATAAAAGTAACTGAAACAATATCACAAATTTAGAGTTGTAAGTCAGCAGATCTATTGAAACTTTAAATCAGAGTGCAGTTTGTGCAGTTAGATACTGCATTAAACTGAGCCAGGTCTTAATTGGGTTTATCATATTGTTGTTGCTCGCAAACAACCCCCCCACACACATCTCTAAAGAAATGACATCAGCAGAGAAGAGGAGAAAACCTTCAACTTATTGTGTACAATGTCCCAAATCAGCGAGATCACAATACTTTGCAATACTTCTAGCTGAGTAATCAACTTTTACTAAACAAAGGAATGGCCAGATCCAACACTTGATCCAATCAGAGTGCTGATTAAACCTGTGTCTGATTGAATTCTATCGGTTCACTGACTACACCTCAGCTGCCAATCTGATTTTTTCTCATGTCACCAAAAAAGCTGTAAAAAAACCCCACAACAACGGAAACCAGTGGGAGTCGATGCCAGAGAAACAACTGAGAGGCGTACTTATATGGAGAAGTTTGACAGGATCAATGTTTATCTGAAGGTTTTAGTTTAGATTATTCTGATTTATAATATAATCCCATGCTGAACTCCATTGGTATTAAACACTAACTGGATTTCAGTCTGAAGCTAAATGGGATTGTCTAGAAGAGACCATATTATGTTTATACTGCAACTTAAATGGTAATAGCTTTCAATAAAAGGCATTTTCACCTCAAGAGTGATACAGTAAATTCATTCAAATTCCCATCTCTGATTAATCTTCCCAATTCAAAACCAGCTAAAATGGTAATTCCTCCCTTTATAATGTTTCCCCCCTATGAGCCTCTGTAATAGTTAAAAGCTGCAGTGTTGCATCTAAACTCCATCGATGACAGGAAACACAAACAGGTGGTCAGTGAAATGCAGGTAGTTCCAGATACCCTCTGCGTTTAGTTGATTGATCAAGGAGGGAAATGTGATCATTTCTATGCTATTAAAGCCGACATATAAAGCCTTTGTGCTCTGCATTCACACAGCCTGATGGCTATTCAAACTCACCGCTGACAGCATCATTGTACATCCCGGTCAGGCTTTAGTCTGCATTTAAGGATTTGGTATTTGTCTGAAACTATTTCCAAAATTCATTTTTCCTCCACTTCCTTGTCACTCAAAGAGAGACTATTTTTTTAGCTACATTGAAAACGCTGGATTCACTGTTGGGAAAGGAATTCACTAATAACTGCCATGGCCTAATTTCTCAAGCAGCAGCTCAGAGGAGCTGTTTCTAATGACTCGACTGGCTGGAATTTTATGAAATGGGAACACAGCGAATAGCGAGATCTGATCTGTTCAAAAGCGAGCCACATCTGGAATTTAATTCGTTTTTTAAAAAAGACCCTCGTCGTATGTTAATGGACTGAAATGATAAAACATCGGTTTACCCAATAATCTACATTAACCCATTCACACACAGCAGTTCTCGGTCAATAATGTGCTTTCCAAGCAACTCACTGGTTTTTCCTTCAGATCTACTGATTGGGGTCAATTTGGGGTTGCATAAGGACACTTCAAGATGTGGGAGGTGTGAGGATTGACCTGCCAACACTCAAACTGGCTTTTCATCATAAGCAACAGCTGCTCTATTTGTGCAGTCGTTTCTATGTCGATCTAAATAATCAATGGAGCAATTGTACAATTAGGTCCTGATTTGTAATGAGCAGCTTTTGAGGGATTTAAATCTGGCCACTTTGCATCACAGGAACCCAAAAGGGCAGCATTTTCAGCTAGCACCAGAGTATTTGCAGCATTTGGCAGGTGGGTGGTGTTAGATTGTGTTAGTCGCTGCACAACAGAGAGTAAACAGCTTGATTAAGGGCTTAAATGCTTTGAAAGGTGTCAATTTGTATGAAAGAAAGGAAAGTTGTTTCAATCCTGATTTTAGTTTAAATATTTTCCACCTCAGTTCCAAAGTTGCTGAAGGGCATGAAGTTTGAAAAGTTTTTCGAAATGGAGGCATTAACCTTGAGACAACTTTTCCTGTGTTTCCCCACAACTAATACTGCTTCAGGTGACACAAAGCCAAAAATATCTGATATTCATATATTTAAAGTGTCAAATCGACACACTAATTTAGTTTGTTCCATTTTTAATGCCACCTTGTCGTAACCTAGCTATGATGGGGATAATAAAACCAAATTCCAATGCAATACCCAAATTTTTTTTAGTTATTCTTTATTTAACCAGGAAGGTCCCATTGAGATTAAAACCTCTAATAAATCCATGTTTTTTCTTTCTTTGTGTGTGTGTGTGTGTGTGTGTGTAATGAAATAAGAGGAGCAGATTTGGGCCACTGCACTTCACTGCAACAGTGAACGTGTCACTGCCTGTGATAGAAAAGACACCAACCTCCAACTCTTGTCACTTCAACCCTCAGGCAAAGTGCCCACTGAGTGGCTGAACAGCTGACTCAGCACTTCTAGAGCCACCTTTCACAATCTTTAAAGCTTTACCAACACTATCAAACTGTTGGGCCAATGTATTTGCTCTGCAATGCTCTGTTGTGATGAAATGGATAATTTATTCAAGCTTCTACTACAGTGGGTATTAATGTGAGACGTTACCCTGGCCAACATCAGGACGGAAGCGAAGCCTATAAAATGTGAGCTGTCCACTAGCATCAAAATCCAAGACAGGGCTGCAGAAAGAGTTCAGGAAGGGTGTGATGATAAAGCAGCATTTGATGTGTTTGCACCTGATTTCTTTTCCCAGATAAGCAGCTGCAAGTAGGAATATTTTAGTGCAACAAAGAGGATAAATAAGATCAGCTTCATCTGTACATTTTGTGGCTCCCATAAATGAGGCAAAACACACATATGCTTTGTATGACTGTGATTGAGTGACCATTTAAAAACCTGGAAGGCCAATTCTATCAAATAAATGAAGAAATAAGTTTGTCAAATTAATCTTGCAACAACCTTGTTTGACTCCCAGGCTGTTGAGTTAAAGGGAAATGTCAACGTGACGTGTGTTTTGTCAGCTTTAAACATTTGTTGTTTACACAATTCCATCTCTGACGTGACTGTTAACGTTAGCTAACGAGCAAACTAGCTTGGCAGGCGGTTAACGGGGGTAAACACGAGAAAACGGACATGTTTAACATGAAGGTTGTGACTAGAAAATTGTAACTTATAATACTCGAAAGAAAAGACCCAGAAAGTTCTGATTCAGACAGCAGACAGTGCTGGCTAACGCAGCAGAGACATGCTAACAAATGCTCAGCTATCGCTGGCTATTTTGGACAGGGTAACACCCTCAACAGGAAACTTACTGATGGTCATCTTCAGAGAGACCCGGCGGGGCGTGCTCTAGGTTCTCCCCTGGCAATTCTTCGGGCAGCGATTTCACGTTTCGGGCGCTGTTCTTGTTTTTCAAGATGCCTTTTATCGGTCGAGGGGCTGCCATCCCGGTAGACGCTGAAGCAGACCCCGGCTGGATTCAAACTGCCACTCCTCAACCGACTTTATGGTTCCGTGATTTATTTAGGCGATTAATCTGATCCAAGAGACCGGTTCTGATCCAAACGCAGACTCCTTCATAACGCAGAAAGTCAAGAGAACGCCATATAGGATGATCCTGCAGGGATGGACAGTTGTAGCATGTCTGCTCTCCGGTTGTTCACTATCTACTGAGCAACCAGGCAACACGGCTACTGGCGGGTACGCTCAAAACATCGCGAGATTTTCAAAGTGCGGTTTCTCTCCGTCCGCTGCTGCCCTCTGGTGGCACTTTAGATAAAAACACTCACTGAAGTGGACATGCCTTTTTAACAGTTTTATATAAAGTTATGGTACTATAGTATTTTAAAGTAAAGTGTTCAGTAAAATGTAAATAAATTCATCTTATATAGTCATGTTCGTCTGAGAAGTATGCTAATAAAAAATATTTAAAAAACAGATCAAATTAAAATGATCATACAGTAGTACATTATTTAATAAACCTTCTAATTTACAGCAGGTTGTGTCTGCTTGAATTTTATCCCCAAAGTTACCAAATAGTTTACCTGAAGGTGGACATGAGGGACAGAAAGCTACTTCCTCCTCCTCAACAGACAGATCTGAAGACACATTAAAGCTGTTATAGTGAATCTGAAATCTGAAACATAGTCACTCCAGCATGTTCTGGGTCTTCCCTTGGGTCTCCTCCCAGTTGGATGTGCCCGGAAAGCCTCACCAGGATGGCATCCAGGAGGCATCCTAACCAGATGCCCGAGCCACCTCAACTGGCTCCTCTCGATGTGGAGGAGTAGCAGATCTTCTCCAAGCCCCTCCCAGATGACAGAGTTTCTCAGCCTATCTCTAAGGGAGAGCCCAGACACCCTGCGGAGAAAACTCATTTCAGCCGCTTGTGTCCACGATCTTGTTCTTTCGGTCACTACCCAAAGCTCATGACCATAGGCGAGGGTAGGAACGCAGATTGACCGATAAATCGAGAGCTTTGGCTTCTGGCTCATCTCTCTCTTCACCACGACAGACCGGTACAACGCCCGCAGTACTGTAGACATTTGAAACAGGAAAGGACACAAATATGAATGTTAGCTGAAAGGGTTTTAGAAGTTTCAGACAAAAGGTGAAAAAAAGGCAAGAAATCCAATTATAAAGTTATCCAGAAAGATATTCTGAGTAAATTTACACCGATTAATAAAAACTAACATATGTGTTTCTATGCATTGTGAAACCACGCAGGACACGAAAGGGAACAAAAGGGCATGTGATAACTGTCAAAACACAAAACTGATTCATTTGCTTTATGGTCATGGGTCAACTGCTCACCTGACTTGCAGCAATAAGTTTTCACCATTTGTGACCCATATAAAAGACAAGTTCAGTGTCAAAGTCATCTGAAAATATTATAGCCAACGTGACTTCAAATGTAAAGTTAGTCTGCCTTTATAATTTGTTTAAATAAAAGCCCAAAAAGAAGATTGTCTTGATTTTTCAATATGTTAACTGTGATTTGTTTTTGCATCAAATGAACAGATAAAAGCATACATAAAAAAGAAAATGAACACTCTTGTTAAGAAATCCATGGTGGGAAAGAGAATTAACATGTACCAAAACAACTTAGCTATTGCTGTTGTTCTGGCCAAGTATCAACTCTTTATCTGTATGTTTGATGATGGCAGATATTGTAAATATCCTAATTTATGATTGTAAAAAAAAACAAAAACACCAGTCATTGATGTTTTGCTCCTTTAACCCCAGTACATCTCCTGGTGGTGGATCGATGGCTTCAGATTTCTGCCAGCCCCACCAAATAATACATATACCATCATATGAATGCTAAACTACAAATGAAAGTTGTTCTCGTTTCCATTTTAATATTTGTGTAATTGCTTCACATCCTTATTTTGTAAATAAAATTAGATTCTATATATTTTAAATGTATTGCTGCTGTTGCATGCCACAAGGCTCAGTTCTGTGACTTCTATTGTTTTCTTTCATTTAGCTACCATCATTCAGTCCTCTGATTTTTCCTATCACTTCTACGCTGATGACATTTAGCTGTGCATGTCCTTCAAGCCCCAGTTGGATAAGCTGGGCCCTCTTGATCTCTGTCTGACCCAGATCAGCAACTGGCCGTCCAGCAATTTTCATGTTCCAAATGCCAACAAGACAGAGACTTCATCCTAAAATCAAACATAGTCCTATCAGGAACAGCTCTAATCTGTCTGAGTGTTCCTTCTCCAAGTTTCGGTCCTCCTCCATCTCCCTCGCCCATGTTGTCCCACAAAGTTCTGTGCTGGGGCCTCTACTGTTCCTCCTTCATTTACTCCCTCTCCAGTACATGCTGAGCTCTTTAAAAGGAATCTCATACTATCTTTATGCAGATGACATCCAACTGTGCATCTCCTTTAAGCCCCATGAGATGTCTAAGATGCAGCTGATGCATCTCCTCAAACTTGGCTTTTCACTTGTCTGAGCAAAACCTCACTGAACCGTTTACAGGTGGTCCAGAATGCCTGTGCTAGGCTTCTGACCAAATCATCAAAGCACACCCACGTCAGGCCGCTTCTCTTCAGCTTCAATGACTGCCGGTTAACTTCAGGGTTCATTTCAAGATCCTGGTTCTGGTATTTAGGGCCTTACATGGACAAGCACCATCATACATTGGTGATCTTCTCAGTCCCTACACCCCCAGCAGGTCCCTGAGGTCCAGTGATCAAAGCCTACTGGTTGTGCAGCGCACCAGGCTAAAGACCAAAGGTGACAGATCATTTGCTGCTGTGGCCCCCAGACTCTGGAACTCTCTTCCTGAGCCTGAGATCAGTGGACTCAGTGGTCTCCTTTAAAAAGCAGCTGAAAACTCACCTATTCAGGCTTTGGTGTGACATTCTGTTGATTCTTCCTCACTACCTTCTCTTTATGCTGCTGTTTCTACCAATTCTGTCTTTCCCAGGATCCCGTATTACCTTTTCTTATTCATTTTCTTTCTTCCTTCTCATTTTTTTTATTTAAAATTGTCCATTTTCCCCATTTTTTATTACAATATATTATTAATTATATTTATAAATATTTTTAAATATTTTTTTCATTTTTTGTTTTTGTGAAGCACCTTGTGATTTTATCTTGAGCGGCGCTGTATGAAAAAATGTTTCTTCTTCTTTTTGTTTATTAGCTAAGCCCAGTTTATGAAATCTAGGAGTTATCTTTGATTCTGTTTTAAGCTTCGATTCACACATCAAATCCATCTCTCGTTTCTGTTTATTTCACTTAAGAAACATCTCAAAACTCCATAAAACGGTTTCAACTGCAGATGTGATCAAAAGAATCCATGTCTTTGTCTCATCACATTTGAACTATTGTGATGCTCTTTATACTAGTCTGAACAAATCATCACTCTCACACCTTCAAACCATTCAAAACGCAGCAGCCAGACTCCTAACAAAATCCAGCAGGCATGCTCATACACCTCAGTTCTACTTGACACTGGCTCCCTGTAGAGTTTAGAATCCGTTTCAAAGTCCTTGTGCTCACCTATAAAGCTCTGAACAGCCAGGCACCTGTTTACCTATCCCAGCTTTTATCCACACATACTGTCTCATGTAACCTTCGATCCATATATGAAAATCTGCTAGCTGTTCCACACACTAGACTAAAAAGCAAAAGGGACAGGTCCTTTCAGGTTCTGGCTCCCAGACTGTGGAACAGCTTGCCTCTCAAACTTCACCTTTCTAACTCTGTGGAGGTTTAAATTTTTTTTAAAACCTACCTGTTCAACGGTGCCTTCCTCACTAAAATGTGCAGATACTTTTGACTTTGTTTATACCTTTGTCTTTACTACTTTTTTTATTCTGATACGTCTTTGTTTATGATTTTGTTTACACTTTTTCTCTTTACTATTGTTTTATTTTCCTGATTTTACTTGTGTTGTATAGCACTTTGTGATGTAATTATCTGTGAAAGGCACTCTATAAATAAATGTAACTTGCTATTTGTTTTACATCAGTTATCCAGTATAAATCTTGTTATTGTATATCTTGTTATTAGGCAAAATCATTTTTTTTTTTTTTTTTACAAAAAAGGATGTAGATTGCAAATAAACACAGACATTAAAAGGTCGCAACCTGTTTTCTATAGTGCTAAAGATTTAAAAGTTGATTGGTCATCATTTTGTCTTCCTTCTTATATTCATCTCTCAAGAAAGGTGACAACACGTGATATAGTGTATGAAACAGCTAGCAGACTTTTAAACTATCTTATTTTTTTAAATAACTGTCTATTAAATGTTCCAGTTTGCAGCTAACCAGCAGTTAAAGCTCGGAAGCTCCGTTCCTGCGACTGTAAAAGGAAGCAAATGGTTGTTTGCCATATCACGTGGATCTGTTTATATCTGGAGTCATTTCCGGAATAAAATGATTGACAGAAAGCTCATCCAATCAGAGCCCTAAAGTTGATGGGCGCACGGGGCGGAAGTTAACTCACATGAAAAGAAAATAGCTAGCAGTACTAGGGATTAAGCAGTTACATTTATGACCGTACTTTGTGACTCACTGTTTAAATGAAATGAACTACAGACACGTTACTTGAGGTTGTGTGTTTTGTCTTATATGACGCGCAGTAAACGAGGGCAATGTCGCTGACAGCCGCTTATTCCACGGAAACAACAAGGCTCCGAGCAGAATTAAAGGTAAACACCCAGAAACAGGTTAGCTTCCTTTGCTAATGCTGGTTTCACGCTAACGGACTGGGTTCTGTTTCGGTCGCTTACTTCTACATTGTAGGGTATTTACGTAGATTTATCTAAAATTTTACGGCTAAATTACGAAAATGCGTAACGTCATTGCAACCAATTTTAGTGTGTAAAATTTTTAGCTTGGATTTTCGTGGTTGGGAGAGTTTAACGGTAGTTTATTATCATATATTGGTTTTGTAACTATCATCTTCTGTTTATTTGTCCAATAGAAATGTTTTTACCATCGTACAGTTTTCTCAGAAAATGCCACCACTGTCACTTGATGTTTAGACATCATCTGATCTCTTTTGTTATGGAAGATGTTTTCTCCACTTCCTCACTAGAGCTTTTAGTGATGAGTTCTCTTAATCTCAGCTGGATACAGTCATATTTCCGACTGTCCTGAAACATATTTAGTCCTTCTTTAAAAAATAAATAAACACTAAGGTATTCATTATTTGTAAAAAAATAAAAGTTGGTTAACATGTTGATACTCCTCGTGACAGACTGAAAATAGGGTTTCTGTGTTCTGACAACACTTGGAAAATTATATCAAATGTAATAGTTTGAGTGGTATATTCAAATAAATTTAAAATAACGATAGGGCACAAAAAGTAAAAACTAAATTGTGCTCTGATAAAATCCTTCAGTAAGTGTTTACATTTTATATGATTAATAAGTTAAATGAATAATTTTAAAGTGTAAGTTAAAAAGATGCAACTGTTTGTAAATTAGATACATCTGTATTTGTTTGAAAGTTTGACGTAATTTTTTTAATTCTCAGAAATGTCAATGTTTGTTTTAAAATCCAATTTAAATTTCTTTGCAACAATATTACAAAATCAAAAGGTTCTTATGCACACAAAACGTCTGTATTTTCCAGGTGTAACAGCATCAGCCGGCATACAGGAGCCTTGCTACGAGACAGTTTGTGTGGATATTTGTGTGTCTGTGTGAGTGTGAGAGCACTACAGAAGCAGAGGCTTGTAACGTGATGCCAAGATGCTGCTTTCTCTGGGAATGTTGATGTTATCTGCCACGCAGATTTACACCATCTTCACCGTTCAGCTTTTCGCCTTCCTCAACCTGCTGCCTGTGGAGGCCGATATCTCTGCTGTGAGTGAACCTTCACAGTAATGCATAAAGAGCCATGCATGCATACACTTCTGCAATCCCAGTCCCACAGACTACAGAGGTTAAACCTCTCATGAAGTGACGGGCTTCTGTAACAGCCAACTTACTTTGTTTACAAAACAATCTGAAAAAAAACTGCTGCGTGTTTAACATTTGAACTGTTAACAGTTGTGAGTGTTGATGCATCACAGCTGATCGTATCTTCCTGTGTTTCAGTACTCATTTGACAACAGAACTGAGAACTTTGATGACATGCCTGCACGATTTGGCTACCGGTTGCCCAGTGATGGGTTAAAGGTGAGTACAAACATGTCAGGTGGTCATTTTTTTTGCTTTACACCACCAATGAACCTACATTTTCACCACATCAGCATACAATAGGGAGGAAATATGATTCTGAAACAAATCTTTAGATTTCCTGGCATAAGATTCCTGATTCACCCAAAAAATCATATAAAATGAAGTCGGATTCATTTATACACCTGAAGTGTGATTGCAAAACGATTCCCATATAAGGCTGTGTCAGTACCCTGTATTGTTGTTTTTGTTGTTGTGAAGTTTCTGCTTGCCACACATAACAGCGCTCTTAAAAGTCAATACACAAAGCTCACAAACAGAGAGGATGATTCATGTCTGCCATCTAAGCCGGCCATTGTAGTGTTTCCCACAGTCGAGAGCTTGTTGTTGCTGTACAAAGGCTCTTTGCTCAGAGTCAAGCTGATAGCAGAACGTTTGGGTGTTCATGAGGAGGTTTGGTTCTGTGTGTTTGGACAATTACAGCTTGTTGAATTTCAAGGGTGTCATTTTAACATCATTACTTCCTGACATCATCCACCACCATGTTGTTACAGTCACACGAGGACGGTGTCTGATTCTGATTCATCAGGATCACACTACTCATTATGAGAAGTGACACCATGATACATTTAGGGTTAAGGTTATTTTTGGGAGGTCCATTTTCTTTGACTTTCTCTGCAGAGTTTAGTTTAGATTATCTGTAAAATGAAGATTATTCCTTAGCAAATAAAATGAAGATATATTCCAAATCTGTCAACAAAGGACTGGAAACATTCTCCATCCAGGCATGTTCTTAAAGCTAGACCTTCTAATGATTTTTTTTGGACTTTACATGCTTACTGATGTCAATCCAGACAAACAGCTGGGATTATCATGTTGTCACTAGGCTTTTTCTGTGTTTACTAGGATTGTTAGGATTATGTAACAACATGTTTAGTCTCCCTGTCTTCCGTTCTGCCTTCAATTTAATTTTAATCTTTGTCTCCTTTTTTTATTTTTTCCCTCCCACTGTCCAGCTTAAAAGCTGAACACCAAACAAACATGCTGCTCTGCTCCGCGAGGAATTAGAAAATTGTTCTCCCATTTATTCTCGTAATACCCAAAATGTTAGAGGAGAAATTGCTAAAAAAAACAACTAGAGTGATTCCTTTGATGTCTAGGTTTGTTGCAGCTTTGTAAAGTCTCCAATGGCCCTGTGTTTTCTCCTCATGCTTAAGGCATTAACTTGCTAGAAACCTCTCCAAAGTGTTAAAGAATTATAAGTATTATAAGTTTTATAATCCCAAAGAAACCCCTGGAATCACAAGACAGCACAAGCATGCTCCAACTCCAGAGGGTTCCCCACAGGGAAGGAGGCTCCAGACGGAGAAACAGAGCCTTTCCTGTCTTTAGTTGCATAACGCGGATGTTTACACTCACCTTCATTCTCACACAGT
Source organism: Aphyosemion australe (assembly GCA_006937985.1). NCBI lineage: Eukaryota > Metazoa > Chordata > Actinopteri > Cyprinodontiformes > Nothobranchiidae > Aphyosemion > Aphyosemion australe. The sequence continues at coordinate 214,776 of SSNS01000646.1, forward strand.
AAGCTTGTGTACAGGGCAAACCCACTTTATGCTGCAGAGGCACCTTGTTTTCTCATCTATGAGCTCAAAACTTCTATGTCGTAGGTCATTAACTTCATATTTGCGTTCATTTATAAAATAAATGCATTTAACTTTAATATGTATTTGCACAAAGACTGTTGATTACAATACCTTCAGAAAAATCATCATCATTATCATATTTTTTTAGAAATTAAGAGTTTTTGGCCGAATATGAAGACAAAAGTCAACTCTTTTTTTTTTCTGTACTACTTCTACACTAAGAATCAGTCTGATTGCTTCAGTAAGCATTCATCTTGGTTTTTCCACTCGGATTTTTTGTTAGTTTCTATTCCATTTTTACTCGCTTTCACTTCTGTGATACTAAGATGACGTGCCGACCTCGGTATCAGGAGACTGGGTCATTTTTTAGAAGGTTTTTTTGGTGTGACTTTTAATGTCAGGGAACTGATTCTGGTATGGAGCCCTGTCAGATACCGTAAGTATTTCACTAAAAACATAATGGAGTTTTTGAGATGAATAAAACCTGTTTGAATTCTTGTCCACAAGCTGTAATAATATGTATAAGTATGGCCTTTACATTGTTTTAGAAGTTTTTTTTTTACATAGCACCTTTCAAGATAAAAATCACAGCCTAATAAGGGCAATAAAATTTTTTGCAAACGATTAAAAAATAATAACAAAAAATATAAAATAAACATTAAAGTAACACAGAAGAGTTTCCTTCTCCTCTGCTCTACTGGTTGAAAGGTCAATTACAACTGTCATAAACAACCCTGCTGCCGCCTGCTGTAGCTAGTGCTAACAACGAGCTAACAGTCATTAACATGATCTTACTAATACTAAAATAAACCAAGAGGTAAAAAGATCCACACTGTTGAACAAAAAATATTATTTTTTATACAGTAGCAACAAAGTCAGGTCACCATCAGTCCATGATTTTGTAGCCTCCTTTAGCTCCCTCAAACTATAGGCCACGCTGATGTTTACTCTGGTTTTAGCTCTTTGCTTTGCCTCCAAAGACATTACTCTGTTACTTTTACTTCCAGGCTCTGCCATGGTGCCAACAGAGAAAGCAAACTTCTTCTTTGTCTTCTTCTTGTGCTTTTTATTGATGATTGGTGAACTGAAAATGCTAACCGCTAGCATTACAGCTAACAGCCGTAAAGCAGGTAAAGAGCTCCCCCTAGAACACCTACCCGCAAAACACAAAAGTATCAAGTGTGGTTTTTGGTCAGCAGAGGGCTGCAGAGTGGTGTCAAAGAAACTGGTGAAGTTTCTAACTCAAGCATCTCTGAGATCAATGTTAAAGCTTATAGTTTAAAAAGACTATTAAAAATCTGTTGTTACTTTAAGATTAAAATATGGAAAAAAAATCAAAAATGTAAACAAAGAAAATGTTCAAGAAAAAAATAAAATAAATCAATCAAATAATAAAAAATATTCTAGAAAAAAGACCCCCCCCCCCACACACACACACACACAACCCTCTCTATGGGACTTTCATCTAAAATAACTTTTATCATGGTGATTTGAGGAATTTGTTTGTCACAAAATGAAGATAGCAGTTTACGTTTTGGACTTATCTTGTTTTAATTGTCACACAGGAGCTAAGCACGAGAGGTAATCTAGATAAATGTGGACTCGGTTCAGAAATGCACGAATTTTCTCCTGTTTTGATAAACAAATAGATATTTAAAGCACCAAATTTGCAACTGATTGTCATAAAATGTGGGAGGTGTCTTTTGTGTCAGTCTTGAATGAATGAAAGTTTGGTGTTTTGTATTTTAAAAAGTCATCTGGTGACCTTTTCATTTCAGTTTTTGAGTCATTTAAGGCAGCTAGCCCACTCCCTGCCCTCGGTGGATTATAACTTTTTCATATGTCTGAAAATAGATTCAAACTAAATAGTTAAATCTGAAAAGGCCTCTAAAGCGTCCAAAACGTCACTCCACCTGTTTGTTGCTCAACTTTTTTTTTTTTTGCCTGCAGCAAATAATCAAGTTAGTCTTCTTTTTCAAGTGCGCAAACCCTCCCGTCTGTTTGGGTCACTAAAATAGGTCAGGTGTTTCTGCCTGGAGGCTCTTTCCCAGATCTGTCAGCAGAGTTGAAGCCTCTGCATGAGCCTTTAGTCCTTCTTCTGTTTTCTGCTGAATTTTCTGCAGCTAATTGTACCTGTTTTAGTCTTCTCTATTATTGGTGTCTACAGGTGGCTCCAGCAGGCTTTATTCTGCTGAACTTTTCAGTACAAGAGGGGGTTTTAGCCTGAAAAGGCTTCAGGAGGAGGGAAGTCTTTCTTCTGTGACCTTTCTGAATCAGCAAGCTGCGGCTGTCTGTACTAGCTAGAAGGAAGATCAGTGCACTTTTCTTTAATGGAGACACGCATGAATTATTTGGTGATTTGGATCTAAAACCTGATGCAGGTTCTTGTCTGTGGAGCTCCTGATGCTACAGACGGAGACTCGTGTTTGTTATGATCTCTTGTGGTTGATTTTATACCAGACACCAAGAAGGTCCAAATCTAAATACAAAACCATAACAGTTAGAAATAATATAAAAATTATAATGATAAAGATAATTATGTCACAGTCAGAGGTCACGCTAGACATTTTTGTTGTTCGTTATTTTGATCAACAGGGTTTTAAAAAATGGTCATGGTAATTTTTCCCCGTCACTGTTGTTTCTAAAATAATAACAAACATTTAATACCATTTCATTTTCATTCATTTTTAATTAATATTTAGTCCAAACACGCTGACCAGAGTTTCCCACAAACATATTAATGTTACAATTAAACAATTTCACTTAAATTAGGACAATTTCACCTACTGTGGCCCAAACGCAGGGTCTCTCTCCCCTTCCTTCTGCTCTGCGTAAACCGGCTTGTGCGTAATCCAAAGTCTTTAGGGGGCTTGCTGAAGAGGCTGTGGTGATGAGGTTCTGGACTTTGGCCTCGGACAGACTCATGGCTGTTTAAATGTTGTTTTGGAGGATGAATTTGCGCTCTGCTGTCACACACAGATGTTCTCCAAGCTCCTGTCCACAGCTCTTGAGCGCGCTGTCCGCTTGCATGCTGTCAATAGCGAGATGCGTAGAGAAAGGTGTTCAAATGTGAGATAAAGCTCAGATGTTCTGATGGGGATCTTTTCTTGATTGATTGTGTGACCTCTGCGATGAACTCTGTGCGTAATGTTTTAAAATGTCTGTGCACCTGCATGAGTCAGGGTGTGAAACAGCCTTCAGAGTTTTCTGTCACCATTAAGAAAAAAAAAGGTCAAATACGATATGGAAAATATCCAGTTAACGCGTCCCCTGGTCACAGTAAAACAGACATTTTATCCAATACTATCAATTTCATGAAGTATCTCTTAGTGTGAGGTTTGTTAGATCTTTATTTATAACATTTTATGACTTCTTTAATCTACATGTAAATTTACTTTCACTTTGCTTTTATATATTTAGACACAACCCCTCCATTACTACAGCATCCCTGTGCAGGTAAAAAGAAAAACTCGGTAAAAAGTCCCGTGGACGTTGGTCCTGTGAGGAATCATCTAAAAATGGAGGTTAAACACACAGTCCTTATGCCCGTGTCACGAAATGTTCTGTAGCTTCAGCCGCTTCCTGTCGTGGTCCTCCATGGCTTCTGAACATCAACAGAACTGAGCGGGAAGTTTAATCTGCTTATATGAAGACTCATTCAGGGTTGAGTGAATTATTAATGCCTTTGTTTTTTTTTTTTCCTCTTCTTTTCTTCTCAGCCCACAGCAAAGCTGCAAACAAGCCCTATAGTACGATTTACTCTGACGGGATTAAATGTAATCCCTGTACAATCGTTTGGAATCACGATTTCTGCTACAGCACAGAATGTTCCACCTCATCCGTCGGCACTCTAGCACTGATTTACCACCTGCTACAAATGTCGGATGAAGAGGAAATTAAAATAGCTGAAAGTATGAAGAAGTGAGTTTGTGGGTCAAAATTGGACCAGAATATTGCATCTAGTCTAAGTCAGGCCGTGAACATTTATAGGGTTTTACATCTTTATCTACATTTACATCTTTGTCTAATCAAACTAAAAAAAAAGATGACAAAACACTCCTACTTTTAACAAAAATATGAGTCTCTTTTATCTTTTGTGTCCATATAATAAAAACAGCAGGACTGGACCGTGTTTTAAAAGTTTCCTTCTTGCAAAACAGACATTTTCCACATAAAAGGCAGCTGAGCTTTATATAATACATATTACATTTTTTTCCTGATTTTCTGACTTTTTATAAATGCATGTTAAATATTTTAGCCAAAACGCAGAAGATTTAACCCTGTCTCTAAATTTAGACTCATTGAGTCTTAAAAACAGCCGACAGGACTTTATAAACTGACCTCAGACCAGCACTCATCAAAGTAACTAGCCCCTTTAAGAAGTTACCATATTTAATTCTACATGTTTAAATCACAGCAGATCAAAAATAACTAAATAATTTAACTAACTGGAGCACATCTCAGCATTTCCTCCTCTAGATATTTTTTTGTTGCTCAGCCAGATTTTTTCTCTGCGTTCAGAGCCAAGAGAGTTCCAACAGAGGGCGCTCACGTGGCTGATTTTAGTGTCATGAGGGGGGAAAGTGTGGCAGTGGCACAGTGATGTCATCTAGCAGCCTGCAGCCGCTGCACTGGAGGCACCCAGAGGTGATGGTGGTGTTTCCTCACATTCCTCTACTCCCTCCCCCGAGTGGGAGATTCTGAATGATTCCTCTCATTTTTTAGTTTAACCCTTTTCGATGTGAGCAGATAGAAACCTACATCATTCTGCTGACGGATCGGTTAGATGAACTTGCAGGAGATGAGTTTGCTGCGAGCTGATGTCGGGTTTATGTATGTGACAGAAAGTGCTGACTCCTCAGCAGGAAGTGCCAGGTTTTAAAGCTACAGCTTTGTGTGAGACCGGGGTTGATGCAGAGATGAAAATGGCAGCAGAGTCTCACTTCCCTTCCTGTCCTCCACCCCGTCTCTGAGACACATCTGTGTTGGTGGAGCAAAGCCTCTGAAACGTCCAAACCGATGGTCCAAACCCTTGTCACAACTTTTAAGACTAAAATAGAAAAGTGAAGTTTTTATGCTTAGTTTTTATTCTACAGATCAAACCTTCGTGTTTATTTCTAGATTTGTTCCTAATCCCGTTTTCATTCTACCAGTGGACTCCTCTCATCTCCCCCTATCTCCTCATCGCTCAGTTCAAAGCAGAAGCTGGAAATGGAACCAAGACCGGAAGCAGCAGAAAGGAATGACGATAGGAAATGCAAGGGTCAGAAGTTTTCAGGGAACCCAGAGAACAATAGCATCCTTCATATCTGGTTCTATTACATATGATGAATCTCAGTGTCTCTTTTGTGCACGATGCTTCTGTTAACATGTTTAATGGTTGTTTGTTTTAACTGTGCTTGGTGTCAGGTTGCAGCAGCTGCTCTGTTTGTCAGCTCATATGAAGAACGTTTGGTAGAATATCGCTAAACAAAAATGGAGTGGGGAGGCTGATGGACAGGGGAGAAAAAGTGGTACAGATTGAGGTGGCCGCTGTCTCTAAATACCCTTTAGTTTTTCTGTTTATGTCTGTAGTAGATTTTTATCTGGGTTAAGGGAGGAACAAAGATGACTCTTGTCAGATGAGTCCCAGAGATGGGATTGGGTGGAAATAAAACCATAACATTGTATAGATATTTGATTATTTTAACCTTTTTTGATTATTTAAAATTCTTCTGTTCATTAATGTCGTTCCCACAGGGCTTCCTGATTGGCGCTCGACCCGAAAATGCATGCGAACCCATCGAACCGCCTCCCAGGGACAACCTGACGGGCGCTTTCTTCGTGCTCATCAAACGATTTGACTGCAACTTTGACATGAAGGTACTTTTTCTGAACTGGTTTGTCCCTGCACCACACCCTAGACGGAGCACCAAAGTGTGATCGCAAGTTTACACCAGGAACACCAAACTGTTTATATAAACTTATCACCAGGAAACTACCACAATGTAGTTTATTGGCTGTGGATTAATATAAGCTATACCGTTGGTGAAATCCTGTTGCTCTGCAGTGCATTTAAGTCAGCAGGGGGTGTTTCTGAGTCAGTTTTCTCTGTGGATCAACCTGTTGGAACAGGAAAACAGGAAGCGGCTATTTCCCTAAATACAATTTCCTGCTTGGATGTCCAGCGCATTTGGCCTGCTTCTCTTTCTTTTCCTGCTGTTTTTATGCTGAGTTAAAACGTTGTGTCCACCTGAAAAGTTAGCAAAGCAGCTGAAAGCTAAAGAAAAATAAGAGGCATTAGTGGAGCATCGGGCCAGGTGCAGAGAGGCTGTGAAGGCTGTTTCAGCGTGAGAGTGTCTGGACCGGACGGCTTTGGAGAGGAAGAGATAGCTTACATGTTGACAGAGTAGAGCAGAAATAGAGGAGTGGTAAAAAGTCAGGTCTATCAACAAAGAGAGAGGAAAATCCTTCATGTTGTAGCCGAAGCCAAGTTCCTGGAAACAGGCAGCATTAGTCAATCCAGAATGGAATCTGGGCCAAACTGGGTCACTGGTAGAGGAAGGTTTTTTGTTTTTTTGGGAAATGGAACATTACTTGTTCATTTGCATAAAAATTGTTCTACCTGTTTTGGTCAATAAAGGATAGAATAAAAGATGTAAAGTAGAAGCATGAGTGTGCTCCTTTAGAGAGAAGCGTGGGGATTGTGATGACTTTGTAGACCTACAGATGTTGAGTTGGGGCTCACATTGGCTCAGTGTGATGTGGTTTATGTACATGTTGAGTTTTCCACTTGGTTGCAACTAGTTGGACACACAATTGCAAGAAAATGCTAATTTTCACTGAATTGTAACGTATGCCATAACTGAAAACCAGGTGCAACATCAGTGTGGTTGTTGTGCTCATTTCCTTGTTGCAGTTTAGTCACAAAGTGTCCTAATTATGTCTCAATAAGCTCACTTTTCATTTTAGTTGCAATTTGGTTGCCGACTCGTCTCAAAGTTGCCTCACAGCTCTCACCCCGACTTTCCACTGGACGTGCATCACGTAACATCTGCAAAGGGCGAAGTGTTGGCTGCTAAGCTCGTGGGGAAAATGCGTCTATTACATTACGCGCCGCTTGTGCATCCGGTGGAAAGCCCGGGTCAAGCTTTATTACTAATATAAACTACATAGAGATGAATATGAAACAGGCTCCAGATCACTCTGACTTTGGCTTTCCACCAGATGTGTAAGAGTCGTGTAACATCTGGGAAGCGAGATAAACAGTTAATACTCACTGTTATAGTCTATGAGTGTGTTTCCACCGGACTCGGAGCGGCGTGCCTTGGACACGTCCCAAAAATGTAGTGTCACGTTGCTCTGATAAATTTATGTTTCAGGTCTATTTTTTGCCTGCTATGCTTCCAGAAGTTCAGGAAGTCAAACACAGGAGCAGTTTAAAACATCGGCATCTTTCAAAATAAAAGACACATGCAGACTTCCTATTGCTTAGTTGAAATTTAAAATAGTATGTCGTTACCTGGGACGCTTCCATTGCCTAGGTATAATTACGGAAAATAAATGACAGACCTTTTTAAATACATGCTCCTGTCCATTAAAAGTTTTCTATTAAGTTACGCGCCGCTTATGCGTCCGGCGGAAAGCCGGGGTGAGACTTCAATTTTTTTTTTAAAGATTCCAAATTGCAGCAACGTAAAAACAAGAACCCTTGACTCAACACGAGGAACTTGAGAACATTTTTGAGACATTTTAGCAAATACCGTTCAGTCTTTTCTCTACTGGCAGCAGCAGCCCAGGAAGTAGAGCGGGTTGTCCAGTCATCGGATGGTTGTAGGATCGATCCCGGCTGAGACACTTAACCCTACTTGCCTGCTGGTGGTGGTCGGAGGGACCAGTGGCGCCTGTGCTCGGCAGCCTCGCCTCTGTCAGGGTGGCCACGGGTAGCTGTGGCTACATTGTATCTCATCACCATCAGTGTGTGAATGTGTGTGTGAATGGATGAATGATATACTGTAGTGTAAAGCACTTTGGAGTCCTCTGACTCTGAAAGGCGCTATACAAATGTGGGTCATTTATCATTTAAACATCATGGCCCTGTGAGATCATGTTGCTGTTAAACGTCTTAAATGTTATTTTTTTGCTTTTAGCATTCAGTCTGAAACGTTCTACTGCTTTCATCCTGCTTTATTTACTTCATCGCTCTTTTCTTTCTGCTCTCCGTGCCCTTTTTCAGCTTGTTGATGTAACTCTGAAACAGCCACATAGCCTTATAAGGCCTTACTGCATCACACACACACACACACACACACACACACACACACACACACACACACACACACACACACACACACACACACCTTTCTCTTTCCCCCTGCCTGGCAGGCTTTGTGCCTGCATCACTCATCGCTCCTTTTCTTCTTATCCTGTCCGTCTCTTCTTAAATCTTCTTGGCCATCTCCTGTGCACACTTTGTCGCTGCCATGTGGCTGTCGACCTTTCAGTCACACACACACACTCCACACAAAAACTCCCGCCTTCCATCCTCCCTCCCTCGCCTTTCAGCTGGGCTCTGTTCCCTCCAGAAGCTGCAGGGAAACAAAGGAATAATAGATTCCATCTTTTGACTGAGAAGAAGCACTTGGTGTGCTGGGGTGTCGCCCCCAACATGCCCACATGGTGCCGATCCATTGGACCTCCTCTCTCTCTCTCTCTCTCTCTCTTTCTCTCTCTCTCTCTCTCTCTCTCTCTCTCTCTCTCTCTCTCTCTCTCTCTCTCGCTCTCATCCTTCTGCAGCCTCCTGCAGCTATTGCATCTAGCTGTTAGCATCCAGTGAAAACCAGCGCAGTTTTAATGGATCTGCAGCCATAATGGCCAATAAAACACACACTCACCCACTTAACCTTCCTTGAAGTGTTATATCACGTCCCCCCATGGAGTGTGAGTGTGTGTTCACGAGTTTAGAGTCGTGATGAGACATAGCACAAAGGGGGTCGAATGTCGGGGGGGTGAAGGGGATCAATTTAAGGGATGTTAATAAGCATACTTTGTGTGTGTGTGTGTGTGGGGGGGGGGGGGGGGGGGAGCATTCCTCTGTTGTTTGGTGAGAATCTCCAGATGGTGAGGCTTTGCACTTCCTGTTTGGTGGGATTCTTTGACGTTGTGGGGGGGAGCGCCTCTGTGGTGACCTCTCTGCCATGTTTGGAGGGTTAACAGGAAATTCAGACCCCCTCCAAGAAAAAACCCTCAAAACTTGTGCTTCCTATTTTTTTTAAAGATTCACTGAGTTCTCATTTAACCCCCTCCCCGTGTCATCCTCCGTCTCTGGTTTTGTTTGACCTCTTCATCCTCTTATTTTGTACATCCATTACTTGAAGCTGTTGCTGTTTGCACAGTTAGGTTATAATTAGAATGCAGTGTTTCCATAACAGCTACGTATAAAGCATCTACCACATTATAATTTTTTTCCGTCCTAAAATTTCTCAATCTGAGAGTTTTAACTGGAAACATGTGGCCAAAGGACAAACGTCTTACTGGAAAGTGTAAATATACCGTCTCTATTGAAGTTGCCTGGTGCTGGATTGATTTAGTGACTGAACAAATGTATTGTACGTCCTAAACTGCAAAATTGAATCATTACCTCTAAATCCTGTGTAGTGTCTCTTGGTTAAATAAAATAGGATGGCAGAAGAAAATTACAAAATAAAAGTAGCTACTTAAATTAAGGAAATCTTGAGTTAAGGAAGTCTGAAATGCAATATTTTAGCTTCATGGATAGTGAGTTCTTGTTTTGTTCCGTGTTTAAGCTGCTAACAGAGGAGCTTTTCTTTATTTTGGTAGGTAAGCTTCTATGGTGCAACACCTACAGTAAATAATGCGTTCAGCTAGTTCGACCAGTTTCTCTGACATGTTGACGCTATTATCTGTTCTCGTAAGGGTATTTTTCCATAGTTTTATGCCAAGTTATAGTTAAACGCTAACTGGAAGTAATCAGACCTAAGTGGAATTTGATCAAATTCACAACAAGGAACAGAGCTCCATAAGTTGATTGTTGATCCAACTAGTTTAAGGAAGCAAAAACTATTAGTGAGATAAAGGTCAGCGTCTCTTATCTTACTGGAAGGTGTGGTGCTCTGAGGCTCCTTTAGTTTATTATCAACAGATGATACTTGTCTATAGATTAGCAGGGAGTGGTCCTTAAGCAAAGCCATATTTTCTCTGTAACAGGTGGGAAATGGTTCCGGCTGCCCGGCTTGAAAAGTCAGAGACTTTGCTTTCAGAAACCGCAGACGGACTTGGTCAGGATTTGGTCTGGGTGTTGGTAATTTCCCCTCTAACCTCGCCTCGCTGCCTCTCTCTCGCAGTAAATGCTTTTCATAGTGAAGCCTGTTTGTGCTGCAGTGACCTACGGCCCTCAAGACACACACACACACACACACACACACAGGCCTCTGTCTGTGCTCACACAACCATCTGGTTTCCTGCGTGCGCTAGCTCAGTCTTATGACAGGGTATGACTACGGCTGACTGGATGTATGACTAACCCAAATGTGTGCGTTTAAGGAAAAAGCAGCACAATAACTATGTCTCTTGTGTTTTTGCTCGTGCACTACGTCTTGTGCAGGTTGTTGTGACAATAAGCGGCTCAACCTGCTCCCTTTGACCTCTGAGAAACATGAATTGCACAAAAACACCCTGCAATCACAGACACTGTGTTCTGTTTTATGGGAAGACAAAAATAGGAAGCTGGCTTTAGATTTATTTACACAGATCAATCTGAAAGTACTTGGTATCATCACTCAAGTGTGTGATTATTACTTTTACTTGTTTGAGAAGTTCCTTTGACATGCCGACTTGCACGGTGAGAATAGCAGTGGCGCTTTGTTACCAGGATATTTGGCCCCTCCCTGCAGTTTGCAGTTTTATTGAACTCTTTTATCTAATCAACCGTCTCTGGACCTTGAAAGTAAGACCCAACTGTGCTCAGTGCAGCATTCCTTGTAAACACCAAGGAGGGAGGGAAAGGAAAGGATTTGGGGGGGGGGGGGTGTTTCTGAAGAAGCTGGCAGTAGAGAGATGTAGCTGTTGATGAGAGAAAACTGAAGGATTTGATGCTTAAAGATAAATAAAGGGAACGTTTTGGAGTTTAGGAGTCTGATTAAAGGACGGGTGGCATGAAGAGAAACAAGGTGAGAGGGGGAGGAGAAGTGAACACGAGATCGAAGAGAGGAAAAGGCAGAACACTGGAGCGCTCAGGGGGAGGAACTTAGATGTCACCTAAACAAGAACTGATTCTGCCGCCTGATGAGAACATGAAAAAATACCTGTTTACACAAAGTTAAGATCAAGTCGGCTTTACGTAAACGCTGACTGAGAACTTCCACAGACTAAAAAAAACATGACAAGAAACAAGTTTAAAGTGACAATGTGTAGTATTTACTAATAATCTGTGGAAATATCCATCGAAATGTTGTTGAAAATGAATAAAATGATGTCCAGTTGTTGAAAAATACTTAATAACATAAAACCATAAAGATCGGGTCTAAACTACATAGGGCGTGGGTCTAAGTCTCCATATTAGACACATCATTCCTTCTACGTGAGCCGGCTTGGGGTCCTGCACCTGTTGATGACATCACACTAGATGATTGGCCGGATGTACGACTTGCGTAAGTTACGTTACCACGTTCGAAAACATTTAGGCAGTAAGAAACATGAATTTAATAACAAAACTGCTAAACTCTTTCCAAAACCTATGTGAAAGAACAGAATCGAAAAAGAGATTCAATATATTTTGGCCGAGTGGTATTGCCGTAGTTTGACGTGATCGGCAGGCGCAGGCCCCCGAGCAGATACTGAACCTACCCCGCCAGAAAACTAGCATCAGCATTGCATTCTCGAATTAACTGAAGGACTGTCAAAGTCTGAGAAGTCGTACCAAGGTCACATGCTTTCTGGTCGACAGGTAACATTTAATGTTTATTTTAACTAGCGACAGTCACGGTGATATGGTGTAAAACTACCCTGAAATGTATGTACTGCCCCCTGTCACCAGGAAACCACACACTTTTTTCTCTTTGAAAAGCAAGAAGAGAAAGAAAGAACAAGAAGTGTGTTTTAGCTGCAGCGCTTCATTAGGAGCCTTGGCAGGAGATTCATACACAGGAGTGAAGATGCTGTAAACACACACACAAACACACACACACGCGTGCATGCGGAGCAGTGATTCAGCAGTAGTTAGTGATGCTATCAGCAGTCATCCCCTCCAATCACATTGATCCTGTATCATGAATTGGAGCCAAAACAATCAAAACTCCCAATTATCAACGTTTAACGTCAGCACACATCTGCTGATCAGAACAGATGTGCTGCTCTGTTACAGTCAGATATTCAGCTCCGGTCCTAGAAATGCAGCTGCTGTTACGCAGACCCAGATACATCCACAAGGATGGAAAGGGCAGCGACCTGTGGTAGAAACAACGCTGAAATACCTTGTTTCCATTTTACGGCTGGCTGGAAACGTGTTTCTGTTTCTCAGCAGCACTTTTCGTAAGATTACCACACTAGGCCACAGATTTACACCGTGTTGAAAAAGCAGAGTCGACTGCTTTTGGCCTCCAGGCAGCAACTCCCTCCATCCTGAAAGGCACATAAACTCTTAAAGGCTCTGAAGTTCCTAATGTGGGGATGTTTAAAGGACACAAATGCAGACGTTGATGCCCTGATCGCTTGTTGTGCTGAAATAGAAATAATAAATTAATAGAAATTACAAAAATGAAATAAGCTATGAAGTCCATAATGTGTTTATTAGGGGTCAAAAATGACTTTGTTTCTTTAAAAATTGGATCAATCAGCCACAGATGTTTTCAAATCTGTTATATTGTTAAATGCATCATGTTCTGTAGGTTGTGATCAAGCAACGCTGTTCCCAAAACATGTACTGGTGATGTATTTGTATTCGTTTCTAGTGGCACAGGCTTTTGCATTATTGATTTTTTTTTCCTTTATTCCCAGTGACGATCATGTCTCATTTTCCGCCTCCTTCCTTCTTGTTTCTTCCTCCTGGTTCGGCTCAGGAATGCACAGAATGTTCTTATCTGTGCCCATTCAAACACAAGGTTGAGCCAGCGGTAGAGGTTAAATTCCTCCGCAGATCCCAGACACCACACACTGGCATCCAGATGGCCTCCAAACAAGAATCGGATTCCTATTTTAACTGTAAACTCCCTCAGAGACCTGTTGGACCAGGCTGGTTCCACGTGTTTTTACCAGCTAGTATAAAGGCTAATCCGTGGCAACCAGGCAAAATTTCTAAATATTATATATTGTTACGTTTTATTCACCTAAACATCAAAAAATGTGAAAATATCAGAAGCCTGACTAGATTTACTGTTTAATTCTTCTTTCTAGCATTTTATTTTCATTGTTGGACCTTAGCGTCTGCTCTACCCACAATGCAAAGCATCCTCAGCCAGTCAGGCAGGAGGTTTGTGTTACTCTTACAATGTGACACTCTGTGGCTTAAAGCCACACGAGCCTCAAGGAGGCATGAGGACTACCTCCTTCAGCCCAGGTGTTCCTCATTTTTAAGCTGAAAGTCATCATGCAGAACTGCCAGTTCACTCTCATGTTACTGTTCTTGATCATCTGTCAGTAGAATTAATTCGAGCACGAGGCCTGGTTTATGCAACAATAAGATAATAAGATAGATTTTTGTCCTGATTCTCCCGTTCCGACAATCTGAAGGATGCCTCTGATTACCGTAATGGTTCTAAAAATAATGATATCAAATCTTCCTGCTGCTGGGTATCGATTCAAATTTCAAGAATCAATTTGATTCTGATTCTCAAGAGTTAAAATCAATTATCACGATCCAATCCAATCCAATTGATATGGGTCAGTGCTATTGAAAAGGGTTGTTACCTTAATGACACACCACTGGGTGAGTTACAGTTCACCAGGGGAAACTGAATTAACCCATTCAGACCTAAACCTTAAAATGACCGTCTGGACTTTTCCTTCCTATTTTAGCTGTAAAAAGGGCCAACTATGGTAAACAATTAAATACATTTGTGGACTTACAAAGCGATTCAATTTGATGTTTGGAATTTTTATAAGAATCGATTCAGAGTTGATTTTTTTCATTTTTTTTTCAACAGCACTAAATCCTGCCGCATGTGGTGTGTTAAGTGGGCTCAGGTCTGCTTAGGAATCCATCACGACAACTTCTAACATAAATAAGAAATATTCAACATCCTGGTTGTCTTGGCCCAATATCGTAGAGTTTGAGGTTTGCCCACAAGGATGAATGGGACTGCAGCCTGTTGAATGTGACGTGTAGCCAATCAGAAAGCAAGGTGACTAAAGCACACTCTTAAAATTCCTAAAAAGTCCTAAATTTGATTTTTAATTAAGGCTTTAAAAATCCTTAAAAATGACAAGTGATCCTTAAATGCAGAGTCCAAAGCTCTTAAAAATACTACAGACCCAATAAACAAGATTGCTTTATTTTATCTGACAATCTCTATCAAGAATTTCACCATTTCTAATTGGGGTTTTGAGTTTTTGCAAATGAGACTGGCATGAGAGGAATTACTCACATTCTTGGGTGTGTGTGTGTGGGAAGGGGCTATTTTCAGCTATGCACATTAGCTGCAGTAGCGTTAGCTAGTGGACTTTACATGCACTTTCATCCTCTGCAGAGCAATCATCTTGAGGTTTGTGTTAGTTTTCAGCATGTTCTGTTCTGATAAAGGTTTGGACAGAACTATTTGTAAGGTGGTTGCATCCGTTTTTCATTCTGAGAATGTAAGGACTGATAATTTGTCAAAGTGGCCTTTAAAAAGTCTTTAATCTGGCTTCCTTAAACCTGCAGTCAGGTCAGTCAGGTGAGCTTTGCTCTGCGAAGAAGTCGTACAGTTTGATATGAAGCTGAATGCAGCAACTGAAAAAGTAGCACAGTGTACGCCCGGCCTGAGCGGGCTAGAGTTAGCTTTTTCATGTCCCTTTGAGAAGCTGTACCACCTCGAGTCACATGACAGCATGACTCAACGTAATACACATGACAGCTCCATCTAGTGGACAACTTTTGTTTTTGCACATACGTGTAGTTATCGTCCATTTATCGCTATCGAGGTGAACTCCTCAATATACCATGATATTGATTTTAGGCCATATCACCCAGCCCTAGTATAGCTATAATTATGGAGATAAAGTGGTTCTCTTGCATTTGTCTAAAAACCTCCGCTAATAATGCATTTCGGACCAAAAGCAACTATTGGACCATCCACTTGTCGTCCTCGCCAAACCGCTGTACTTCCCTGGGTCCTCCATTCATTACACACTTGTGTATTTAGCAACAGAACACCACTGGTGTGAGAGGTTCTCCGCTCAATAATATCAGAGAAGGAGAAACAGCCGGCTGCTACCACTTCAACTTTAGGACAAACTACCAGAGTCCCAAAAAGAAAAACACCATTTGAAGTCATGGACAACAAAAGACGTCTGGACCTAGAAAATGGTGACTGGTGTTTAGCGCTATCTCGTTTCCTCTTGAAATGCAGGTTTCCAGTTCCAGCAGAAGCGTCTCAGGGAAGATACCCGAGGGGAGGGTTGAGTGTTCTGTGACCGTGTTTGCGTTGTAGCTTGTTCTGTAGATTCTCTACCGCAGCTTTAAATTTGTATCTTTGCATACAAAAATGACCCTTTAGTCACTGAAGTTTGTTTCCTCAGGACGCGCTCAGACACACACCCAGACGAAGTGTGTTGTGCGTCACTTGTCCAGACACACACACACAGTGGCCGTTGATGTCGCCACACAAAGCGTCCTCACAGGCAAACACACGGGATCACAATGCTGCAGCTCATACACACGCTGCTTCACGTATGCCTGTGCATAAAATCACAGCGACAGGGAGCAGACAAAAGACGGCACTGTTCCATAAAAAATGACATGCACACACACTATATTCACACTCACAGGTCTAAATGGATTTTCTCACATCGCTGCTGAGGACAAAGAGTCTGCTGGGCACACACACACACACACTGATTTCCCAGGTTACTTTGAGCTACTCTTTTTATTTCACATCACTTGTGTTTTATTGTGTGACTCAAACAATGCAGATTTCTCCCTTTGTTCTCGGTTGATACAGTCGACACCGGCTCACATCCTTCTTGCTTTCACGCCCGGGTTCTGGGTGTTAATTTACCCCAGGAAGGTGGCACATGCTCTGAGTAATGATGAACATCACTCTTTTCATCGTTTCAGGTCACAGAATCTAAAATATACCTAAAAAATACAATTGGATCACTGGTTGCATCATTCTTGGCTAAATACTAGGGTTAGGGTTAGTTTTTCAGTATAGTGACTTGTCTGGTCACAACTTCAAATTTTGCATGTGGAGGAAACCAAAAACCCAGCTTGGCCTCGGTAGAATTGAGCATGGTGATGGCATCATTGTCCTGGGAGGACGTTTGTCTTTGGCAGGGACTGAAACTTTTCTCCTCTGAGGGTTTTTTTTAGGCTGAGCGAAAACATCCTTAAGCAAACTGCCTAAAAAAAGATTGTTTCAGGGAAACCAGAAGAGCTGAACTGACCACTTTTGTCACAAAAGAATCATAAATTTCCACAAAGTAAGCCCCAGGTTGCACGCCTATGGGGTCATTCCTGAAAGATGTGAACAAGTCTTACGGACTAAGTTGCGAAAGAGGAAGACGCTTCTCTATTTGGGTTGTGTAAGATTTTTTAATGATGCATTTGTAACTAAAATATTAAAAAGCCTGTTTAAATAGTGATTAAAGCTTCAGTATAGTTGTAGACATGTTGGGTTTAATCCCGACTAAATAAACTTGGAAAACAAGAACAGCATTCCCAAACTGTTTTAATAACCACTTCTATTAATCTGTTTTTCACAGAGGAAGGATTTACAATCCAGCATTTATGTCTTTGTGTAAAAACATACAATGATTCATTCTTGGGTGATATTGTCACATCCTTTTTCCTTCGTCACATCTGCCGAGTGATCCGCCACAACAATGGCTAACAGGAAACCACACTTAATGTTGCAACAACGGCCTCACAGGTGTGGTTTCATCGGTGATGCAGCACGTTCGGCTCTGCAGGAAAGCTCATTTTGAATGTTTTAAGCAAGTCCTTAAAAACTCACCCAGGTTTGAAATGGCAGGTTGTGTGAACACACTTTGAAACCAGCAGATAAATTCTTAAAACGTGATCATCTCCTTTTATTTAGAGGAAAAATCTCCCCCTGGGTTTCAGGATGAGTGTTGACGTCCCGCCTGCCTTTTAGTCAGTGGGACATTAGGGATAAAAAATCATTTCAGAATTTTTCTTTTTTACTCATGTTGATTCCTGTTTATACACATTGTTTTACCCTTGTTGATGTGCAGACTTTGCTTCCCAATATTCTGCATAGCTAGCCTGGCAAACCATCCTATAAATGTGAATATGTAGTCTGGCCACGGTCCATTGACGGCTCTCAGTCGTGGGGTGGGATCTACGGTTGTCTTTCAAAAAGTCTCCATATGCTATTGGATAACCAAGAACATGACTTACTCACCACTATGGATGTCAGTCAGTGAGGCAGTCCGCCATACTCTGTCAAAGACGATGCCAATACATCCTTTTTCTAAATAAACTTAAGTACCTAAGTACAAAGCCCACGTCAAAGTAGTTCAAAGTTGAAGCCAGTCGTTTTAAACGAGCCGTCGCCATCTTTGTTTTTTCAGTAACATCCCACCCACCAATAGAGCGCTGTGATTGGACCGCTACAGATGTCAGTCAATGGGGCAGTCTGCCATACATCGTGAAAGAAGCAGAGAATAACATGAAATTACATAGTTTTTCTAAATAAACATGCTGTGATTGGCCAGCCACAATACTGGCCAGGGCTGCGGAGGTTCCAATGGAGCGTTTCTAGACCGACATGCAAAGCAACTTTATTTTACTTCGGCAAATGACAAACTAGATTCTACACTACTGCATATAGCAGCACTCAAACAAAAATGTTAGTTTCGCCTTATGACATATAATATGTGTCAGTGGCTTTAAATGTTTGTTTTGTTATTCGATAGGCTAGGAATTTCAGTCTCAACATCTGTAAAACTGCAAAGATTGGACTTAATTAGTTATGTTGGAAACGCCTCTATTTTAGATCACACAGCGGTTTTAAATCTGGGGCCGGCTTATCCGTTTGTTATTTGAGGTCATATCTGAGAACAGTGAAAGTGTAGACATTGTGGTAGGTTTATGCAACAGTTTAAACACTTGAGTACACACAAAATACACACAGACGGAGCGGGGTTATAATGGAAACATGATTACTGTGTTTAGAATGATTTTCTTCTGACTCTTTTATTTGTTTTTCCCCTTTTTGTGTATTTTCTTGTTCTGTGTGAAGCCCTTTGTGATTCTCATCTGTGAAAGGTGCTATGTAAAAAAAATGTTAACTTTCCTTTCTAGCTGGTGTCCAATGTTTCGTTTTTAGTCACATCTGATTTGAGTCTACTGTTTTATCTTTCCTCAGGTCCTCAACGCACAAAAAGCCGGCTACAAGGCAGCTATTGTTCATAATGTGGACTCTGAGGACCTGATCAGCATGGCTTCCAACGATCGTAAGTTAACGCCCGGTCCCCGTCCCTTCACACCACAGCTCCAGCTAATTAGAAACATTTATCATCGCGTCTCTTTGGGTTTCTTCAGTGGAAATGCATTTCAAGTCCCAGCATGTTCTGTAAGGGTAAATTATTCTTCAGCCCGTAGCGGCAGCAGCTGTGGATGGATCCAGGATTCTGGTTTAGTTTAGTCCTGATTGGGTTTACTCCTCAGCCAGTGTCCTCACTCACAGCAGGTGCTGATTATCCATTTAAACCAGTTAATTGTCTTTAACAAACTGCTTTTACGGACGTCTGGTTTTTATATTTGTAACCCTAAACAAGTGTGACACAATTTCACTCAGTTCGTTTAGCTACAATGTCTGTTTCCTATCTTTAGATTACTTTGAGATTTTATCTTCAAAATGCAAAATTTTTGTCTGATTTTGAAAATATTACAAAAATTCCACTTAAAATATATTTTTGGGGAATTTTTTAAACACTGAATGAGGAAGCTGCTGTAATATAATAAAATGTCATAAAAAACGCTGCTCTAATATTCTAACAATAGTTAGCTTGTTGTGCTCCTGCTCTTTGTAGTGGATGTTGTGAAGCAGATCGTTATCCCCTCTGTGTTTGTGGGTGAGGAGACTGCCAATACTCTGAAAGATGACTACATGTATGACAAGGGGTGAGTCTAAACCTCGTTTGTTAGATTTCCTTTGACCTTCGGTGCAGATAGAAACCATTTTCTGCTAATCTCTGAATGGTTTGTAAAGCCTCGTCCACAGACACGTCTTGGTTTAGCTTTGAGAGCATCGCTCTCTGCCGAGGACAGGGCCTAGCTTAAGCCGCTGTTGTGTGGATGGAATTTTTGATGATGAGAAGTCTCCGTTTAAAACCAGCAGGTGTTTGCTCTGTGTCCTCATACCTGAGGGTTCCTCCCACATCCTCTGCAGATGAATTTCATTCACACCACTGAGTATGCAGAGGGAGCTTTTCTATGTTTTATAAGCATCATTATGTGACTGTTACCGTGTTAAACAACAGCAAGGTGAAAAATCCTTTAAGTGCTGCCTTGATGCGTGGCTCATCATCACTTATATAACGTCTGTGTAAAATGCTCTTCCTGTCTGAGCAGGGGACACGTGGTCCTCATCCCAGACTTCAGCCTGCCTCTGGAGTACTACCTAATCCCCTTCCTCATCATCGTGGGAATCTGCCTCATCCTCATTGTTGTCTTTATGGTAGGCGTAATAACCCGGTCTTTTCCTAAAGAAGAGCTGTTATAAACACGATTTTAAAATTTTTACTTCCTGTAAAAACGTTTATGTCCAAGCTGATTAACAACAATCCCCTTTTTCCCTGATTTTAAGATCTGTTTTCTTTTCTTTTAAAACCAGATCACCAAATTCGTCCAGGACCGACGCAGAGCTCGGAGGAGCCGCCTGCGCAAAGATCAGCTGAAGAAACTTCCCATCCACAAGTACAAGAAAGGTGGGGGAGTGGCCTCAAGCGTCAGTTTAAAACGATACCAGTGAAATGCGGATGCATCTTAATGATGCCGTCATATGTTAGATGTGTTTTTGTATCTTTAACATCAGAAACGTGCTTCAGTGGAGCCATAATCTCACTTTATTTGTAATAGTGGAGGGTACAACAGCGACTTAAGATGGTCTGGTTTTGGTTAGCCGTGTTAGCCGCTTTCATCTGCTCACAAATGTCTTCCTCTCACATGATCCAAGCCGGAACAGAAACGTAATCCATGTATGACACATCATTCCTCAGAGGAGCGCTGCACCTTGGTGCTAATCGGATTAATACAGACTTGATTTTTCCACAAAGCCACACCACGGCAGATTACAGGCTGGACACATGACTGATGATCTGGAATGCGTGTCAGGAGAGCAGCTTTTCGTTTTAAAGAATCATTCCAACCTCCTCTTCAAATATTCTAGAGAATAAATGTCCGACTGCATGTCTCCGTACCAATTATAAATCCTCGTACATGTGGAGGTTTTTCGTGCCAGCTGTGTGTTCTGCAGCAGCTGGATTCTGCAGCTTCTAACTATAGTCAGCTGTTCAGGGAAACACCGGGAAGCTTTGGGGAGAATGGGTGGTGCATTATAAGTACCCACCGCTCAAAGCTGCAAATTGAGCAGATAGTGAGCCAAGCTGCTCCTCCCTGGCTGGTGTTTTGGGGGGGGTGTTAGCAGCACACCAGCTAAAAGTGACCCACCTAACCGCGTCTGTGCAGTTTCTGACTCAGGAGTTCCACGAGGCGCTGCTGCAGTCAACTTTAGCCTCGGAAACTGGGCGCTGGGATGGTGTCTGCCCTCCTGTCGGCTGAGTCGGAGCCACGCAGGAGGGGGACACCAACCCTCTACCTAATCACCTTTTAAAGCCCTGTGCTCTGGAGCGACGCAGAGCTGGCAAGGAACCAAGCGTCCTGCTTTCAGAATGAGACGCTACATTAGTTGTTTAGGAGATGTGGTGTTATGGTTCCTCCCTCCATGAGAGAGAGAGAGAGGAGATGACTACTAACAGGAATTAAACAGATCTGTGTTTCTGTAGCCATTTAAAAGAAACATGCACCAGTTTTACATTTTAAACTCAGTGCTGATCATGAGCTTTGTCAGAGCCGCTGTAGGGATAAAACAGCGTTTTGTGTGTGTGTGTGCGAGCGCTGCGGAGTGTTTGAAGGATGCCTAACTGTGCCCTTGGCCTTAGTTGCAGCAGATTACGCTGAGTTTGGACTCCAGGGGCTCTAACCAAAGGCAGCAGCGGTGACCGGAAGCACTGAGATAATGTGTCCATGTTGATTTTAGAGCTGTGATTTGTTCCCTCCTACAAAGTTGCTGCAGAGGTGTTTGCGAGTTCTGAAATTAAACATCTCGAGCTGCGCTCGCTCGTTAGACGTTTCCTCGCCAGCGCTTTTGTTCTGGCAGGATGCCTCCCTGCTGATGAGCACTTCTTCCCACCTTCTCAGGTTATTTAATGTTATTTTCACACAATTCTCGATTCTGCTGCAGTTGTTGAACACTTATTTATGAACATCTGAATATTCGTTTTACTCCCTCTAACCAAGCTTTTGGGACGATGCAAAACACCAAACTTCATATGTATAGAAATAAAAGCGCGTGCGTCTGCACGGCTGATGCACAATGCTCTAATGAAAACCACGCCACCCGTGTGATTTGGTGCACAATACCAGTTTGAGTCTGTGACAGGAGATCTGTGTCAGTGTGTGCAGGGTTATGTAATAACGTAGGAGCGCCGCTGCTCTCTCGTTGACTTGACTTATGCTCGGCGTTTATTACAGAGTGTTACATCATCCCCTGCATCAACGGCAAACCTGATGGATTACGCAGTTTCAGGGTCTTGGACACACTCTAGTTGAAGGCTGTACAGGACCTAACCTCGTCTTTGACCCCTGACCTCGGGTACATTCCCTCCTCCTTATGATGAGTCACTCCCACCCATCCCCTTCAGCTTTTAAACCAAAGGCAGAGAGCGAAGCAGACACACTCTGAGGAGAGCAGCTGCAGTGTGTCAGGCCTCTGTGTGTGTGCGCATGCATGCATGCGTGTGTGTGTGTGTGTGCAGCATGTTGATGTCTGCACAGAGGAGCTCTCTCTGTCTCTCCGGCCTCGCCGTCAGTCGGCCTCGTCTGGTTGGCTCAGGCAGCGTCAGACTGGAGGTTCTTTTTCTTTTCTTTTTTCCTCCTCTCTCGACTCCGTCTTTCTGTCACACACGCTTTCATTCGCTCACTCCAACTCTGCTAAACACATTCATCGCTCATCCGAAGTTCAGTGGGCCAGCGTGGTTCCTCTGAGAGCCAAAAGGATTCTGGCATCCAGGATGAAAAATGAAAACGAGGAGGGAGCCGCACTGATTTCTCACAGCTATGAATGTGAAGGCGAGGGATTCCCGTCGCCAAATACGATCCCGGTGTTGTTACGTGATCAAAATACAAAAAAATAATAATAATTCATTCAAATTGGACTCGGTAGCTTTTGCTTTTTGTTTGCGTTTGTACTGAAGTCACAGTGAATAAATGAAAACGAGGAGACTCCAGGGATGGGAGCAGCTTGTGTGATCGAGCTAAGTGGAGACCAGAGTGAATTATGTTTTGCAGCAGAGTTCTGCTGCACTCCTTTGAAAGAATTACTTTGTTTATAACATTTGTTTAGAGTTCACGGAACACAGAAAGCAGGTTTCCCGTTTTTCCCGCCCTCCTTCAGCGTGTCTAAACGTCCCGCCTCACTGGGGAGGACGCTAGGCTGCTTTAGAAAGGAGAGTTGGGTTAAAGATTATCAGGATGACGGCTGCTTCCATCTTTGGGACACGTGAAACCAGAGCTGCAGCAGTAAAGAGGAAGAACGGGTTTTGCGTGTTTTGTTTAGTTGCTGATGCTCAGAAAGAAAAGGGAGAGAGAGAGGGAGCGAGAGAGGAGGAGGTGGGGGTTTCGGTGTGACTCCCCTTCCTTATACGGTCACATGCAGCTTTGGCACGGATACAGAAAGTCCAGTCAGGGAAAACATATTCTTTTAAAGCTTACATAAACACTCCGAGCCACAGCCTCCCTCCCTCCCTCCCACCCACCCTCCTCCCTGCAGCCATGCCGGGGGAAGAGGAAGGGACAGAAGAACGCTGAGGAATTTGAAAGGGAGTACGTAGATAAATTCCTGAGCTTTCAGAGCAGCGAAGGACTTTGCACCTCCTATTACATCAGGAAATGTGATGCTGGCAGCTTAAAGGCTGCTCCGTCTGCAGACTGCGGACAGGTCTGGATGGGTGGGACAGGCGGGCTCAGAGACATATTTGGACAAAGAATTGAAGGAAATCGGACTCATAAAGCTGTGGCGTTCCTAATTTCCCCACACATCATGGAGCTGCCCGACCCCAGCAGCAAAAATGTTTTTACGAGCTATCAGCTTGATGTGAATGGGAACATTTACTGCCTCCTATCAGTTTAATACAGCAATCAGATACGTTCCAACTTCTCATTTTTAGATAGTAATGTGAGATTAAAACCAAGAATTCAAATGCATAAATGTATCTTTTTTCTTTTTTTTGACCCAGGAGATAATTATGATGTGTGTGCCATCTGTCTGGATGAATATGAAGAAGGGGATAAACTCCGAGTCCTGCCATGTTCTCATGGTGAGTGTTCTGCAGACATGAGCTTTAAATCACATCGACTCGAACGTTAAAGCAGCAGATAGGTGTGATCAGATCTGGATACTGTTATAAAATATTTAAAATTCAACAAATTTCTTAGAATTGTATTTGGGGTAAAGCAGAATAAAGTTTATCTGATATAATTGTCTGTGTTGTTTATAGCCTACCACAGCAAGTGTGTGGACCCCTGGCTGACCAAAACCAAGAAAACATGTCCCGTGTGCAAGCAGAAGGTGGTCCCCTCCCAGGGCGATTCCGACTCCGATTCAGAGGAGGGGGACAGCGGTCCCGATGAGAACGAGGTGTCAGAGAGCACGCCACTGCTCCGCTCCCTGGCCTCCACCAGCGCTCACTCCTTCGGCACCATGTCGGGAGCGTCGCGCTCAGAGCAAGACCAGGACTCCTCCGAGTACGAGCTGGACAGCAGCGACAGCGAGGAGGAGGTTACCGTGGAAACCGTGGTGGTCCAGATGCAGCAGCCATGCTCCGAGGACCACGAACACGACCTGCCCCGAGCTTGACAGACACGCCACATCTGTCACCGACACCTGACCTTCCCCCACCTCACAGCTGTAGAGACTTTAGTTGGGGGGTGCAAAACTGGTTCATCGTCCCAGTTCTTCGTTCTCTGCTTTTTCTTTTTTTTTTGCTGTAGGTCAAAATTTCACAACTCATGGAATAAAGCGACAGTCAGGAGGCTCCTCAGCAGATCTGAACCAACCAAAGGAGCTTGAGTGCAGTAAATTCCTGGAAGTTCCAGACACACACACACCACTCCTGACACAAAAGTCCAGTAGAAGCTCCGTCTTCTGTGTATATAAAGTCTAGATGGCAATAAGAAACATGTTATGTTCTGTCCTTTAGGTGAATATGTTGTAGATACAGGCTCATGCCTCCACTCCACCTGAAGCTTTAGGCAGGTCAAGCCACAGCAGTGTTGTGCTGCCAATTAGAAAGTGCTTCACTTATCGTTTTGTGCCACAGCTCGTTGGTTACGACCGACGGAAGTGAAACCGAAGGAAGTTGCTGAATGTGCATTTTCACGAGGCAATCACGTGAACGCGTGGGCTAAACTCGTGTTAAACTTTTATTGAACACTCTGGTTGACCCACCATGTATGGACATTTAAATATTACGGTTTATAGGAACGCTGTTTGTTTCATTTTTAAACTGCTTTTTTTTGTTATCAATTGTTGCCTTCTTCATTTATGGTGTTTAGTCTTTAGTTTTCCTGCTCTTAGAACAAACCACTTCAGTACAAGGAAACTAAAAAAAAAACTCCAGAATTCCCAGTTTTACTTTCCTGTTTATAAACATGATCCAGCCAGTTTAAGTTACATGTGAGTTCTCAAAGGACCTTTGTCCAAAAATGTCATGAATCATGCTTATTTTATCATTCTGAGCAGGTTTGCAGGTAATGGTTCAAAATAAACTGAAATATCCTGTTTATTTTGGTTATTTGTCTAACATTGATGCTCATTGATTATGTTCTGCCTGCTGTTGTACAGTATCAATTAAATAAAGGGATTTCTGATCCAATTCAGATACATGACTTCATAATATGTGGTTTAGTTTGTTCCCTTCGCGTTTCATTTTTGGACCTGAAATGACAAAATGCTCTAAAGCGGTGGACTAAACAGCTGCCGGTCACATAGGGCTGGGCGATAAAGATAAATCGAAAAATTATCGTTATTGAATTTTCTGACCGATATTTTCCCCATGTCAAACTCGATTAAAAAAATGAAAAGATGTGTATAGGTTGATGTTCATGTCCCTTTAAGAAGCTGTACCACCTCGAGTCACATGACGTGGGTCTATGTGTGTGAACAGCTTTTGTTTTTGCGTATACGTGAAGTTATCGTCCATTTATCGTTAAAAGTGAACTCAATATACCACGATATTGATTTTAGGCTATATCGCCCATCCCTACTGTCACATCATCCAACATGTTTGATTACTGGTTCAATTTCATCTAATGAATGAGTAAACGAAGCAAGGATTGCTTAGACACCATGAAACTTTAATTTTAACTCGTACTTCACCAGCTGATGCACACTGAACGCAAGTCCTTATATGTAAAAAATAAAAAATCACAAGTCTGGTTTGAATAAACCCTTAAACTACTAAAGCTACTTATTAGCCATTTATTAGAATATATTTAAAGGAAATAATCTGTCAGTCTAAATTGGTTCCATTGTATTTATTATAACACTCAGAGCTTTTTACAGTTAACTTAAAGTACCCGTTATTACAAAGCAAAATGAATACGTGTCAAACTTTACTTCCCAGACAGGAAGTGACTAAACTCAAATGTGTGATTCAGGTTTTTTTCAAGGGCAAATCCATGACTAACAGTTTTCCTGAATAAAAAAACACTTAAAAAAAGACATTAAACATTAATCTGGTTGGAATAAATTTATTTGATCTGTTTGTAAACAAGGTGATAAATCAATTTATGGCATTTCTTGGTTGATGCATACGACAGATGCATTAAAGACTATCTCAGAAGTAAGAAAACAAAATAAAGTGGTGAGGAAAGGAAATGAACAGATCAGCAAACAGGATTTGAAACAGTGTTTTTTTTATGAGTACATATATCCCACAAGGCCTAAACAGTGGAGCTGAAGCTAAAAGAAAAACGTGCCGATGAAATGACTCCTTAGCCAGCAGTGGGTAACATCCATCGTACAGATCTCTACATTATGGCACAGGATACACAGGTTCTGCAATTAGGTTTCAACAAGACAACCATGAGCATCTTTAGTTCCAACCAATCCCCTTTCCCATCGAGCGTCATTTCTACTTTTAGCAGTTAGTTGTTGGACGTTACACTTAGCAGTGCTGAGCGTGGACAGACCCAGTGATACCCCAGAGCTCAGCTGACTAGAAAGAAGGCAATTTATTCCACAGTTATGTAGTTAACACAGCACGGGTTTGTACAAATGCAGACAATTCCCCCAAACAGTAAAGACAAATATCATCTTCACACTCCACCACCACCACCCTCTGTCATGTAGCTTTAAACTCTAAACACAGCCATAACGTGACATGACCGGTCTCTCATCAGATAAAGTTGGTGACCTTTCACATGATTTTAAGCACTTGTATAAACACCCGAGCTGCAACTACACTTGGTCCTATAAAAAGATAGAAGAACAAAATTCTAACGGAACACACTCCAGATGGTTAAATGCTGGGATATCTAGTCCAAAAGAAAAAATAAAATGGCAGCCTTTCAATAAAACAAAAAAATATATATTTATACATTACAGGAGATGGCAAACTAAACAGTGTTAAGAGCCTGAGCCATTGTTACTGTGGAATGTCCATGCGTTTGTGTAGTCTGGGAGGCTGCAGGGCCATGAGAGAGTCTATGGGTTGGATATGACCAACGCCAACAGCTGGTTAATGATCGCCAACTAAACTGATCCCATGCACAGACCACCCCCCCGATTTTATATAAAGTTGGTTACAGGACAGTACAGCGACTCAGGGTGGTAGTGTTCATTAAAGGGTCTCAAGCAAGATGTATAGTGTCAGATTTTAGCTAACAGGTTTAGGGGGAGGCCTCAAGGTACTAAAAAAATTTGGCAAGAAGCTACAGGTGGGGGTTTGCCATAAATAATGGTGGTCCGAGATATGCACAGTCTCCCCTCCTGTAAATGGAGGAAATAAAAGGAAGACATGATGAGCTGTTAGAGCTCCAGTGCTCCAAAGGCAAAGGCTGCTTAAGGAGGGAGTGTGTCTGATATAAACCTGGGAGGATTTAGTGAAAGGTACCAGAAAACACAAAAGCAGGGAGTTTCTACTACATACTGATGCTAGAACGTCCATGGTCTACAGATTCTGCCAGAACTGATGTTTTGCTGGTCTTGGTTAAGTACAGATTTGTCATGGCATCCTGTTTAGCAACATGCTCATCTTTGCTGTGATCAACTCAAAGAGTGCGTTAAATGAGAAATAAGGATACACAAATCATGTGTGTTGAGGGGAGGGGGGGTATAACAGAAAGGGATAAATGGGGGAGAAGAAAAGGCAGGAAAAAAATGACACACTAGCGCTGGAAGTAGTGTGAAACGCAACTGGGTGGCAAGGGTGTGCTGCTAGCTGGGTACGGGTTGCTTTAATATCCTTGCTTCCTCAGGTAGTCAGCCATATCATATGCTTTCTTGTTGAGCAGCCCTCCATGGACACCTTCCTTCCCCTTGACACAAACCAATACTGGAGTACACAGAGGACAAAACAAATAAAAAAAGAAAAGAAAATGAATGAGACAGCAGGGATGAAAATTAAAACACTTAGTTCCACGTTAGCTAAACACGGGCTACATGGTCAGGGCCGGGTCGGAACCCCGCACCATCAGAAATGCTCCTGGGACTTTATTTAATGAGACTGCCTGGGGAGGAAATGTGGCTTGACAAACTTTTTTTTGTCCATTTTTCTGAATTATGTGTTTTTTGTTTTCCTTTTATTCTTTTTTTCTCTCCCTCTACTACAACACAGATACGCCTAAACTAAAATCCCGAATCCCTCAAGTATTTTGCCATCGAGTATGCCTTCTTATTCAATCCACCTCCATGGACCCCTTCTTTGCCCATTACCAAGACCAAGACTGAAAGAAAAGAGACAGAGAAGGAACATTTAGAAAGGATGTGGAAATCACAAGTGAGAAGAAAAAAAAAAGCACCGAGCCAAAAAGCAGCAGGCAAGACGAGACGGCTACGGAGGAGGACAATGGCACAAAGGCAGAGCTTCTAGTTTGAATTTTGAGGCCGAAACCTTCTTTTTCTTATCAGTGCTGCTGGTAATGAAAGACAGATCACGTTACAAGACAGAGCAGAGGGAGTCCGGCAAGATTTAGGGAATACATGCAAACGTGTTCAAGTATGAACTTGTTAAAAATCAAAACAAGCAGAAGCAGCGAAGCTTGCGTCGACCCCGCCTTAAACACCTGACAACCTTTGCACCAGCGTGGGAACTCGCTCTCTGCCAATTTTTGGTTTGCTTTCAAGAGGGAAAATAACGGGATACAAGAATGTCTGTTACCCTCCTTCAATCAGGCCGTCTACACTCTCTTGGATTCGTAACAACGAGCAAATGTTGAGCTGTTGAGTTATGACTTTAGTTTATTAGGAAACAAGTGACCTGGCTGAACACTGACTATAATGGACAGCTCAGACTAGGCTAGATTAAGTACAACAAACATCTTCAGAATGCTTAACATCTAGTTTGTTTTAATCTGAATCAATTTAACACCTAAACAAATTCGTCTCAACTTGTTTAGCCACAACTCACTACAACTCTGGTTTGACATCCGATTTCTCTACACCGTCGCCACATGTAAACACCTGTTTCTGTCAAACCGGCTGAATCAGAGAACTCTTGTTTTCGTTACTTTTGAAGTGACAAATTAGACCAAGAACGGGTTATTCAGGAAGTCTGCAGTTTTCTAAAAACCCAGCAGCAAAGCATAAGAAACCCAAGTTTCAGACCATCTCTAAAACACATGCATTAACATGCTCGACAAACCTCTCCTCAATACATGTGAGATCATTTAAGCACCAGAAAACAAGTAGGGAGCGTAAACAGGAGGGAGAAAGTTGCATGCAGTTCAGGAAGGTTTTGGAAACCCTGGGCCTGAGATTCAGGTCAGCGTGGAAACCCTGAAATTAGTTTGTCCTCAAATAGTCTCACCTGCAAAATCTACGAGCTTCAGAGAAGTGTGTGGAAAACGGTGCAGGGAAGCTTCCACAGACGGGAAAACTGGCACAAATACCAGGGAAGTCCACAAAGGCATCTAAAACTTATTTACCCCATGTGGTGTCCATGTAATAATGTAAAGGATTGGTGAAAGTAAGTGAATAACTGAATTTAAAGACTAATCTGAATTTAAACCCCAACTGTCACTAATGCCAGATATTTTTCTAAAAGCATTTGAAACTGCATTATTAGCAAGAACTGTGGTCCAGGGACAACTGTGACTGACACGCCCCCAGACTCACGGTTTTACATCAGACGTGTCAGTGTCGACCTGAACTTCACTAGTGTGTATGGCAGCTGTGTGACGATCTCAGAAAGTGGACACAATGATTTAGTTTATAAACAGGAGTAAAACAAACCATTCAAGACAAACATTACACCAAACAGCTGTTTTTTAGGACTGACTTCTTACTCTGAGCTATTTTTATGTTATTTGATCACACAAACAGGTTTATTCTGTATTAAGTTAAACTGAACTTTATGCAGAATCTCTGGATCGCTTGATAAAAGGGCAACATATATCGATGACTATTGAGGCACACGTCTACCCCTTTGTAACAACTGAAATTAAAAGATATCACAAAATTTTACACCTGTCATATATTGAGGAAAGGTGCATTCAACACCTGTACAACATGCACTCACAACACATAATATAGAAGAAAAACTAAGAGCAGACTACTGTGTAACTAAACTAAACTAAAAATGGATGCAGAACTCACCTTTGCCTGCTTTGCCTACAGAAATATTGTATGTTGGTTCCCCTGAATTACTCTTTGTCCGGATGTCCATTGTCCAGTCACCGTCAATTGAGAGGCTGTCTCTGATTACTGAGCACTTTCTATTACCTAAGGTCAGCCCACTGGTAAAGAATCCCTCTCGGTCCTTTCCTACTAGTGTATCAATCTCGTCAGCCTGAAACAAAAACAGAAAAAAAGTCAACCACACCTGTTTTTTTTTTTTTGGGGGGGACTTGTTGGTTTGTCTTGATGTTGCATCTGAAGTTTACATTTTTAACAACCAAAAGTATGCAACCGCACGTGAATCACTTAAATAATGGTGTGTTCAATTAATTCCACCATATTATTTAAGACACTTGAATAAAAATGTACCTGTTAAACTCAAAAGGTACACAGAAATAGACACTTGACTTATTTAGGCTGGTTGAAGTGGCATCAATATCCCATTTGCATGTGAAATTTAAATCATGACTCAGAAAATGTGTGCAATTAAGAAAAAACCCAGCTACACAATAATTTAGGAGGTGATGCATGCTCTGCTCTGTTATATCTGAACTTTGACGTGAGAGCAAAGATCCAACAAAGATAAAAAGGACAAGTATTGACTGTTGAAATGTGCAGCTGTGGTCCAGTAAGTCCTGTTATCTCTGGGGCTAACTGCAAGAGCCTAAAGCCTCATTTACACCGAGTGTAGAATGGATGCAGACCGGAATCCGTGCAGCTTCCAGACGGACTGCCATTTACACCAGCTGTGGAGCTGTATCACGTGTGGAATATCTCAACGCTGCCCATGAGTTCACGCGATAACTACATGTATAGTTGAGCTTCCTGTCTCAAGCAACTGCTTCAACTTCATGATCTACATGTGGTGTCCGGAAAAAAAATAAAACCCAAACCATGCATTCTGCATCCTGATCTGCTCCTCACTGCAGTCGGTGTAAACTCTCATTGGACTCAATGATTTTCAGTCTTTGTGGAAGCTGCATGGAGTCTGATCCTTGTCCACTCTACACTCTGTAAATGAGGCTCAATACTGGACAAACCTGATGGGCAGCCTGAGTAACAATGATACTGTTACCCTGCATAAAAAAAAGTTAATTTCACCTGACAGTTTTGATTAAAATAGGTTTAAACACCCCGAGAACAAAGATCACAGCCACTTCATATAGGAAAGGTTTAAGAAGAAACTCTGGATTTAAAGTCTAAGATCACAGTAGCACGGAGGCTACATGTACAGGCTGTATTGGTGAATAAATTATCATTTTACCCTCCTAATAAATACATATTCATCATCTAATAAACTCTTAATAGCCTGAACTACCTTGGTTCAGAAGCGACTGTTTGACAGAAGCAACGAGCAATGAATGACGACGCAGGTAACCAAAGATAAAAAAAAATACAAGGCAGGGTCACAAAATCGCGTTATACTTTCAAATATTACCCTGATCGTTTGTTTCACGTTTTCTAATTGACCGGGATACAAACATCGATGAGAATAACCAATAAACCCCACAGGGACACTCCCAAGAAGCCTCGCCTAAAGGCGGAAAAGGGCTCCGGGTTTAATTCATACCATACAGAACATCCCAGAAAAGCTATTAAATTATTGTTGCTGCAGCTACGTTTCTAACCTCATAGATTTCCTTTTATTTGAAATATTTGCTAACAACAAGAAAAAAATAAAGACAAAATGGAGGCTCGAAAACTGCCGCAAATGACCATTTAAAGCTACAGACGATTTTAATAAACGAACGACAATCAATAGAAATAAGTATTGTTGTATAGTAAACGTTGTTCGGCCTTAGGAAATATAATATTTAACGTTACGATTAGCTTGTGTGAAGTACCGATTATGAAACTGGGAGTCTATCCGCCATTTTGGAGAAAGTGGGCGGTTATGACGGTGTGATTTCACTGAAGCCGAACAAGAGAAAAAGACCAACGGTCCGGTAGCGCGTCAGACACAGCTAGCTCTTAGCTTCCAGCGGTTTTCCAATGAGGATGACCAGCCTCATCAGAACTAGCCCCGAAATGGCTAAGCGGTGCCAATACGGATTGTTTATTTGTCAGTTGCAATACATTATTACACAAGTAACTGAAACGGAGCTAGAGTAGAATCTTAAGCCGGGTAATAGCGCAACTAAACTGGCTAGTGTCGTGCCGAAAAGGGAATCAACGACAAGTTAAGGTAGCCTCGCCTGCCATAAAGCACTAATTCTAAATAGCAAATACTATTAATTGTTCACAAGTGTGTACATATTTACACAGACGAGCATTTTAGTTACTTTACACATTCAATGAAATGTTAAATGAGAACAAATGTCTTCAAAGGCGCTTTCCGTGACGGTAAGGATTCTGACGACAGGGGTTCGCTTTTCGGCACAACACTGGTAGCGCACGCTAGTTAGCGTTAGCCCTTCTAGCTCAGTTCATAGAGCACCAAAGTCGCTCGCCTGGGTTATATCAGGTGACGGACGTTTTCATTCCTTACATAAGACCTAAATAAATAAGAGCCATACTTAAAAGCACAGAAAATACTTAATCATATGCAAACTAATAGCAACCAGTCCACGTCTGGTTGTATGTGTCCACCGGATACCATGTGTACCGCACTCATTCAACAAGGCCTGGCTATGCAGACAAAACGTTCAGACATGGAAAATAAAATTCCCGCATTTTAAAAAGTAAAAAATGCTGACAAAAAGAGCTTACTAACCGTGATGCCAGCAAAGGAACCACCGGCAAAAGATGCCCAGACGTATTTGGCGTCAGAGTATCCAACAATGGCTGCGTCCTGGCAGCTGCCATCACCCATCAGGCTTTCCACGTAGCCTTGCCAGGACATGTTAGTGATATTAGTGCTGAGACGGGAAAAGTACGTGAAGCAAAGTTAAACCACAATCGACTCTTAATCGACGAAGAGCTGAAAAAGCTGCGTTTATCGGTGGTTAACGGATTTCCAATAAGCAAACCGCCCGGCTCCGTCCCGTCCCGGCTTTCTTCAGGTCCAGGCAACGAAGAGAAGCCGCCGCAATCAGACAGAGGCTTGGGTGTAGTCCTTCCCTAAATCCCTCCGCTTGATTCGTTGTTCGTCCCTTTTCCCTCGTTTCATGTGCGGCGGCGGAATACTACGGTGGATCATCATGGCAATAAACTACACGGACTACTTTATCTCCAGTTCCAGCCTGTTCTGAGTCCTTCCTGAATATTTTGTTGGATTCAACTCTTTAAATTTGTTTATAGATTATAACTAGTAACACATAATTGTTAAATTTGCAACATTAAACATTAGTTATGACATTTAGTTAATCAAAGCACAAAAAAAGTTTTATATGCAATCTATGCATTTAAATTTGTTGCATAAATTAAAACCAATACACTTTAAGAACATTACGAGAGTGTTTGATGCTCTGAAGCAGCCAATCTTAACACAGTGTTTGACCATATTTGTATGTGGCCTTTATGCTGTTCTGTCTTGGAAACCCAATTTTCTATTTTTATTTATTTATTTTTTAATTTGCTGAAGGTTACAATAATAGCCTACTGCCTTTATGTATTTACCTGTATTATTTTCCCAATTCTCTAAGTGTATGTGCTGTGTATGCCTATTCTATTCTATTCTATTCTATTCTATTCTATTCTATTCTATTCTATTCTATTCTATTCTATTCTATTCTATTCTATTCTATTCTATTCATTTGTGCCTAAATAATAACCCAGTTATGTAATGGAGATGTGATGTTTAATGGTTTTGTAGAATATATGTAATTTTTTTAACAATTAGATTATATTTGCTCAGCAGAACACACACACACACGCACGCACACATGCACACACACACACACACACACACACACACACACACACACACACACACACACACACACACACACACACCCCTACTGATGATGTCATTTATCAAATCAAACCTTTGACTTCTGCAGGATAATATCAAGCCACCAGGCCTGCATATGTCTGTGTTTGTATTTGCTCCATGGAAACCAGTATTAAGACAACCATATGACCTGTGGTCTTGTTCGTCTCCTGTATGCACCACCTGTGAAACTGCAAACTGTTTTTCAGCTGAATAGAACATTGTACAGGAAATGTTCTCTCTCATCTTGAGAGATGTTTTGAAGTGTGTTGTTTAGCATCTAGCTGGTAAAGACTTATACAAAAGTAAATCTGCTTAATTAAGTCAGTTGCAGGTTATAGATTGTGTTCAGTGACAAATAAAATGCTGTAAAAAGCAAAAAAAAAGAACACAGTTCAGTGACCTTTGCAAGCAAAATGAGTATTACTTTTAAAAAGTCACAATTAAACAGTTTTGCTTCCAAAACTATTAAATCTGAGCAGAGTGCATCAAAACTTTAAAATAATAAACTCTAGTCATTCAGCCTATTTTAGCCACAGCTACAAAAATACAATCCTTTACAAAAACACACACTTATTATAACAAAAATATATTTTTCTAATTTATCTTTCAGGGCTGATATATATTTTTAAAGATTTTTACATCGTTTTTTTTTTATCCAATACTTTTTAAATTGTGGCTTCCTGTTGAATTGTAAGGGAGCGGAAAAAGTTATTTATTGACCAGACTGAAAACCTGAACCTGTCAGTCAGTCAGTCGGTCACACCCATATCCTTGTCTCCCATTGGTTGATGGCCGTTTCCATGGCCACCTGTGTTTTGCACCTCAGCTGAGTCAAAATAGTAGGACTAGCAGCTCCGTTGCTCAGCCTGAGAATGAGTCACGCAGACACAGAAGAGCTAACTTGTTTTTTCTGTTTTGAAATGGGCTGTTAGAATAATGCTTTGTCATCATCACAGCTGGGCGAGACAGCTTCTCAGTTCTTTTCCTTTGATCCTACACGCAATCTTTTTATTTTAAGACACCGTATGACACTGATGTAAAAAATGTTCAGGCTCAAAAAGATGCTGAAGTGTTATAAGTAACGTTAAGGTTGTTCTGAAGGGGCTTGTGACAAAATAAAACAACCCTTTAACAAAGATCAGTGCTTGCATGTGATCCAAAGCCACAGAAGTCATATTT
This sequence comes from Aphyosemion australe, assembly GCA_006937985.1. Taxonomy (NCBI): domain Eukaryota; kingdom Metazoa; phylum Chordata; class Actinopteri; order Cyprinodontiformes; family Nothobranchiidae; genus Aphyosemion; species Aphyosemion australe. The sequence goes on from SSNS01000646.1 coordinate 250,167, forward strand.
ACAGAGAAATGTTCCTCTGTTTAGCTTTATTATTTGGGCTGTTTCTTTTGGGGAAACAAAAAATGTCAAGATAACTTACTTTTTCAAAACAAATGTTTAAATGAGACATTTTATGACTTTTTCTCAAGTTAAAATAGTTCTAAGGTCTATAAAAACATGTTTATGAAGCTCTTTGCACAAAATCCCTCTCACATACAGTGATCTAAGTAGTTTTTCTCTTGACAGTTTCAGTACCTTCCAGAATGAGCCGTTCTAGGGCTTTTTCACATTAAGAAAACAAACTGATTCTGGCCACGCCCACCCCTTCCCCACTCAGGCTATTAGCTAAGATGCTCTGTTATCCAAGAGGTCTGAGTAGAGTCACTGCTCCTCCAACGGCAGCAGTTCTTCCCCAGGTGAGAGGGGGTTCTCTGCTACTTTCCCCATTTGTGATGTCACAAACAGGAGATTTTGAAACAGCTTGTTTTAGGCACATAAGTCCTAAAACCAAACACTGACAGAAAACAAATGGACAAGTGTTTATAGAGGCAGTAGAGACCCACATGGCAGCACAAAATGATGCAAAAGGTGAGTTTGGAATAATATGCCCCCTTTAACACATAGACTATGGTTAAAGTCAAGTCATGCATGTTGTTTGTGTTCATGTACCTAAATACTGTTTTGATGGACAGCACATCCAGGCCCCTGCCCTTGCTTCTAGCTGCACCCATTAAGTCTTTTACCTGCAGATGATGGGTCCACAATGTGGTGGCTTCCTGCAGCATTTCAAGCAAAACCCCAGAAACCAAGGCTGGATCACCAGGCCCTTACTGGTGATCCAGCCTGGCAAGCCATCTTATATGTGAATATATATTCTGGCCACGACTCATAGAGAAAGGTCAGTCAGGGGGCAGAATCTACAGCTGTCTTTCAAACTGTCTCAGCGTGCTATTGGACAACGAACAACGTTACATACTCACCGCTATGGATGTCAGTCAATGGGGCAGTCCACCATACACTGTTGAATAAAACTCAAATACATCCTTTTCCTAAATAAAGGACTTAAGTACCTCTATGTGCTCTTGACTCAAATAAAAGCCCAAGTCTAAATAGTCCAAAGTTGATGCTAAAACCATTTCAAATGAGCCGCTGCCATCTTAGTTGTTCCGCTTTGTTGCATCATCCCATCCACCAAACCGATAGAGTGCTGTGATTGGCCAGACACCAGACTGGTCTGGCCTGCTGAAGCTCCTATGGAGCGTGGTTAGACCAACATGCAGAGCAAAATCATTTTGCTTTGGCTCCTGTCTAGATTTCTAGACTTGGTGAGCTTCCTTCCCAGCTGAGGAGTTTAAGTTATTGGTTCATTGTCCAGTAGTGGTGGTAGGATGGACCAATGGACCAGGGCTTTGTCTTCAGTAATGAGAACATTACTCCGGTATTTCGTGGTAAAGTAAGCACTTAGACAAAAGGCAAAACTCTTGATTTGCTGGTCCTCATGAGTTCCAACCCGCTCCAATGGAGACTAGATGTGTATCACGACACAAAGCATACAAGCGTCCTAAACAAGCCTCCTCAGAAGGGTGGCTGTCCCTGATCTGTTTTCCCTCCACATCAAAAGGAGTTAGATAAGGTGCTTCAGGCTTGGATGATGCCTCCTGGTTGGCCTCTGAATGTTTTCCAGGCCTGTTACAATGGGAGGAGACATCAAGCACACTCAGAATTCACTAGTGGGATTAAATATCCTCTCTGGCCTGGAAGCAACTCTGGATCCCTCAGGAGAAGCTGGGGTAAAGGGATATTTGATATCTAGGTTTCTCACCTAGATCTGTAGCATTCATGACCTGACCTTGGATGAGAGGAAGAAAATGGATGGATGGATGGATGGATGGATGGATGGATGGATGGATGGATGGATGGATGGATGGATGGATGGATGGATGGATGGATGATAGATGATGAACAGATGGATGGATGGATGGATGGATAAATGAAAGATGGATGGATGGATGAATGATAGATGATGAACAGATGGATGGATGGATGGATGGATGGATAAATGAAAGATGGATGGATGGATGAATGATAGATGATGAACAGATGGATGGATGGATGGATAAATGAAAGATGGATGGATGGATGAATGGATGAATGATAGATGATGAACAGATGGGTGGATGGATGAATGGATGAATGATGGATGGATGGATGGATGGATGGATGGATGGATGGATGGATGGATGAATGATGGATGGATGGATGGATGGATGGATGAAAGATGGATGATGTATGAATGATAGATGATGGATGGATGGATGGATGGATGGATGGATGATAGATGATGAACAGATGGGTGGATGGATGGATGAAAGATGAATGGGTGGATGAATGATAGATGATGGATGGATGGGTGGATGGATGGATGAAAGATGGATGGATGAATGATAGATGATGGACAGATGGGTGGATGGATGGATGGATAAATGAAAGATGGATGGATGGATGAATTATAGATGATGGACAGATGGGTGGATGGATGAATTATAGATCATGGACAGATGGGTGGATGGATGAATGGATGGATAGATGGGTAGATGAAAGATGTATGAATGATAGATGATGGACAGATGGGTGGATGGATGGATGGATGATAGTTGATGAACAGATGGGTGGATGGATGAATGATTGATGATGGACAGATGAGTGGATGGATGGATGGATGAAAGATGGATGGGTGGATGAATGATAGATGATGGATGGGTGGATGGATGGATGAATGGTAGATAATGGACAAATGGATGAATGGAAAAATGATAGATGATGGATTGATGGATGGATGGATGGATGGATGAATGATAGATGGATGGATGGATGGATGGATGGATGGATGGATGGATGGATGGATGGATGAATGGATTTGGTAGTTTATTGAGTGAATATGAATGAATGTGTAGATTGATGTTTAAAATAATTTTGACATGTCAATAAAATATGTTGTTTTTTAAGATGAAGTCTTCCTGAATATTTCCTGAAGGCATTCATCCTCTTCACTGTTTGGATGAAAATACCTCAGTAAATGAAACGCAGCCTTACACGATGAACCTGCAGGTGTCCTTGGTGATTCTGCTCCATCTCATGTAGCTGGAGCCAAAAACAGCTCAGACCATTTTTCACCACTGGACTAAATGATTTATTCATGATCCCAGTTCACTCATTGTCTCATCAATGCAGGAAACAAACGACACTTCTAACTCACAGAGGTTGGGATGCGTTTGTGTATTTTTAAATACAAATATTCAAAAAATCATCTATTTATCTGACTAAATTCCACATAATTATTTGTACTTTAACTTTTTTGTGCCCAAATCAGACTTGTGTGTGTTATGTTTTGATTTTTAAACCAACAATAACAGAAAAGGGCGCTTTTAAAGCTGTCACAGGCAGCTTTTTATATATTGTCTTTTTATGAACTAAGTTAAGAATATGAGCATTATTTAAATTTTGATTAAATTTTTTTCATTCCTTTCCAGAGCAGTTTGTGCAGAGCATTAAATATTGAACAGATTCAGGTGGAGAAGATGGAGCACTAGTGGTGCTCTTCTCTGAAAATGTCTCCTCACTTCACAGGTTGTCGCAGACAAAGGAAAACAATAAGTTGGAGGTGGGCAAACCGACCATTCAGGAGGGATCACAACAAGAATTTATTCTACTGGATCACAGACTAACAGGTTGCATGGTGTGAAGTGACCTTTGACCTCAGAGCCAAAATAGTCAACATTCTCTCTCTGCTTGTGTACGGCCCAGAGGAACGCACAATGAGGCAGTCTTTTCAGAGTCATGCACTCCGCCCATCTGTGGCAGCGATCTGCATCGCCACGGAGGATGACTGCAGCGCTCGGACGTCACACACACATGCAAATGGCTCCTGAAAAGTACACACCCAACTTTTCTCTCATAAACCAAATGGTAGAATGCAAATGTTCACTCGACACACGGTCACCTCACATACAAAAAGTAGGTTTACATAAAGCCCGGAGGCTCTGAGGGGAAGTTTGGATTTGAATAGCGATGGTGCGGCTGTGGGGCCTCTCACATGCAACCCGGAGCACAACAAAAAAATGAAAGCCATGTATTTGTTAACAGTTATGATTACTTCATTCAGATGGTTTTTTGATTTACCAAACAAATAAAATACGAAATTAAAAAAATAAATCATAAAGCTGCAGTTTTGGTCTTTAAAATCCTGGTTTGTTTGGTTTCGTTGCATAAAAATACAGAAAAACAATCAAGTTTGTTGTATTTGAACCAAATTTCTTTTAAGTGACACAAATTCCTGTGTTCAGAGGGACGTTGTAGCGCTGCAGGGCATGCTGGTGAACATGCAGGCCTACGTTCGCTGGTATGACAACGTACAGACTGGACATAAAGCCCCAGTGTTCTGCATGGATGAATAGTCATGATTCATGCAGGACGGAGTGACTTTTAGTCTGAATGGTTATTTTCATATTCTCATGCGTCTGTTTCCCACACTCCTTTACGGGATTTGTTGCTTGATTTAAACTTTGCAAAACTGTCTTTTTTTTCTTTCTAGTGATAATAAACCAGATTTAAAACAGTTCCTTAGATCTGAAAACATATAGGGAAATTTAAAATATGAAGAAAAACTGCTTGTCTTGAAAATGTCAGGTTGTTTGCCTGTATTTGAATAGTGCATTCAACCCCCCAAAGCGCTTCACAACACAATCATCCACCCATTCACACTCTGGTGATGATGAGCTACAGTGTAGCCACAGCTGCCCTGGGAAGCACTGATGGAAGCAAGACTGCTGAGCACTGGTGCCACCGGTCCCTTTGACCACCACCAGCATGAAAGGTGGGTTAAGTGTCTTGCCCAAGGACACAACAGCAGCATTCTCTGGTGGGAACCAGAATCGAACCCACAGCCATGCTGGAAGAAACAAACTAACAGGGGAATGCTAAATAAGGATAAACTGGTTTAACTAGGAAAAACAAAACACAACAAAATAAAAACATAAATACAACTGAACTAAAAGGCTGGGAGGAATAAGCTAAACCACGAACAGGTAATAAACTAGAGAGCAAAACATATAAATCTGATCTAAAAAAATGACAAGATGAAAACAATGAAGAACTGAGAGTGAAGGCGGCTGGAAGAGACTGAAACAGGGAAGAATAAAGGCTGCATGAAATCAAACGCTAAGGCAGGGGTTCCCAAACTGAGGTCCGGGACCCCTAAGGAGGTCTGCACAATTTTGTCTGACGAGGTTGTAAGGTTAGCAAGATTTTATTTTTATAAAATCCCAATAACACACCCTACAGTATAATAAAAAATCCTTATAAAAGTTCTAACTGTATGTCTGTATAAAGTTTGTAAATGATCACATTTAATGTGTCTATGCTTGTGGGAGTTAGGGTTGGGGGTCCTGGCTTGATTTGGACACAGGTGAGGAGGTCTTCAAGGAAAAAAGTTTGGGAACCCCTGCTCTAAGGGACAGGAAACCGAGGGGAAGAGGAAAAAACATGGAAGTCAAGGGACACAGGACATGACAGAAATATTCCTAATGACACTTTAATATCTGCTAATAAACCTTTGGTAAAGAACATTAGTGAGAATATTTACAATCTGAGATGTTGTTTTTAATCTTTTATGTGCTTTTAAACTTTGTGTGATTTATAGTTTGGTTTTAAACTTTAAAAAAAATCAATTGAACAATTATTAATATTCAATATTCCTACCAGAGGTATGGCTGTAATTTAAAAGTCCAGCATGCTTTGGTATGCTTGAGGTTTGGTTTCTCCTCTTGGTGGTGAAGAACCCATGGACGTCCCTCTGGTTTCTCTAGGTGGCGCTGTTCTCTCTCTCTTTTCATTATTGCAGTGATTTCTCAAACATTAAGCTCTGCTCAGGGTATAAAATGGATTTCCTGCACCTGATCCATAACAAACACAAAGTAATAACTTACATTCAAGACAATAGAAGATGTTATTTTTAATTTTTAAAAGGCAGGATGCCTCTTTCTCATTTTTTAAAAAATGACAGAAGTTATCAGTGATTTTGGTTTCGTCCAGATGAAATTGTTGGTTCGTTTTATTGTCCAGCTAATTTGAATAAAAACTTTACTCCTAAAGAAAATTCATTTATTGGAAACTCGTCAACTCATCTGCATCATCATCATATGCATATTTGTATTTTTTCTTTCATTTATCTGAATTTTTGTTGCATTCCTGTGACTCTGGTCAAGTATGTTTAAGCATTGAATAATATGACATTAAAAAGAATAAGGCATGAAGTTTTACTACAAAACATGATTATGTATGCAATAAAATTTCAGTTGCATGTTGCATTTGTTTCATGTTTTGTTTGAATGGATGAAATTTTATACACTTTGAATTCAGAACACCATTGAGATGCAGAGGAAACACCTTGAAATAACACGCAAAGAGAAAGAAAACAGCATAAAGTATCATTTTAATGATGTGCAAAAATAAAATTTAAGCTAAATTAAAACATTAAATGCATCAAGTTTGATGATCAAGACCTTTCTCTGCAGCACGACAGAAATCTTCAACACGCTTTCTGAAAATTCTGAATTTTTTGAAATTGAGTTCATCTGTCTTGATTTAAAATGTCTCTAATCAAAAGAATCATGAAAAATAGTAACAAGTGTCTTCTTAAATTCATATTTTTAGGTTGTGTTAATTAACAGAATCATTAATAACTTTGTAATATTTAGATTTAACATTTTACATGAACACTTCTCAGTTAAAGAAAATAAATGATGACAGACGCAGTGTCTGTGTTCCTCTGTGAAGCATATGGAATAATTATAACTGGAAGTTTCACGTTATTGGCTGTTCTATTTCAAGAATTTTAGGATCTTTAAAGTTTTTGTTTGACCGTTTTAAAAAGTTGTATTCAGCAGTTTAGCTGCTGACAAAAATAACATTTTCCAGGAAATGACCTAGAAACAAAAGTTGATTCATCTCCTGTACATGTACATAAAAAGAACAAAAAGTAAAACGAAAGTTGATTCATTTCTAGAATTTGACTGTTGACTAAAGAAAAAGTGTGATTGAACCTAAACGTGTGACAGCTTTGGGCTCCTGAACTGATGCTGGTCTTTACTTTTTTTTTCTGGAATGACCTCTCCCTCAGAGAGACTGAGTCAACACTCGGCTCCAGGCTGAGCCTTTGACCACCACACCCACCATTAAAGATATGTGCTCACGGCTCCAGGGCTACACACCTCCAGTCACACCTATTCCCCCCCACACACACACGCACACAATCAGACACATGAACACACACACACACACACACACACACACACACACACACACACACACACACACACACACACACACACACACACATTCTTGTCTAACCATCTTAGTGAGGACCATCCATTGACTTCCATTCCTTTTTGTAAATTTTTGTGGCTGTATTATGCCTAACCCTAACCCTAACCCTAACCCTAACCCTAACCATAACCAAAACCAATGCTGATCTACTCCTACTCCATACCTCTAAAACTAATGAGTAGAGCTCTGGAAGATTGCACCAAAGTGAGGACCGGGCAAATGTCCTCACTTTGCTACTGAAGGTCCTCACGCACACATACACACACACACACACACACACACACACACACACACACACACACACACACACACACACACACACACACACACACACACACACCAAACAACTTCTGAGTCTTCTGAAAACAGCGTCTGTCATTTGCAAGTGAAATAAATCTTTTTTAGGACAAACCCATGTGTTGGTATTATAGAGCCAGTTTATCTAACAAACATAAAAGTAAGTTTTATTTTGTTTTAATTATCTAATAAAGAACCAAGAATGTTTTGGAGCTTTTTATTTTTCACCCACTTTCAAAAAGAATCTCTTCAGTGGTGAAATGAGAGTATGGAGGAAAATAAAACACACAAATCTAAGAGTAATTTTTATTAAAAAAAAAGCATACATGGCAGCGCAGATGGTTACACCATTTTCTCGCAGCGAAAGGTTGCAGGTTGCAGGTTTGAATCCGTGTCTGGAATCTGCCTGGATTCTGCACATTCCCTGCATGCATGTGTGAGTTTTCAGACCAAAAACATGCATTTCAGGTAAATTGAAGACTCTAAACTGTCACTAGTTGTGAATGAGTGACTGAAATCCTGTCCAGGTTGTCCCCCTATCTCTCGCCTGATGACTGCTGGTGTTTAGGTCCCAGCTCTCCGTGACCCTAATTAGGAGCAAGAGGCGATGAAGAGCAGATTTCTTCTGCAACGACCCTGAGCACATTTTACCATTCGCAATTACTTTCAGCCCTACAAGAATAAATACCATAAAAATAATGTATGGAGAGCTCCTAGCAAGGCTTTACAACTTCCCAGGAACTCTCCTGAAATAAATTTGCATAAAGAACAGGAAACGCAAAGACACTTCAGTTGGTAAAAAAGTGTTTACAAGTTGCAAGATTGAGCAGACGTTATTCAGATCTTTAAAAATTATATTTACTTTTATTATAAAAGCAAACTATCCCCTGTAATTAAGGAAGTGTTAGGTTTTAATGAAGGAAAAACAAAGGAAAATTGTGGGTGCAGTCTATGATGTTACACTGCTCAGTGCTGACGTCTTGTGGTTAAAAGATTTTACTACAACTTCATGTCACATAACCTAGGTGTTTATTTGATTTTAACTTAAGCAAAAATGAGTCAAGCTAAGATTTTTTTTATATCAACATTTTAACATTCAGAATTATTTTTCTGAACATTGTCACGTATCTTTATATTTTCCAGATATTTTCTGTTTTTCAGCTGCTTTAATGCTGTTTTGTGGCACTGACAAGGAACAGTCACAATGTTCTACAAAGCAAAAACTCACATTCTAACCAACAAAAGCACATTTCTTCCCAAAACAACATGGAACTAAATGCTTCTCCTGATAAAAAAATTAGGAAAACCTTCTCTTTTCACAGGAGTAATTCATTTATCACATATTTAGTCACTTTGATCTGACATATTAACAAAAACAAGCTTATAATTAAGTAGGGGTCATAAAAATTCAATTTAAACATGATCTCCATCCATATGCTTAGCCGTGGCCATTTAGACAATAAAAGACTTTTAAAAAAATTAAATAAAAACTAAATTGTTCATATAATCTGCTTTACCAATAATGCTTAGCCATGCAAAATGCAAAATAAAGTTGATACTTGAGGATTTATATGTAAAAAAAAACAAACATGTTTGCTTGTTTGGCTGCACTGATCAAACTGTACTTATTTAGCTTGTTAGTATTGACCTCTCCCACAACTCTCACCCCTTATCGACCCTCCTGATGGCCCCGCTGGCCTCTGAGACACAACAACCCTCCTCAAGCTGTGCAATTAAGAAATTAAGTCACTCAGGATTTGGAATACTTTAAAGCGGATTAAAAAACGGAAGCACACTGGTCAAAGTTCTTTAGAATTAGTTGCAAGGGGACGTTGTTTAAAAATTGCATATTTCACTTTGATATGATTTTATTTTAACTTTATAATTGATTTTATTGGATTACAAGTGCAGGGATTGTGTTCGGCATCTTTAAAGTAACAATGAGCAGTTTCTGCACCTCTACCCTACTGGTTGAAAGTGGAATTACAACTGTTGTAAACAACCCTGCTGCAGCCTGCTGTAGCTAGCGCTAACAACGAGCTAAGACTAACATGAGCCAAGTCTTACTAAATAAGCCACAAATCAAAAAGATCCACACTGTTGGACAAAAAATATTATTACTTACAAGTCCAGTAGCAGCAAAGCCAGGTCACCATCAGTCTGTGATTTTGTACCCTCCTTTAGCTCCCTCAAACTAGCTTAGGCCGCGCCAATGCTCACTCTGGTTTTAGCTCTTTGCTTCACCTTCAAAGACATTACTCTATTACTTTAACTTCCAGGCTCCACCATGATGCCAACAGAGAAAGCAAGCTTCTTCTTTTTTTTCTTTTTGTGCCTTTGTTGACGATTGGTGAACTGAAAATGCTAACTGCTAGCATTACAGCTAATAGCCGTAAAGCAGGTAAAGAACTCCCCTTATAGGCCCCATACCCGCTCCACAAAACTATCAAGTGTGGTTTTTAATCAGCAGAGGGCTGCAGAGTGGTGTCAAATATGAAACTAGTCAAGTTTCTAACTGAACTATCACTGAGACCAATGTTAAAGCTCTAGCTTAAAGGTTAAAAAACTATCTGTTGTTAGTTTAAGAAGTATCAGGGTACTATTCACATGTTGTAATGATGTATGTTTGTTCTCCTAGATCATTTCCCATCTTTTAGGATTCCACCTATCTTACTTTGAAATAAATCCATGTTTAGCTGGAGGCGAGCTTCAAAGTGGTGGGTGGTGAGGCACTTAACATGTACAGAACTTTACTTTTCCTCTTTTCTTTACAAACATTGTTTCTATGGCTGCAGGCAAAGTCAGCTCAGAGTCACGACCAAAACACAAGCAGTCAACCTTGAGAGAAAAAAACACAACAGCTCACTTTGGGACCATAAAGGACAAGTCTTTGAATTAGCTCAGCGATTTTCTTTGTTCAACAGAACCCGTCTGTACAGTCAGTTACTCTTGTAATATGGAGCCAAACTCAAGAAACCAGTGAGTGATTTAGTACTCTTGGAAAATGCAATTATTTTTGTAAATTCACTCTAAAAAATAAACACAATCAAACTTGATTGTGAAAACTTTGATGCTTTATTTAGAACTACTAGCACGTCTTGGCTAGTAGAAGCTAACCATTAGCATTAGCAACTCCGGAACATGGCAGAACTCCTTCAGGCTTGTGTTATTTGTGGAGATAAAACATAAGCGTTGCAAAGCAAATGGAGGAAGTGGAAGAATCACGTTGCTGTTAGACAATAAGAGGCGAGATATTTGCGTATTGTTAATATTAATGAGTAAGACTCCAAATCCTGTTGTTTTCTGCTCTCACTCCTGTGGCTAATTTTCTACTACAGGCTACTTCCTGAAACAGGCGCACCAGAGTTTTTTCCCACAGAGAATGGCTCACAAACAAATGTATTAAAATAATGAGTAAATGACAGCTTTAGGGGTGGGGCAGTTGGGTGGTCAGGAGTGGCCATGACCCCCCTTGGCCACCCCTTGGGGGCACCACTGCAAAGGAAGAAGAAAAGTATAACACTATTTTTGTACTATGTGATGCTTCCTACATGACAATAAATGTGAAACATAAAACTAACAATAGCTTGCTAATGTGCAAACAGTAACAACAGATGGGTTTCTTTCTATTTTTTAATTTTGCATAACCAATGTAGATTTTGTCCTAAAAATAAAGCTTGCAAAAAGTACACAGATGATTAAAAAATGTCACAGTATCATCAAAGTTGGAGCTTCATGACAAATTAATTAAAAACATGAGCTGTTCCCACAGTGAGATGATCTGGTGGTGTTTTGGCCCTCAGAGGGAATTGGCTCACAGCAAATCAGTACAAAGCTTAGAGGACGAACATTTTCTACCCTGATGTTTGTGGCCTCTTTCATTTCCCCGTATCCCACAGGACATGAGAGGTTATGGATGAGTATGAGTAAGAAAACCACGTGAAAATCACAAGCAGAAGCCCCCACAGTCCTCATTCCAACACTTATGGGAGATTTTAGGTTTGTCACCATCATCATCACCATCAGAAAAGAAAAAGAAGAGGCAATGTTTGATTCCTTCAGTAGCTTTTCAAAGATTTTCAAGAGGTTCCAACATCAAACAGAAATTTAGGAGGTTTATTTTCCTTAATTTTTACCTCCATCTGTACAACTTGTTTCATGTTTATCATAAACTGCCGCAGCTGCAGAAGTAAGCATGTATGAACATGAATTAATGTTAGACACTTTTTCATCTTACAGAATTAATTTGATCTAATTTGTCAAAACTCTTGTTCATAAATCAATAAACAGAACTCCATGTTCCCGTCGGTATGTCTGGATTTTCAGATATAAATTGAGGTTTTTTTGCTCATTAGTGAAACTACTTTCATCATGCAGATAATAATTTGTGGGATTTATGTTTGTCACAAGTTTATCAAAACATGTCTAGGTGCTGAAAAATCAAGATAAACATCTAAGCTAGGAGGAAGAGGAAGAGAAAAATAACAGCAAATTTTCCCCATAAAAGATTCGTCCTTTTCATCACAAGTGCTTGTTTATACCCATCCTGCTGAGGTAATATGGCTTACATCACTGAACGTCTGTCACTGCAAAGGGCCAGAAACACAAAGAAGAAACTGTTCCATTGGATGCTAGCTTGGCTGGGGCTCAGAAATTTTCAATTTCTCAGGAAAGTATACTCATCAAGCCACAGTTTGGCAGGAGAGCATGCTGCATTGTTTCCACACATACAAATTTGCTCTCTTGCACTTAAGGAATAACCGTTCAGACTGGTTGCATAAGCTAAATTTCTGTTTTCTTCTGTTTGTGCTGCAGTTTTAAGCAGTGAAGCAACCCCCCAGTCTCATTCAGGATTACGGATAAACAAAGTATTTTTCCCAATCGGAAATGTTGTCCTTCCACTGAAGCAACTTTGTCCACTATTCGGAGTAGAAGGCATTCATTTGTGTTGTAAGAGCTTTAACGTTTGAGGCTCTGAACTTTGTACTTGTTGTTTCAAACAGGCTGTGATGAATAATTTATGTAAATCTGTCATGATCTGCTAATCTTTTGTTCAGTTTTAGTTATTTCACCTCCAGAACTCTGCACACATCCTCTTCTCTAATCAGCCTTATGCAGCCCACCTGAGCCATGCCTAATTGTCCCTCTGTCTCACCTGTGCACAGCCGTAGCTCTCCTGGGTCTCTCCCTTCTTCTGATCTTGGTCCAGTAGAGATTCTGTCAAGTTCACAACCACGTTCATGTCTCCTGGTTATTCTTGCCTTGCCCATCTCCCAGAGCTCTCCTGCTCGCTTCCTGACCACGTATTCTTGTTGCTTCCTGTATATCACGCTTCCATAAAAACAGGTTATGTTATGGGATTATGTTTTATTTTGGAGTTTTTCAGTATCTGTAACAGTGGCGGCTCATCCATTGGGGGCGCTGGGGTGCCACCCTTCCTGACTTGAAGAGAGAAAAAATCTATAAGGTAAATAAAACCACAATATATTCATATATTTACAATACATGTGTCAGATTTGGTTGATTGTGTGTGCCTACATGCAATATGAATGATTTACCCATCATTTTCACCAGCTGTCTCTCATTAAACAGTACATTTCCTTCACCAGACTACAGCCAATCACATTTGGTTGCTAGGGAGAACTGGACAATTTTGGGCCAATCATAATTCGTAAATTGAATGACTCTGGGGCGCTGTTCGACAGTGCCCCATCTTACAGAAAACAGCTAGCTAGCATGCTAGAAGAAGCTGGATCTCATTTCCACTCTCTCTGTCACTTCCTCATTCACACACACTCACTGTTGGTTTAATATAGAGCTGAAATCATAGCTGTTGCTGTAAATTGTGTTTATTTGTTCTCATTTTATGGGATTATATTGTTTAAAACAGCATATCTGATTCTATTTGTTTGTCGTGTTACTGCCATCTACTGGCCAAGATGAGTAGTGCGCTTTGAGGTGTGCAGCTTTGAGCAGATGATTGATACAGACAGGATAATTGATTGCAGTTGTTCTTAAAGGCTCATACAGTAAGTTTGTGTATTTTTTTGAGAATTATTGCAATTATAGTCAACTTTATCAGTGAAAATGAACTTTCTCTAACACTGCTTATTTGGAGGAGGGAAATGAATGGTTGTTTTGGAATTGTAGTCATTTTTCAACTGTTCATTTTAATACTTTTTATGGACTAAGATGGGAAATATTTCACATATAGCTCTCCCAAGAATTTTTTCACCAGCCGCCACTGATCTGTAACACCCATAAAGTCCCGCACAGACCAAAGAGGAACTCAGTACTACAAGAGGTTACTCGTGTCCTGAACCACAATCCAGATTCCTGTTATATAAATGTACTTTCTGTTTATGATCAGTATAAATTATTGCTTAAACCCTCAATTTAACCTCACTTTGGCAATCCCAGAGGACATGGCATTTTTAAACAATCTGAAACGCACCTATATATTAAAAAAGACTAAAAAAGAAAAACAAATGAATACATGTTTATGATTCAGATCAGTTTGTATGATCACTGGAACAGGTGGATGAAATTGCGCAACAGAAATTTCAAGACGGAACAAAACAAATGTTGTAGACGTTTAAAGACAGACCCCTGGTGCAGTCTGAAAACAAAAGATGAGCCATAATGAAATGTGATGCAACTCACAGAGAGGAAGATAAACACAAAGTCCTCAATTAAAAATGTTAAAACCCACAAAACTAGAGGATAAACAAAGGCAGGGCTGCAAGTACCAATCCTGAGTGACAGTTTGAGACAAACAGTAAGAGAATAAGAACATTTAATGAAAGAAAAGGTGTCTTTCAAAATAAAACATAGAAAAAATAAGATTGGTGCTGAAGTAAACTTGAACTGACTAGAAGACTATCAGCAAAAACACTAAAAATGTTTGGTAAAATTTGACTTTCAGTTTAAAAAAAAAGAGAAATTTATCTTTTAACCCTCAAAGAAACTGTGATATAAATCTCAGCCTTCATGACAACTCTGAAAAAAAGTTGAGATGAACAGCAGTGTCACTGATTAGCTGAGGGGGTGAAATTGAATATTGTATAAGATGCATCACCCCAGATCAACTTAAACAGTTTTCTGTTTGCCTGAGGAATGTGTTGCAATCTGTTTTGGAAACTTTTAAGACGTTGAAAGTTAAAATGGCTAAAATGCAACTGTTCCATGATCTAAATATGTCATCTACAGTTAAAAAAGGAGAAATATCCCCTGATTTACATCCAGTTTCCTTATAATATCAACCCAGTGTTGACATTATGAGGAAATTGGAAACTTATTATGCAATACAAACCTGTCTTTGCTTGTAAAAGGGTTCAGAAGGAACTGTTTATATATATTTTTTGCACAAGATGGAGTTTCAGAAATTATTTAACACCATAAACCCAAATACCAGTGTGTGTCACTAACCTGGATATTAGACAATATTTCTAAAACAGGGCAAAGAGTCTTTTAAAAAATGCATCTGAGCTTATTTTGTGTTTGTGTTTATTTGGCATATTTTCTAGATCAATTTATGCTGAGTTTTAACTATCTGTGTGGCTCCTAAACTATGAGTCCCCTGGGTTGCTTCTGAGAAATTTCATGAGGAAGTACAAAAATTACGAGCATGCAAACATCAACAGAAAAGCAAAAAAAAAAAAAAAGCATTAAAAAAAAGTACACCACACAAAACTCTCAGCTTGGTCAGGCTAATGTGGGTAAAAAAAGGACGGAACTTCGTGTGAAAAAAGATTCTTGTAACAGTATTTGAGCTTTATTTACCTTTTTACTTTTATTAGCAGCCAAAGACGGGGGAAATAAATGGTCTGGGTGAAAACTAACAAACCCAAGAGTGTTTCTGTGGAAATGCAGCCCAATAAAGCTGAAACCACGGACGAGGTGCACGAGCACGTTTCATTATTTCCTCTTCAGGCTGGTCAGGTTGATCTGAACCAACCCCTTGTACCCTTTCCTCTGGGGAAGCACTTTTTTTAGTAAGTGCTGATGGATGTTTAGTAGGTCTGTTTGTTGACCGTGCACTCTCGAACCCCACAAGGCTTTGCTAAAGGCCAGAGGTCTCCAAGGTTGAGCTGCTGAAAGTGACCACTGGCCCCAAAATACAGACTGCACAAAGCCAGCGTTGTTACTGAGGCGATACGCAGAAAGTGGAGCCAGCGTGTTGGACGGTGACACGCCGCAGCACAGCCTGGCAGTCTTCACCCTCAGACCAGAGCAAATAAACACAACCAGCTACACAAACAGATGGGATGGGGCCGGGAAAGTCCACGTACAGCCCGCTGCTAAAGAGGGGCATCTAAGTATAGGGGGTTTGTTGGGGCCGATGTTGCGACAGAGTTTTTATAGGAAGTTGTGTATTCGGAGTGGGAACATGCACAGTTTGGCACTCATGAATAAGTTACAGTAAAAGTGTTCTCATTAAAAAAAGTAACATTCCTGCTCTACGTTTCCTCACACCGACAAAAGTTGTAATCATGCCTCCACCACCTTCAGGAGAGACGTTCGTATAGCTAGCTGTCAACTCATCTAATCTCCCGCCTATGATGTTTCCATAAACCCAATCATAATCTTTCCACATCGTATCAGTCTCTCAACAACGTGTGTTCCATCGCCGCGGGTCAGCTCGTGTCCTGTTTCTCATCTCTGCGGTATCTTGAGGAGGGCATGAGATTGTTTTTGTCACACAGACCTTGTGAGCCGACGACTGGACATTATGTAACAGCGTAATTCGATGATTAGTGAGCTGTGGCAGTGGAATAATACAGTAAAGTTATTTCCCCAGCGACCTTTAATGTAAAAAGGGTTGAGTCTATTGGATGTTCTTTTATGTTTACACACACACACACACACACACACACACACACACACACACACACACACACGCTGAAAACGATGAATAAAAACAGTCAAAGGTACACGAGGTAGTCACAGGTTTGATTGGAGAAGGACGTTAAACAGCTGTTGTGTTGTGCTTGAAACTTAATTAAAAGCAGGAATTCAAGAAGAAAAAAGAGGGAAAACTCTTTTATTAATCAGGTTTGTGCCTTTGGTGGCTTTATTGATTCGTCAAGCCACTGGTTTTAAATACAAATCTTCAATCTCTCCCTTAAAAACTACTCCCCTGTTGTTTGGCCTTTTTAAATTTAATTAAAATAGGTCGTAGGTTCTCCTAAAAGTGATGGCTGAAATCACTACTGATGCAGATACAGGTTGGTGGTTTACCTGCAAAGCATTGCTGCTTGTTGCACCTCCGCCAGTTCCTTTACACAGGTGTGCTCCTGTAACCACCTCTCTGGTCATAATTGGGTCATCAGCTGGGGACCACCAATCATCAGTGTTTCGCTCCTTTAACCCCAGTACATCTCCTTGTGGTGGCGCTATGGCTGGGATTCGGGTGTTTTTTGACCCCCAACTCCTATCCTTTATCCTAAACCACAGTCAAACGCTGCCCTTCTCAGCCTCTTCTGCCAGGTATTTCATGGCTTTCTGACACCTTGCTCTTGTGCATCCCATGTCATGGAGCAGTCAAATCTTTGAGGGCCCAACAAAACTCCTGCATCCCACTTCAAAGGGGCTAATAATGACTTTCCAGTTAACTTCCTTATAACTCTCTACCGGGTCCGCGTACTTGGAATGCTTCCGTTCATTGGCCATTCTCCATATCCTCCTCCCATAGAACTATGACCTCCACCGACAGAATGGCCTTGTGTTGTTCTGGTCTGGTCAGAACGACGTCTCTACCATCTCCAAATTGGAGCTGCCTCATATCTACTCACTGCTAAGTGAGCGAGCGTTTGATGTTATTTTCTGGCAAAAGAGGATGATGGTGATGTACATTAATTTGAGTTTTCTTTCTTTCTTTTTCTTTCTTTCTTTCTTTCTTTCTACATGTATTTTTCTCATTTAAACCTGAAAATGGTTCTTGTTTTCTTAGAATCTAAGTGGTTCTCAACCTTTTTTCAGTGATGTACCCCCTTTGAAATGTTTTTTCAGCCAAGTACCCCCTAACCAGCGCAAAGCATTTTTGGTTGGGGGAAAAAAAAAGACCTAAAACAGATCACTGTGCCATCAGTGACTGATTTAACATGTACAAAATTCAAACATTTGAAAAAAAAACCCAATTTCGAACATTTTAAATGTTAATAATCCATAACTAAATGTATTAGAAATATTTATCATCACTGAAATGTAGTGATTCAAGTGTTCATTTTTGCATGGATGCTGTTTTTTTTAATATATGTATATTTTCTCACGCCCCTCTGCCTGGAGTAATAATAATAATAATAATTCATTGAACTTATATAGCGCTTTGTTAGGACACTCAAAGACGCTGCATGCACTCACACATTCACACACTGCTGATGATGGTAAGCTACTGAGTAGCCACAGCTGCCCTGGGGCAGTCTGACAGAAGCGAGGCTGCATTGTACCGACACGTACCCCCAGGGGTACGCATACCCCATTGAGAAACAGTCTTAGATGAAATAATTACAAAAAATAGTTTTAAAATATTCTCTGTGAATATTTTATGCATCCCATTTACATATAGGATTTACATACACATAGGGTATACAAACTTCAATAAGGACATCAATTATTGCCTCCCCCCCTCAGTGTTTTTTAGATTCACCACAGCTCCATTGCTTGGTACACCCACAAAAATAAAGGTTCCAGTTAGAACCGAAGAGGGTTCTTCACAGTGATGCCATAGGGGAACCTTTTTCGGTTCTGCAAGTAACCTTTTGCCTATTGGTTCTTTGAAGAACCATTTATACATGGGTTTTTTAAAGAACCATATTAGGTTCTCTGTTGAACCTTAAAATTAGAACCTTTTAGGGTTCCACAAAGAACCATTTATCAAGAGGTTCTATGAAGAACCAATTCAGTAGGGTGCTTCAGAGAACGTAATACAGTTCTTTAAAGAACATTTTTAGAGTCTCTGTGGAACCTTATCAGTAGAACCTTTTAGGGTTCCATAAATAACCATTTTTCAAGGGGTTCTCTGAAGAACTAATTCAGTTGGGTGCCTTGGAAAAAGATCGTTGGATGTTTTGATCAGAAATGATCAATTTGCAGTGCGCTAAAATTAAACCAAAAAGAAAATTTAGGACCCAACAACATTACATCAGTGACCCA